>JBBBDQ010001399.1:1735000-1992500 GCA_037127315.1 Ascarosepion bandense | reverse complement strand
ACTAAGAAAATTCACCTGTTTTTACCTGATGTTAAGTATCAGTTTCATTTTCGTGTCCATCCTTTCCAAAATCTCCACGTTAACATGTTTTTTCATGCTATCCTCAGCATCTTTCTGTAGAACCACATTTCAGCTGCTTCCTTTTCTATTTTGAGTTGTTTTTTATGGCTTATCTACCCTCTGCAGTCAAACAATATTTTAGAGAGTCAGTTAAGTGCCATACGTGATGCACACTTGGGCGATCATGTCTCGAAAGAGACATGACTGAATGAGCAGAAGATTATCCCGCAGTAGGTTGTCATTGTTTTCTGCGGTAGACTGATTGCCAGCCAAGTCTATAGAATATAGTCTATAGAAGCCAAAACCATAGAATCCAATCTGTCCTATTATTTAACCTATAACTAGAGGGAAGAGATGGATTAATACTTTTCCCAAGGGTTATTTGCGCGTAAGTGAATGCATGAATTCGAACACGGCTCCACGATTTCCCGTTCGGAGCCTATATCCATTGCACCACAACGTACATCCGCAAAGAGTAAAAATCTTTTAGAGATAATACTGAATTACAGATAAAAGTCCTACTTATTAACCTATTGCTGAGGGAGATTAAGTGGAGACACATCTATTCCAGCCAGTAAATATAAAGAATTTAACAGGAATTTGAACGCTCCCCTATGATCTTCGACTCCTAAACGTTATCTATTACACTACCCACTCATCTAAACTTACCGCACCTGGTATTCCCAATTGATTAACCATCTAAGCTGTTTAACTTTGGTGATGATCGAGTATGCAGATAAATACTAGTCGAATACACTAACATTCACAAGCACGTAGGTAGTCTCGCTTGGTTTAAGTTTGAGTTTTGTTTACCGGCATATCAACCTCTGTGGATAATAATGCCCAAAAGGTGGGGTTTTAAGGTATTTTTTAATGTTCTGTTATAGTGAGAAAGTTGATTTAGTCAGATTTTGATTAAAATTTTATATTTATTTTAGAAAAGTAAAGATATCTTCTAGTTTTTTAATCAGAAATGTATTGCTAGCAATAATTTTTTCCTTCAAAAATGTGTTATGGTAATAATTTTTTCTTTCAAAAATGTATTATTAGTAATATTTTTCCTTAAAAAATATATTTTACTATAAAAGTCTATTTTTATGTATATATTTCTATAATAGTGTTTTGAACCCAATTTATGGGCTAACTATTTGCCTATAGCTGAGGCCCTAACAGGTGTTACCACTTCGAGACAGGGTGGACCTTGGAATAACAGCAAGAATTAGGTGGTTCCATGTTCTTGACAACCACCCAATCAGAGGCCGCATGCAGTTTACCGTCATACCCAGGACCCTCGCTTGGAGAAAGGAGGTATTACTCGAGGGCATGTGGCCAACTTCTTCTAGGCTTCGCCAACAGGTAAATGCTGAAATTTATTTGCTGTGTAAAATATTTTTTTTTGTAATAGGCAAATCAGTTTTTTATATGCGGATGCCTATGTAGAAATGTAGCGTTGATGATTCTACTATACAGCCAAAAGCCTTTAAACAGCAGGGAACTTGAAAAATCACACACACACACACACACACACACACACACACACACACACACACACACACACACACACACACACATATATATATATATATATATTGTGTGTGTGTGTGTGTGATAGAATAAATAAATAAAAAAAGTAGGAAATGTATTTTAATCTAACATGCATCACGTTTATTAAAGCTTTTTTAAAGATCTCATGAGAGCAGAGACGATTTTCTTAATTAAAAAAAAACTAAAATGAGACTATACTGGAATGTTGTTTGGGGCTTGATTCTTATTGATCAGAGACGTGTCACGTGTAACAAAGCAAATGATGATTATTTTAAATGCAGTTTTATGGATGAGAATGCTTGTCTGTTTATATGTATGAGTGCGTGATAATACACGTATGACGTGTACTAATGTGACGCCGCTCACTGATCGCTAGTCGTGATGGCTTCGACACAGTAGCTGGTCTTCAAGTCGTCTATTACAACGGTGTTTTTCTTCGCCCACGCTGTGAATTTTGATCCTAAGGAAGTTATATTGAAATTCTGCTAGCTGTCTCTTTACCAAGTTAATTAGACCGGACGCGCGTGCACAATTGGGTTAATGCAAACGGCACCAAAATTAAATTGAATGGCGCCTGAATAAGTTGCGGTAAAAGTCTTTATATACAAAAAAAAAAAAAAAAATAGAATATAAAAGTCGTCAATTTCTTATCTTTACAACGAAGCGAAAGTTTCGTCTAAGAGTAGTGTTTGTCTTCTTAACATTAATTCAAGCTTTTGGTTGGTAATGTCTGTCACTCCAATCGGAGTTTTCAAGTTGTGACGATTCAAAATATCTTATTCGAGCTATTCACCGAAGCCTTACGGAAACTGCCGAAGATTAGTCTGTGTGTGTGGTAGCGGCGGCGACGGTAAATTCGTCGTATCTGCCTTATCTCAGCGCAGTAGCTCGTCTTTAACTCTGGTTGGTTCGTTGTTTGGCTTTAACTTTCTTGGCTTTCTCTGTTTCTTTACATCTTCAGCCAGGACGACCATCTCTATCTCTACAGTCGTGGCCCCTCTCGGCGTGGCAACCGTCACTGTCTCTACGGCTGGCATCCAACAGCGTGGCAATTATCTCTGTCTCTGTACATCTTTAGTCAAGAACTCTATCCGAGGCGACCGTCTCTGTCTCTACGGTCGTGGCTCCCGGTTGGAAACCCTCTCTGCCTTGCCGTTACATTTTGACTGCTAACAACAAACTCTCTCATTTTGGTCCTCCGGGGCTCTGTTTTTATGCCTGTCCCAAATTCTCTTAGGGGAGGCATGACGGGCGCGGGGTGTCCATGGAAATCAAGTTCTTAGCCAATCTATTCACTCCCGCCTTCGAATTTTGAAGCGGAGTCACCTCCTTCCCTTAGTTTAACCACTGAAATAGTAATATTTCTTAGTGACATCATTTTTTCGAAACTAATTACATCATTTATTTTTCAGATTTTAAAATCTGTTCTCAGCAAATTCGATAAGTTGAGTATTTAACCTTACTTAGCCTCATCAAAAGATTTTTGACAATCCCGAAACAATGTTTTGACTACAACTTATTTTCCGGCTTGACCAGCTGTAAGGCTTCCGCTTTGTCCCATAATGGCTGCCAATGTGATGACCCCGTTTGACCTGCCGTTTACACTAGCAATGTTTTTCAACGCACTCAGCCAGTTTCCAAGATTTTCAAAATTTTGCAATATATTTTTTCACAGTTCATTAGCTGCGTTCATATTACAACCGATAATAAACAATTTTCTTATCCATTAGGCTTAGTTTCCTCTCATATTGGAACAAATAATCTGCACAATTAATAATACCAGTAATAATAATTTCTTTCGCTCCGTCGTGCTACAATAGTGTTACATTTTTTCGCATGCAAAAATAGTGTTATTTATCTCCCTTAACCATCCTGTCATTTAAGCCGAAATAGCATTATAAATCCAAAAACACTATTTTTTTTCAAAATTATTTACCTCCTTCTGTTTGGGCTTATACTTTTTCATGAACTAATCTTCACATGAAATTTTGATAAAAAGTTCTTTATTAAAAAGTCTCTTCAGACAACTTGAAAATGGTATTTTCTTTCTACTGGTTATGCCTATATCTTTTCATGCACTAGCACTAGTTCTTTATTAAAATTCTCTTCTGTCAACCTAAAAAAAATACTTTATGTGTATGTGTGTGTGTGTAGAGGTGTATTTTTTCTTTTTCATGACTTGTCCTTTCTGTTCTCTTTTGCTCCGCTGGGGTTAGTTCCTCAGGAGAGTGAAAACTGTCTGGCAACTCCCTTTTTATCTTTTCTTTTTTGGTGCAACTTACCAGAATCACTTCAAACCGACTTCCTTTTAAATTTTCATATTGCTGCCACCATTACAGCAATGAATACCAAATTACCTATCACGGGTGACCAATTTATTAGGATTTTCTTACCATCCACCCAGACCATGCCTCCTTCTACAAACGTCTCTAGCTAGTCCCTTACTTGATTCATATTTATCTTCTCTATGGGATCTAATAGGGCTAACATCTGCCTTAACGTAATGTTGGGGAATTCCTTCATTATCGGATTCCACACATCTGTATAATTTTCCACATTCCTGTTAATCAAGTTAATTTCTCACTTAATTATTTCCGAAGCTCTTTTTCACTACTTTTCTCTCTTACTGCCCTTTTTAGCTTTCAATTGTTTTCTCGTTAATTAACAACTAGCAGAATCCAACCACTACTGTATTTACTAGGCTTCCCACGCAAGCCCGGATGTGACACATGGTCATTTTAATGTGGGAATTCCCAGCTTTTTAGCCGGGCCAAAAATATGTCTGTCTATTTTTACCGAGTCGTGGTTCTACCCTTCAGCGGAACCACGACTGGGTTTGTGCTCTCTGCTCGGAAGCAGAGAGCTGACAGTGTTATAGGGTTACAGAGCAGTCATCCGAAGACGACTGCTCCAATGCAAACACTACTACTTTTACTTTTGCTATTCTCATTCACTTGATTCGACTTCTAGTTTACGAAGTTTCAACTTCGATTCTAGGACTTCTTCACGAGTTTCTCTCGCTATTCTCTTATTGGGTCCATTGTAATGAGTCGCTGTTCTATCTCTCTATCTTTTTCCTCTTCTTCTGTCTCGGAATCTTTATCTGTTCCCAGTCCTTCTGACTCCACAAGGGTCACTTCCCCTGTTCTTTTCTTGACCTTTGACTCACTCATTTCCCAATTAGCAATCTCAGCTAAGTTTAAATCATTGGCATGAGCTCTCTTTGTTCGACAAGCCATCTGGTCCCAAATTACATGTGACACTGGACCAATTTCCCATCTCTTGTCCAGTTTTTCTTTTATCCAGTGAATTTGTAGTACTCAGGTTATGCAACCCTAAATTCCAGTACTTTCCTACTGCCGTTTTTTACCCTCATTGGCGCTCTTTTTATTCGCCTTCTCGCCCGTACAAACAACCTATGCGCTGTTGTTCTATTATCAACTCTTTATCTGATTCAGCAACCACATCACGCTTGACCCCTAACAGGTCCTTCACCTTAGCCTTAAAGTTTCAAGAGCTAATATTTTTTTCATCCAATATACATCTACCCTCATCAATCCCTCCCTTTCCTTTCTTCACTTTAACTTAGCGGCTTCGTTCACTAGCAACATTGGAACTATTTCTGCCGCATTTACTACCTCGCTTGGATCTATAAAAACCGTCCATGTCACCTGAAGGTCCTTTTCTAGTAATCGGCCAATAAATTCGGACGGTTCTGACTGTGAGCTCTGAACCTCCTCATTCTGTCGAATAGAAGTTTAACACTCCTTCATTTCTCCATTTTTCTTGGAGTTGGGAGAGGGATATCTCATCTCCACAATGCTATATAAATAACGTGCTTCAGCAATGAATTGAACCCTCTTGGCTACTCGCGTTTATTCACATTGTCTACATAACACGACAAAATTTAACTTTCTCCGATAATTTAGAGGTAAAAATCCCAGCTAGAAGCAATCCAATGCCTAGACGTTCTGATGAGCTGTGATACAGTGAAAGAGGACTGTATGCGGATGAATATATATATATATAAATTCTGAAATTTACATTTCGTTAAATAGCTATTCAGCGAAATGTAAATTTCGGAATTTATTGATATATATATTTGGCTCTGTAAATAGATAATACTATTTACATCGAGCCATCCACCTGGATCATTTTTAATATTGATAAAATTAGTATTAATAGGATGTGGGTTTTGGGATTTTACCTATATAAACTTCTTTTTTGGGGGATTATATATATATATATGCCACTATTATAAACAACATTTTCAGTGAGTACATGTACTTAAATTGACATCCTTCTTTTTATTGCAACATGATATGCGTGAATATCGGCTCGGAACGAGAAATCCGAGAGCTGAGTACCATTTCCAGTTGAATTCCTTGCATTCACTTACGCGCAAATACCGTTGGGAAAGGTATTCAACCGTCTCTTCCGTCCACTTATAGGTTAAATAACAAAACAGATTGGATTCTATAGCCTTGGCTGGCAACCAGTCTACCACAGAAAGTAATGGCAACCCACTGTGGGATAATTTTCTGCCCAGTCAGTCATGTCTCTTTCGAGACATGATCGCCCAAGCGTGCATCACGTATGGCACTTAACTAATTGACTGACTGACATGACATAACAATGACAGTTGAAGCGAAACTGACACTATTAAACGGGTATATACATTTTTCACTGAAAATACTATGAAGACTTTTTTTCTGACAGTCTCAACGTAATTTCTCAGAGTTTCAGTTTTCTTTTAAAACAAATCAGCTAACATAAATTAACTAAATTAACGAAAAGAACACATCAGTAATAGTGATATAATGCGTACCATTTACATAAACACAATAGAAATTGTGCTTGTCTATTCTTCATAAATACCTTCCTCTTCTTTTCTCCTTGGCTATTATTTATTGCTAATATCTCAGGTCGGAGTAAAAGGTTTTGCCGGTTTGTAAAAGGGATATTTTAAATTATTGTAATTTATTTTATGCATATTATTACTTAAACCTATCACCGTGATTAATATATAAATTTTTCTTTCAAATTATTAAAGCATCATTCATATTTTTCTGAAATATTCTCATCCATGTTCTTTCCATCTAAAGAACACATTAGACATGATCTACCCAATGAGTTTCGCGACACCTTCAGACACCATTTTGGGTAGGTTTGTCACAGGTGATGAGAAGTGGATTCTCTACCGTAACGTTAAACGTCGGCGATCATGGATAAATCAAGGAGAAAGACCAGTTCAGCAGCCGAGAGCAGGACTCAATCCCAAAAAGATCATATTGAGCGTATTGTGGGGTATTGAAGGGATCATTCATTACGAACTTTTAGACAACAGTCAAACCATTACTGCTAGTCTCTATTGTGATCAACTTCGTCGTTTGAAAACTGCTTTGACCCGAAAACGATCTTCTTTAGTCAAGAGAAAGGGAATCATCATCCATTACGATAATGCTCGTTCTCACACAGCCCTACTGACCAAAGATTTCCTCGGAGAATTTGGTTGGGAAATCTTGTTCCATCCTGCATATTCTCATGACTCAGCTCCCTCGGATTATCACTTATTTCGAGGATTACAAAACCATTTGGATGGCCTTAGGTTAACATCTTGATAGGAGATTGAACATGAATTAGATTCATATTTTACATCAAAACCTAAAGAATTTTACAAGCGAGGCATTTATAAGCTCGTTGACAGATAGAATCAAGTTATAGAGAGCAAATGTCGTTATTGTTATGAATAAAGATTTTCAAAAACACAGCTTTTTTATTTTTAAGGTGAAATTTTAAATCGGCAAAAACTTTTACACCGACCTGATATTTTCTATAGCTAAGCATTGCAAATGAATTTTCTTATAGAAATATTTTGTGAATTTTAACATAACATTTTTTGCATAAAGCCTTAAGACAGATTACCTCTGATCAAGAACAAATAGAGGTGTTACTCATAAAACGCTGTGAACTAATATACAATATTACATATCTACACCGATGTAGTTGCCTTAAAACATCATACAATCTATTTTGTCTTTAGATGCCTTGATATATTCTACAGTTTATTTTGATTTGGTTATATTTTCGAACCATATTTAATCCCAATAGATTCGATTAAAAAACTCCAAGCCGAATGTTGCTTTTAGCAATTCTGTCAGTAATGACACATGGTGCGTTTGCAGATCGTAACAGATTAATTCACTAATGCAATTGATCAGGTTATATTTGCACGAAATGGTTCAAGAGACATGAGCATATTAAAACTCCTTAAAAAATAACCAAATTCCATTTCGTGAAGGAAAGACATTTGCTTTCAGTATTATTCAATAATTCTTACCCTTTCCAACAAAAGAGTTGTTACTATTAGCAACATCATTCTTTTTGCTCAAAACTTGATATTTACTCATCTTCAACTCACAGTAAAAATATTAAAAGTCCTACCAGGATTCATTTTTAGCGGCCATAATCTTATGAACATAAGGTTTGCGGATAACACAATATTGATAGCAGACACAAGGAAACTACAAAGCTGTTATATAAGGTAGGGAAGAAAGCGAGAAGAATGGACTAAGTATGAACAAAGAGAATGCAAAATACATCATCATCAAAAGGATGAGTTAAAAATGCCAGTTGCATATCGGAGTCATTGAAATCAACCAAGTACAGAAATTGAAATATCTGCAAAGTGTTCTAACGTAAGAGGTAAGTGCGTCACCGAAATCTGAAGATGCAATTCTAATTTAGAAACAAAGAAAAATGTATTGAAATGTTACTTGATATCTGTTGTCCTGTATGAAGGTGAATGCTGAATAACCCCCTCAAGTAAAAGAGGAGACACGAAGAAACCTAAAAGGTTTTAGAAGAAATGGAAACAAGGAGGAAACTTATCCTTGACTTCAGATGGAGGCAGCTGAAATTTCTGAGGCACGTAATGAGGAAAGAAGTTTTGGAAAATTTGATACTCACAGGAAAGATTGAAGGAAAGGAAAGCAGTGTGTAACATACTTAATGAGCTTAATCAAATCGATGGTAGAACAGGGTTTGTGAAAAATAGAAGATAATTTTTAAGTGGAGGGTCATCACCTTCTACGTGCTGAAGGGAAAAGCGGCATGAAAAGAGACATAAAAAGCTGGAATAAAGGGTTCAGTTCAAAATTCAAGGAAGGTTATCGCGAGAGGAGAAAATGGCCGACGATTTGTAAACCTAACAAAGAAGAGGAGGTTCATTATTGAAAATGTAAACGACTCTGAATCTTTCACTATATAAAATAAACTTACAGTTCATTTTAACATAAAATAACATTAAAAATGACTAATACATCCAACCCTTGATATCGTATGATTACATCTTATCTTAGCAGCACCATTCACAGATAACAATGAACGCCTTCAAACGAATTTCGTATTTTGATTTTCAAACTATTTTCCATATCCTCGGTAAACGTTCAAACACTTTCATATCAAACCAATAGTTGCTATCGATCTAATAATAAAATAGTATATTTTCGAGTCCTTACAAAAAACCCATAAATTCAAGTGTTAATTTACTTTTAAGGTTAGTGTTTTCCCTGTTTAAAATATTACGGCAGAACTAACTTCAAACTGACAGTAACTGACTGAGTCAGATGAAACTAAGATTTCCATTTTTGCTTGACATTTCCTATTCTTTACTTTGGGCATCATCTGTGTTTTTTCCTTTTTCTTGTCTTTTTTTTAAATAATCATATCACTCTAAGCGAGACAGTTTACTACCACTGGTGCGCAGGGGGTTACATAGGAGCAAAGTTATGAGAAAGAGTGACAGGTTATAGGGGGTGTCAGGAAGTGAGTAACAGAAGGCTGAGAATACTGATGGGAGTGAAGTGGACGGAGAAGGGAGCATGAGAGAGAGAGGATGCAAGTCAGTGAGATAGGAGATGTCTATTGAATTTACATTTAAATTCTTGGAGATTTTAGCTGTCGGGGAAGCAAGTAAACGGAAGGGAATTCCACAGGCAAGAAGTGCGAGAAAAGTAGCTGGTGGAGTAGAATTTGTGTTTATATTTTATTGGTTTCACAGTAAAAGGATGGGACCTAGTTGCTAATCTTGTTGCTCCAGTAACTTCATACATAAGGGACACCAGTGAGCTAAGTTTATTGGAGCAGAATCCGTGAAAATATTTGTAGAAGAGACAAAGGGAAGCCAAATTGCGCCGGTGAGAAAGTGACTGTATCTGAGCTGCCAAGTCGGGATCGATCACATTACAGATTCTCTGTTGGATTTTGTCAAGGACTCCTATGTGGATAGCAGGGGCACCCGACCAGATATGGCATCAGTATTCAATGCACGGGCAGATGGGAGATTTATATATGTGCAGGATGGTTTCAGACGGGAAAAACTTCCTGGTCCTACACAGAGAACCGGCCTTCTTAGCAGCGGATTTAGCTATGGATATGTGTGTGTAAAAATGTTAACTATGAATATTGTGTTGTTCCAGAAAATTATGTAAGTTTACTGTCTACCTGCCTTTTAAAAATCAAACTTTAAAGTATAAGATTTGAATATGCTTGCTGGAAATACTTTGCCAAAAAGGAAACTTTGTTACATGATATTGTAATGGATGTACCACTAAGCTTCACTTGTGGCCCACTAATTGTAAGGTTTCATCATTCTTTTAAAAATAATTACAATGCCTCTTCTCAGAACTATTGTAGCAGATAATAAATTAATTAGAATCAGCCTTCGTCTTCACTTTTAGAAAAAATCACAATGACGTGTGAAATCCTGGTTTTCCCTAAATAGAAAAAAGACTGACCATGTGCTTAACGAAAAAGTCGAAACCGGATTTTGCAAGTAGGTGTTAAAATGATTTTTGACGAATGGGAGCGACTTGCAAGATCAAAATGGACTTCGCGAGTATATACGAAAAATTTAGATTACAACAAAAGGACTTCATCAACGTCAGTCAGTCAGAGTGTCAGATGGGAGTCGCGAGAGGAAACATCTAAAATGTAGCTTCAACTTCAAGCGACTCTGACATTGTCTTCTTTCTCTTTCTTCTTATCTCTTTCAACAATTACTGCTACAAACATTTTGTACGAACTCTGGATACCTTTAATTTTCTCATTGAACAATAATTTCTACGAATTCATGTTATTCCTCCTTTTAATAAATTTCTATTTTAACATGAAAAATGTATTTTATTCTTACATTATTCCACACAATTCCACACATTCCATCCTGCCGACAACCAACCTTCTGATGAAAACCTTCTGATGATAATTCTGAATAAAACTTGTAAGCTGTAGGGAGTTCGGTTAAGTCTGACACAGGGCTGAATCAAAGAAAAATTAATCCCCCCCTCAGACTACAGTACCACTAAGCTTTACTTGCGGTCCACTAATTGTAAGGTTTCATTATTTTTTTAAAATCTGTCGCTATTAGTTTGTTTATCGGCTGATAGAATTCTTGGATTAAATTTAAACTCACAGTTTAAACCCTAATTTAGTGGGTTGTCATTCAACTTATTAACATCAATATGTAAAAATGAAACCTGAATCTAGACAAATATTTTAAAAACTCCCATATTTATGTCAGCATAAAATTAGACACTGATTTATTAAGTTACTGAGAATTACTTAAATCAAGACAAGCAATTAAAATGCAAACAATTGAACGTTTTATTTATGTTTTTTCTAATTCTTTCATCCCAGTCAAGACAATAAACCAATTAAGACGTGAAGTGGGTTACTGAGAGTAAAAGACAACACAGTGAAAGAAACTCAAAAAACGGTATTGTGGAGAAGGTAAAATAAAAACAGGATTCAATGGGAAAAAACAACGATTGATGTTGATTTTAAATTTTTTCAAAGCCTTTCTTGATTGTGGAACTCTCGAGAAAAAAAAGAAGACAGAAGGAAAGAATGAAGAAAAAAAACGAAATAACGAACAAATAGAACGAAAAACCTGTAAACAAAGAAAAAGGGAAAAAGAAAAGACAAAAGAAAAAAGAACGAAAAATTTGAAGATAAGACAGAACGAAAATACGTCGAAACGAAAAAGAGTCGAAACGAAAAAGAACCAAAAAAACAAAAAACAAAAAAAAAACACTTTACGAAAAAGAATGTACAAAAAAAGAACGAAAAGAAAATGAAGAAAAAACGGAAAAGGAACTGAAAAATAAAACAAAAATGACAAAAGAAAGGAACCTTAAAAAAAGCAAAAAAGCACATCAAAGAAGAAAAGCTAAAAAACAAAGAAGAAAAATGAAAGTAAGACAAAAAAAAGACGAAATCGAAAAAAAAAAAAAATGATGAGACAAAAAAAAAAAAAAAAAACCAGAGAAAAAAAGGAACCAAAAAAGTAAAAACGTACGATAGAAAAAGAAAAGCAGAAAAAAAAACCAAAAGATATGATGAACGAAAAAAGAAAACCAAGAAAAATATATACCTGGGCTTTTTAATATTAATATTTTGCAAGGGAAGTCAAACTCCGACTAAGAGTTTTAAAATGAAATTAGAACAGACATTACTTTTTGATTAACCCGTGTATTAAAGACAGTAGAAAATGTGGTAAAGAGCTAAAATGGGAAAATCTGGACTGAATTCAATTACGTTTGTTCAATAATGGCAGCTCTCAGTAACACACTCGTCTATCGCCCCATAACTTGTTGTTTCTTATTAATTGCCTGTTTCATTTAGGAAAACATTTAGAGTATCTGAAAGCAACGATTAGAGTGATTTGTTGCTATATTGGCTACTTTCATTTGTATGGATTAGTAACACCGCTTCGCAATCAGAGATACTTGCGTTCTTCGGCTGCCTTTTGTATCGACGATTAGATCAATAAACGGAAAGCCGCCGCTGCCACCGCTGCCACCGCCAATTCACAGTTTTTGGCTAACACAGCGTAGGAGCGAAAAGAAAAGCAATCAGAAGTATTTATTGAAATACCTGGGTACGCTTAACGGAATTGATCAGAGATTACACACACACACACACACACACACACACACACACACACACGTAACGAAATGAAAACAAAACTTAATCAAAAACACACAATCAACTGTGTAATTTTGGCCTGAGATGAAAATAATAAATAGAAAAACTAACAAATATGAATATTCTGAGCCCTTAAAATTCCTTCAATTATAGGAGCGGAAATTGCAATCTGCAAACAGAGTTCAAACTATGACCCAGTCTGTTATATTCGCTTTTCTACTAATACCTGAGGGCGGGAAAGCATAAATTCCTCACTTTCCAATCCCACCCCTCGTAGTCAGTCGCAAAAAATTTGCTGCCGGTGATCTGAATCTCCAAACTGAGCCTAGTTGTTCAGTGGGTGCGGATGTACGTCATGGTGCAGTGGATATTGGCTCGGAACGAGAAATCGGGAAGCCGAGTTCGAATTTTAGTCGAATTCCTTGCATTCACTTACGCGCAAATACCCTTGGAAAAAGTATTAATCCGTCTCTTCCGTCCAGTTATGGGTTAATTAATAGGACAGATGGGGTTCTGTAGCCTTGGTTGGCAACCAGTCTACCGTAGAAAGCAATGGCAACCTACTGCGGGATAATCGTCTGCCCAGTCAGTAATGTCTCTTTCGAGACATGATCGCCCAAGCGTGTATCACGTATGGCACTTAACTGACTGTTTAGTGCCAGAACGAGAAATCGGAGAACCGAGTTCGAATTCCAGTTGAATTAGTTGAATTTACTTACACGTAAATAACCTTGAGAAAGGCATGTTCTCTATCCAGTTACGAATTAAATAGTAGGACAGATTTCATTCTATAGCCTGTGTTGACAACGAGTCTATCGCAGAAAGAAATGGCAACCTACTTTCGAAACATGATTAATACAAGAGTGTATCATGTATGGCACTTAACTGACTGACTGTAGTCGGAAATGTTCAATAGATAACGAAGACTTGTAGATATCCGGCGAGATCTGACGAGAAACAAATCACCGAGATGGGGAAAGGTCGAAAGGGGAAAAAAAATTGATTGTGCTTGCTGTAAATACTTTGCCAGAAAGGAAATTTTGTTACATTATAGTGTAATGGATGTACCACTAAGCTTCACTTGCGGCCCACTAATTGTAAGGTTTCATCATTTTTTTTTAAATTGATTGCTTTTTTTAAAAAATGAACCCTTTTCTTTATGTTTTTTTTTGTACTGAATCGTCATCACATTGCTCACTCAAATATCGCCATAGTGAGAAAAGGAAACAAAAACGAATGCGGTTTTTAATGTCCTAGTGTTTGAAAGCCGGAAACTAGCACACTCCTGCTGTAAGATGGCATTTGAGATATCTTTACGCATCAACATGATCCCTCAATTTGAGCCACCATTAATTATTCCACGTACCTCTTTTGCTGCAGCAATTTTATTCATCTACAAGAGATTAACGAACCAGATCTTATACAGTTAGTCGTTTCTCCCTTTTAATTGTCACTAACTTTTAACGCACTATTCTACTGGTCATCCCCCACATCACAACGGAGATATTATCGCTGGCTGACTGACCCATACTATAAACCAATGACTCTCTAAGTCAATGGTTCCCTATTTTTTTCCCTGGGGGTGTATTTTTGAAATAAAAAATTGCTCGCGATTCACTAAATCTCGTGATAAAAAGTACATCCTCTCTATTATACCGAAGACTGTTGTGTGCATATATATATATATATATATATATATATATATCCTGCCACGCACATGGAGAGACAGTAGCGACGCAGCGTCGGCTCAGTTCATTCTCTTTATTCAGACAGTTACGTGTCATACGTGATACACGCTTGGGCGATCATGTCTCGAAAGGGATATGCCTGAGTGGGCAGAAGATTATCCCGCAGTAGATTGATTGCCAGGCAATGCTATAGAAACCAAATCTGTCCTATTATTTAACCCATATCTGAAGGGAAGAGACGGATTAATACCGTTCCAAACGATATTTGTGCGCAAGTCATTGCAAGGAATTCAACTGGAATTCGAACTCGGCACCCCAATTTGTCGTTCCGAGTTGATACCCACTGCACCTCCACAACGCACATCCGCTTCTCTTTCTTTCTTTTTCTTTATTACAAGTTATTAAACCTTTCTACCAGTTATGAAAGCTCTTTACGCGCGTTTGCTTTTTAACTGTGGCTTATTCTATTTTTTGCAATAATTATATCTCGAGTAATATATATATTTTGTTTGTCAGGCAATCTAGCAGAGGGACGTCTATGAATTCAAAACCTATTGTACCGTGGGAAAAGACGTACAGTTCACAATGACTGATCTCGACTACGACTGGTATCTGTTAGAACGCAGCGAGGCAAGCAATGATGACAGAAAATATGAAAGCCTGTTAGTAATTGTTAATGGCTTATTAAACAATGAAATTAAGGCTTCGTTTGCAAACATGATGTCTTTTAAACAGGAAAAATAACTGTAATAAACGAAGAGACAATGGAAACCGTTCAAGATAACTTTTAAAGACTACTTAACTTGGTTGCCATTTGTACGACGTTTCGACCGTTGTAGGCTCAGGCCTTCTTCAGGTGCTAGGAATTTCGAACCGTACCCTTTATTACGATCACAGGGCTTTATCATCCTCATCCCTCTAACCAAACCCCCAAAGTCGGGTTAGAGGGAGATAACTCATCACCTGTTGCAGGCAGGTATTGAACTCACAACTTTTTGGGTCAAGTCACTGGAACTGACCAACGTCTATATCCACTGGGCCATGTGTCCTTGAGTTCCACATGGAAATGAGAATGATATAACCCAGTGATCGAAATAAAGGAATCGGTTTGAAATTTCTAGCACGTGAATATGGCCGGTGCGTACAACGGCCAAAACGTCGTAATTTAAATGCCAAAATAAATCAGTCCGAATATTAATCCGCTTGACGCAACTTATAAAAGCGACTCTTTAAATACATACTTGTAGATTCTTTCGGGCTATAAGCTAGTCCATCGAGTGCTGAAGGGGTTCTAGCTACTCTCCAACAGTTGCAAAAGCTGAACTCTAACAATATATATCTTATTCCATTGTAAATATCCATTGGAAACACAAGCTAGTTACTAAATGAGATAGTTCGAGTGTACACACGAGCGCATTTTATGACGATATGCAGCATAAGTAATAGCTCACCCGACTGTAGTGATCCCAAAAGCATGCTCCCAGGAGAGTGTTCCACAATGCAACAATTCTATGGAAGAATCTGTGTGCAAATTCTGCTTTAATAATAGAATATAAAGAGAATAAGTATGGCAGTGTACCTAGCCGCCAGGTCCTTATCATGAAGGTAAAAACTGATGGAACCAAGGATTATAGTTCGCCCTAAAAATCTGTCATGTACATAAATAAAAACGTAAAAATTAATAAAACTATTATTTAACTGAAGTTTTAAAAAGAGTTTTTAAATCCGACCGAGAAAATAGAATTACAAAAGCAACGTTACGCTAGATAATTGGCGGGTAACAATGTTTGTGGTGCTACTGTAGCGTGAGGTCTACCTCAATATATCGTCTACTCAGGGCAGCGTGTAGGTCTACCGTGTCCCTCTCCTCAGAAGCACACTCTCAGGCAATTGAGCGATCGTGGTTGGACGCTAAAATGATTTGATTGAATTCGGACGAAGTACCCCGATAAATATCGAAAATCGATAATCAAAAAAATCGGGTTATAGAAGGAGTGGTCCGATTTTAATCAAATTTGATACACTCATAGACAAAGACATAAGAAACGATATTCAGAAGTTTCAAGGTTGCAGTTCTTACAATAGTGCAGAAAATTGATAATATATATATATATATATATATAAGGCAAGATGTTTGTGTGTGTGTCTGTTTATCTGCTTGTATATCTGTATTTTTTTCAGCTCGTTTATTTTAGTTTTTGCTTCGGGTTTGGCTCGAAGTAGGTTAGTCTCAGCCATGATACCATTTACTCGGAGGACTTATTTAGCCTTCAAAATTCAGTTTACGACGAAAAGAACTTATTTGATATCGATACCAGAAAATCAAAATTTGACTTACATCCATTCATTTTTCTTTCAGTCTACAGTTTCGCTTTAACTGGAAACAACTATTGCTTTTTAGTCTTTCGTGCCAACATCCAAAGAGTCTGAGCTCCATGACCATGGATTAGTTTTAAAGCTTTCATTACACCCGAGAAAAGCCGGGCTATACTGCTAGTATTTTCATAACTCGAATTCTGGAACAATTTTTTTTTTAAGTAAGTATCGTTAGTAATATATATTTTTTAAATATATACCTGAAAACATATATTGTTTTTCCAAAAATATATATCTGGCAATATTTATTTTCCAATAAAGCATTGTCTTTGTTCATTTTTTTTAAATTTTTCTGGAGATCCCAATTTCTTTAATGAAATTTAAGTGTTACTTCTATTAGCATTTTGGAATAGATCCTAGAGTTTATCCGATTTGTAGTATTTGCTACGGATTCGTCAGAGGATGCTAAAACGACGATACTCAAGAAGAAAGGTGTTGGCAGTCTGCTGTTCCAGTTCCAGTTTCATCAATTTCGCTGGAAGATGAAAAAAATTAGTGATCTATTCGTGCTTCTCCTAGAAGATATATGAAGTGTTTATCGATAAAATAAATATACGTATTTTATTTGATAGCATGTTAATTTTTATCTTTCTATTTCTTATATAAATAGTACATAGATATATAAATATAAATATAATGTTTAAATAAATATGTATACAGATAAAATATTATAATTCGATGTTGTGGTAGATGTCACACTATAGCCGAACCGGGAGGTAGACCTCACGCTATAGCCGAAACGGGAGGTAGACCTCACGCTATAGCCGAAACGGGAGGTAGACCTCACGCTATAGCCGAAAGGGTCCGTAAATATCGGGAAAGGGAAAGGGAAACCTCACGCTATAGTTGCGCCATTTTTGTTAACATTTTAATGTGATATGAGTTTGTTTTCAAAGCAATATTAAAATATATCTTATAAAATAATTTAAACTTTTATTTTCAAAATCTCAAAGACCACCGTATTGCTGATTATTAAATAAAAACTACTGGTAGTTAAAAAAATAACGTAGGATTTTATATTCTGTCAAAATCTCATTCCTTACGCTGAACTTGAAAGGTGTAGGATTACACTAAACAAAATCTGGAAAGAAATCTGAAAAAGAATTTAAATTCAGAAGAACCCAGTGAGTGGAATACAAAATCGTCACAAACGTGTCACTATGAAGCCTTGCTTAGTAGGTGAGTCTGGCCATTATCTAACCATCTGCACGAACTTGTTTTAAGTTGTCAGCCAATCAGTATGAGGCCTTAACGCACATGCATAAAGTCATTCCATTATGAGGTTAGTCAGACGGCAGTGAGATGCCATTATACTTGTTTATGTACTAGGCGACCATCATATGGATTTTTTTCGTGCGGTTAAGGAAACATTGCATTACTGTTGTTTTTCAACCGATTTAAGTCCAGATTTGACTCTTTATAACATTTCTTATAAGAAAATCGAGACGAGGCAACGACTCCGGAAAAAAATTAGCAATTAAAAAATTTTTTTTTAATCATATCGCCCTAAGCAAGGCAGTTTACTGCCACTGTTGTGCAGGGTTTACATAGGAGAAAAGTTATGATAAAGAGTGAAAGGTTATAGGGGGTGTCAGGAAGTGGGTAAAAGAAGGATTAGAATACTGATGAGATTGGAGTGAAGGAGAGAAAGGAGCATGATAGTGAGGGTGCAATTTAGTGAGATAAGAGACGGCGACTTTACACTTACATTCTTGGAGATTGTAGCCCTCGGGGAAGCATGTAAACGGAAAGGAATTCCACAAGCGGGAAATACAAGAAAAGCTACTGAAGTAGAATTTGCGTTTATATTTTATTGGTTTCACAGTAAAAGGGTGGGACCTAGTTGCTAATCTTGTTGCTCGAGTAAATTCATACACAGGGGACACCATTGAGCTAAGTTAGTCGGAGCAGAAGCAGCGAAAATATTTGTAGAAGTGACACAGGGAAGCCACATTGCACTGGTGAGAAGGTGACTATCTGAGCTGCCAAGTCGGGTTCTATCACATTACAGATTCTCTGTTGGATTTTGTGGGGATAACGCTGTGATTGTGAGAGAAGATCAACACGTATCTGAAGCAAATTAAAGCATTAGTGTCAAGGTAAGGTAGTTTCCGTTCAGATCACCTCAAACTCACTAATTGTTTCGAGATAATTAGTGATCAAATAAGGAACATAGAAGTTGAATGAAGGTTTTGATGCATATCTTTTGGGATTCTGTCAGGAAAAAGAGGAGACCAATATACCACCCGCAAGTTGGAGAATCTAAAATAAAACACGTAAAAAATTCAATACCTTGGGAAGTATTTTGACAGAGGATGAAAAATGAGACACGGAGATCAAAAGACGCATTGGCATGGCCAAAGACGCATTTCAGAAGCTAGCCAGAGGAGTAAAAGACAGGAAAATCTCATTCGAAACAAAGAAAAGAGTGCTGGATTGCTATGTGGTACCTATCCTTTTGTATAGAAGTAAATGCTGGACAATCTCATCAAAGATAAAAGAGAGTCTTAAGGCAGCAGAAATGTTGTTTTACAGAAGGATGCTGAGGATACCGTAGACAGAGTACGTGTGCAACGATGAGGTGTTGGAAAGAATGCAAACGAGAAAAAAAAATGATAATATCAGGAAGATATGTGAGATTCCTGGGACACGTAATGAAAGAGGAAGGCATGGCAAGCTTGATACTCACAGGTCGGATATATGGAAGTAGAGACAGGGGAAAGCAGCGCGAAACGTACTTGTTAGGTCTAAGCAAATGGTTGACGGAGTAAGTTTTGGAAGAGATACCAAGAGAAAAAATTATTGAGAGCGACAAGAGACAGAGCCAAGTGGAAGACCATGATCATCTACGTCCTGAAGGGACATGGCAGAAGAAAAAGAAGAAACTGAAAGCATTCTTGTGTAGCTAATCAGTAATGAGAAGAGGTGGATTCATACCTGAAAGGATTTGATAAACAAATCAGAAATTATAATGTGGATACAAAGTGGGGGATCAATTCTCTATTATAACCAATAAATAAAGTGATCCCTCACTTTGTGGCCATGCTACTTTCTAACCATTTATATTCTAGATTAATGGGCTTGAGAAAATGAATTGCAGAGCAGGGTTTGGGAGAGATACCAAGAGGTACAATATTGAGAGCGACAAGAGACAGAGCCAAGTGAAAGACCATGATCATCTATGTCCTGAAGGGACATGGCACATGTGAGGGCGGGTAGTAATGGTACCGTGTTAGTATTTCCAGAAATGAATAAGCATTAAACTTTTTTGAAATAATTTTTTCACTATTGTTTTAATATTCATTTTTTTAAGTTACATATTTGGGAGAGATACCAAGAGGTACAATATTGAGAGCGACAAGAGACAGAGCCAAGTGAAAGACCATGATCATCTATGTCCTGAAGGGACATGGCACATGTGAGGGCGGGTAGTAATGGTACCGTGTTAGTATTTCCAGAAATGAATAAGCATTAAACTTTTTTGAAATAATTTTTTCACTATTGTTTTAATATTCATTTTTTTAAGTTACATATTTAAATAATATTAATCTTTGTCATATAAGTGCATTCAACATTAGTTCCTTAATACACATTTTTATCAACTTATATTGAATTATGAATTAACTATGGAACACTAACCATCAAGTAATGTTACACTACTACTAACCATAAAAATATCAAAAAAATATTAAATATAAATCTTTATTTGAAATATTTTACATGCAGGAACTTCAATCTTTGTACTTTTAGGTAACATAAATAGGAACTGAAAAACATTATTTAGGTAAGAAAATCAGGTACTAAAAAATGTAATTATATTGTAATTAAAATGGCGTCATATCGAACATGTGAGCAATGATGAGGTTTCGGAAAAGAGAGTACTGGATTGCTATGTGATGTCAGTTCTTCAATATGCCAATGAATGTTGGACAATATCATCAAAGATGAAGGAAAAACTTGAAGCAACTGAAATGTGGTTCTACAGAAGGATGCTGCAGATATCATGGATCGAGCATGTGAGCAATGATGAAGTCTTAGAAATGATGGAAACAAAAAGGAAATTAATAGTGAGCATCAGGAAGAGACAACTAAAGTTCCTGGGACATGCAATGAGGAAGAAGGGCTTGGAGAACCTGATATTAACAGGCCAGATAGAGGGAAAAAGAGACAGGTGGAAAGCAGTGGGTAACATATTTGAAGGACCTAATCAGTTGGATGATGGAACGAGGGTTGCATGGTGTAACAGGAGAAGGCGTGCTAAGAGCCACCAGGGATAGGGAGACGTAGAAAGCCATGATCGCCTACCTCCTGAAAAGACAGGGCACATAGAAAAAGAAGAATCACTAGGCCATGTGCAAAACCACTGACCGAAGACGATTGTTTTTAGTCGGTGGTAATCACTAGTCTATACAGACATCTACATAAAGGAAGACGATTATTTTTAATCGGTGATCAGTAGGCTATGTGTAAATCTACATATTTAATCAGTAGGCCTTAGGTAAATCGACATAATCGAAGACTATTATCTTAGATAAAAAACAACAAAAATCAGAAACGTGAGCTAATTATATGGCTTACTGGAATAATATCATTCCATATTGTTAAGGATTAATCTAATATAGGGGTTTATTCATTTATCGTTTGTTTTATCATATTTTGGCGCAAGACCATATAAGTTTGTTTACGGTTTACAAACATTTTTACCGGTACATTTTATTGGTTTCACTGTAAAAAAAAAACAAAAAAAAAAACCCAAATAAAACGAAAGAGAACGCAACTTCTACCTTATCAGCTCGCAAATATATATATATATATATATATATATATATATATACCTGCTGCGTTAGGTGAGGAATCATCATCTCTTAATTGCGGCTCTGTCCTCGATCACAGTGCGGCTCCGTTGAATTTCTGAGAAAAATTATACTAAGAGGTGCTCGGTCCCGGGGAACTATGTCCTGCGGCGGCACCACTCAATTGCATCAAAGAGATGGATTGGTGGTCGCTAGCAAGGCCAGCGCGACCGACGGTTACAAGGGACGGGCAATTTCTGGCCCTTGCCTGTACGCACGTAAAACGTAGTTTCACATCTCACAAAAGTTGAAAAGCTGATATATATATATATATATATATATATATATATATATATATATAATGTGTGTATCAGTGTGTGGTCACTAGGTAAAAACGTACAATATCTGACCTACTATCATTCCGCTATAAAATGTAAGTGATTTTGTGCAAGTTCTATTTTCTCCCTAAAGAAAATAAGTTAAATGATAGATTCCTATCTTTTCCAAGGCACGAATCCATCTCTTCTCCCTCCAGCTACGGTTTAAATAATATGATGGATTGAATACTGTAACCTAGGTTAGCAACCAGTCTGCCGCAGAAAATAATGACAACCGACTGCGGGAAAATCTTCTGTCCAGTTAGTTATATCACTTCCGATACATGATCCCCCAAGCGCGTATCACGTATGGCACTTGACTGATTGACATTCCCTGTGTCTTGTAAGAGACATAAAATACAACTTAATCTCTCTTATTCTCTTATCTAATATACGTAATGAAAGTTATTAACTTTAAAATTGTTACAGTAAATAACGGTATAGTAAAAATGTCATTGACATAAGTCTGTTTAATTAAGTGTGTCGCTTTCAGAAAATATTTTAATCTTCTGGTACCAATTGTGCTACTCGTGGAAAATTTCTTAAGACGTATTTTCTTTTAATACCAGACTACCCTAAATTGGATTCGAATATAATATATAAACAAATATTGTATCTTTCTCTTTTGCAAATAAATTATCGATGAAATAATCAAAGATGATGCTTATCCAAAAATATCAAACACGAGTAGAATAATATTATCGATTAAATAACTGGAGAAACTGTGTTCTATAGTTTAGTTACGCAACTAGTCGGCCGAAGAGATTACTATAGCCTTGGTTGGCAACTAGTCGACAGCAGCCTATTCTCTGGAATTCTTTTGTTACGTCGATCATGACTCGAAAAGAGACCCATAATGTATCACGAATGGACGTAAGAAAGGTCGTAGGAAATTAAGCAAAAGATAAACCACTTCCAACGCTGTCTGAAATGACAGATTTTATCTCCAATACTATGACTCTAACAATGACTTCAGACATGTTTAAATTTTCGTAACCCTTAGATCAGTAATTTGTACAACTCTCATGACAGTTAAAGTTTCAAACTTTATTAAAATAACATTCAGTAAGTAGGTTTGCTCATTTTTTTTCTTTGTTTTTGTTTAGAAAAGTGAAAGATAAGATCGTTAAGTTTCCTTTTCACTTATTAAAACCAGTCTCGTGTTTTACAAATAACCGTTATAGACGAAATGTTTTCTAAAACTCTATAGTTTTTTTTTCTTGCGCATAAATCACTTCTCAGAAAAAAAATATTTTTGTTATCTTGCTACTGCGTTGAGAATTCCGTCTTCGATAGGAAATCACGTTTTCACAAGAATCTTATTTCTCTAAGCCTCTTCGGACTTTCTTAAAACAAACGCTGTCAGAATCAAAGTTGACGTTAGCAGCTAAAATTTTATTTCGATATTCTAGTGAAAAAATAAATGACAAGCAAATATAATTTAAATTGATTACAATCCAGCAAACTGGTTATACTAAACGGAGACGATTTCTCAAATTTGGGTTTGCCCGTGGTACAGTGGATATCGGCTCGGAACGAGAAACCGGGGAGCCGAGTTCGAATTCCAGTTGAATCCATTGGGAAAGGTATTAATCCGTCTCTTCCTTCCAGTTATGGGTTAAATAGCAGGACAGACTGGGTTCTATAGCCTTGGTCGGCAACCAGTCTACCGCAGAAAGCAATGGCAACCTACTGTTGGATAATCTTCTGCCCAGTCATTCATGTCTCTTTCGAGACATGAACGCCCAAGAGTGTATCACGTATGGCACTTAATTGACTGACTGACTAGTTTTCTGCCATCAACGTAAGGCGAGGCATTTAAAGCATTATCTAAAAACTGGATCAGAAAGCATCCTATTTTCTCCATTTTTTTTCTTTTTGCCATAGGATACCTTACAGAAAGAATCGTTTTTCGATTAGGGTATTTTTTTAGTTCCCAGTGAAATACGTACCGAACGGAATACTGTATCGAATATTACACAGCATCATACAGATTTTTTTTGAAAATCATATCACCCCAAGCAAGGCGAAAACGCCACTGATGCGCAGGGGGCTACGTAAAAGTGAAAAGATTGGAAAAGAGAAAAACCGGAAACCACATCCTAAACAGGAAACAAAGGATGAGCCTCTTCACCTGTTCAATAGACGTGGGTGGAGTGTGATCCGGGCGATAGTTTAGTCTATCTAGTCCAATTGAAAATAAAATAAAATAAAATAAAATAAAGAATGAAAAAATTGGAAAAGAGAAAACCGGAAACCACATCCTAAACAGGAAACAAAGGATGAGCCTCTTCACCTGTTCAATAGACGTGGGTGGAGTGTGAACCGGGCGATAGTTTAGTCTATCTACTCCAATTGAAAATAAAATAAAATAAAAAGTGAAAAGATTGGAAAAGAGAAAAACCGGAAACCACATCCTAAGCAGGAAACAAGGGATGAGCCTCTTCACCTGTTCAATAGACGTGGGTGGAGTGTGAACCGGGCGATAGTTTAGTCTATCTACTCTAATTGAAAAAAATAAAATAAAGAGTGAAAAGATTGGAAAAGAGAAAACTGAAAACCACATCCTAAACAGGAAACAAGGGGTGAGCCTCTTCACCTGTTCAATAGACGTGGGTGGAGTGAACCGGGCGATAGATTAGTCTATCTAGTCCAATTGAAAATAAAATAAAATAAAATAAAATAAAGAATGAAAAAATTGGAAAAGAGAAAACCGGAAACCACATCCTAAACAGGGAACAAGGGGTGAGCCTCTTCACCTGTTCAATATCGAATATTACACAGCATCACACAGACTTCTCTAACAATTATTCCAAACCAACAGGCAAACAAGTCTTTTGAAATCTACTTCTCTCGCCAACTTACACAAGAATATAATTCCCAGATATGAACTAAAAGTCCTTGTCTACCATTTCAAGCAATGATACACCCAAGAGTAAAGAAAAATATCACTGCACATTTTTACAAATATTAATAGAACTGTAGATTGAAAAATTAAAAAATTAAAAATTATTCAATCAAATGGTCAAATGGTTTATATTTTGACAATATAAACCAGAGAACAGTAACCATGGATACATAGTCTTCTTCTTCTTCTTCTTCTTCTTCTTCTTCTTCTTCTTCTTCTATGTGTCCTGTCCCTTCAGGACGTAGGCGATCATGGCTTTCTACATCTCCCTATCACTGGTGGCTCTTAGCACGCCTTCTCTTGTTATACCATGCAACCCTCGTGCTATCATCCAACTGCTTTCCCCTGTTACTTTTTCCCTCTATCTGGCCTGTTAATATCAGGTTCTCCAAGCCCTTCTTCCTCATTGCATGTCCAAGGAACTTTAGTTGTCTCTTCCTGATGCTCAGTATTAATTTCCTTTTCGTTTCCATCATTTTTAAGACCTCATCATTGCTCACATTCTCGATCCATGATATTCGCAGCATCCTTCTGTAGAACCACATTTCCGTTGCTTCGAGTTTTTCCTTCATCTTTGATGATATTGTACAACATTCATTGGCATATTGAAGAACTGACCTCACATAGCAATCCAGTCCTCTCTTCTTTATTTCTAGTAAAAGTTACCCGCTATCTAGCCTGTTAGTATCAGGTTGTCCAAGCCCTCCTTCCTCATTGCATGTCCCAGGAACTTTAGTTGTCTCTTCCTGATGCTCAATGTTAATTTCCTTTTCGTTTACATTCTTTCCAAAACCACATCATTACTCACATGCTCGATCCTTGATATCCGCAGCATCCTTCTGTAAAACCACATTTCAGCTGCTTCAAGTTTTTCCTTCATCTTTGATGATATTATTCAGCATTCATTGCCGTATTGAAGAACTGACATCACGTAGCAATCCAGTACTCTGTTCTTTGTTTCTAGTGAAAGTTTCCCTCTATCTGGTCTGTTAGTATCAGGTTGTCCAAACCCTCCTTCCTCCTTGCATGTTCCAGGAACTTTAGTTGTTTCTTTCTGATCCTCAGTACTAATTTTCTTTTTCGTTTCCATCACTTCCAAAGCCTCATCATTGCTTACATACTCGATCCATGATATCAGCGTGTAAATCAGGATCAACATGCCGAGTTCTAATTCGAGCCCAGGTCATTGCGATAACCTTTAAGCAAATATCCTTGGGAAATGCAATAATCCATTTTTTTCCGAAGCTATGCGTTAAGTAGCTGAGTATTCTGGACCCTCTGGAAGAGGCGCAATTCTGAATTCAAATCCGGTTGAATGATGGGCAAACCATTCTACCCGCATAAAAAGTCTATTTATTACAGAAACCAAAGCAGCCATACTAGAGATGCTGTGACCATATACAGAAATTGAAGTGAACAGGACCTCTAGGAATCATGTCATTTTGAGATATGGATGATCAAAGCTTTCCACAATTTCCTCCTTGTGCTGCTTTCATCTATCGTTTCTTTTGTCAAGTCGTCCTCATGTATTTGCGTTTATGTAAATATAACGAGCCCAACTGGATTTAGAACTCGGATCTTTGATTAACAATTTTTAGCTTTTATCCACAACACCAGCCGCACAGCCAGCATATGGTATTCCCAGGCTGTCACTCACCTAAATACTGACTGGGTTCAACGTTGCTTAACTTCGGTGATCGTACAGGAAAGGGATGTGGCCGTAAGTCATGTGGGCGTTAAAGAAACACAAATGAACCCGAACAGATTGGCATGCTCTGAAATGCGCAGCCAATTACACCGATTTGAAGCGCGACTTTAAATATTTTTTTAATCATTTCACCCCGAGCAAGGCGGAAATGCCACTGATGTGCAGGGGGCTACATAACTGTAAAAATATTAATTAGAAAAGAGTGAGGAGTACAAGCTAGTTAGAAAGGAGCAATAGAAAGCTGAGAAAGCAGGTGCGATGACAGATACATAGGTGGAGAGAAAGGGAAGGTTATACGGGGGTGGGGAGAGAGCTAGAGTCCAGTGGTTAGTAGATGAGTATTGACTTTGCATTTAAATTTCTGGAGGTTGTAGCCGTCAGGAAAGCAAGAATACGGGAGCGAGTTCCACAGGCGGGAAGTGCGAGAGAAGAAGCTGCAGGAGTAGAATTGTCGTCTGCATTTGACTAACCTGACTGTGAATGGGTGGGACCCAGTTGCCAGTCTGGTTGCACGAGTAAACACCTGTTGAGGAGGCACCAGTGACTTAAGTCCGATCAGAAGCCATGAAAGTATTTATAGAACAGACAAAGGGAGGCCACATTTCGACGGTGGGGAAGTGGCTGCAGTCGTCGAAACTTCTTTGATGGCGAAGAGCATGTCATGCAGTCACGTCCATGTAGGCGCTCAACCTTTTATTCTTTCTTTCTTATCATCTTATTCGTATACTTGTCTCGCCATGGTGCAAGGGTTAGCACACTAGTATTGCAAATTATTACTACTACATTTAATCAGCATATCTGCTGCCGTCTAAGTCAAGTTCAGTATAGAGTATTTATTGCTTTGCACAATTTTCAGCTAGTCTCATTTTAAGGAATCAGTGTTGATTGAAATAAATCTCTGTGGATTAAGAAATTCCTTCTTCTCACAGTATTCAGTTGAATTTTATTACAATAGTATTATTATATTAATATTAACAAACAGAAAAGTTTACGTCGTGATATTTCTTACTGACCTACACATCGGGGTTAAATTTCGATTTCTCTTCGTATAAATCCGAGAATAAACTATAATTTTTGTAAAATGTATTATTACAAACAGACATGCTGGACACATGATATTTACTGAACTTTCAAAAATCCTCAAAGGGAAGAAATGTTGAAATTTAGCAAAGAAATTATCGTTTGTTTTCATATAAACGCATGAATAAAAATATGGTATATGTCTTCAGGATCCAAAGTTCTGTGTGTATTTTCATATCTTTACATCAGTCAGTTAAATACCATACATGATACATGTTTTGGGCGATCATGTCTCAAAAGAGACATGACTGACTGGGCAGAAGATTATCCCGCAGTAGGTTGCCATTGCTTTCTACGGTAGACTGGTTGCCAGCCAAGGCTATAGAGCCCAATCTTTTGTTTAACAGATATTAAGGAAGAGACGGATTAATACCTTTCCCAAGGGTATTTGTGCTTAAGTGAATACAATGACTTCAACTGGAATTCGAACTCGGCTCTCCGAATTGTCGTTCCAAGTCGATATCCACTGCACCATAATGAACATCCAATCTTTCCATCAGTTGTTGAAAAAAATACAACACTTCAACAAGCATATTTGAAAATCTTTTAAGTATAAGGATTTGTTTGTATATATTTATGAGATTAAGAGGTATTTACATTATTTACACTGTTCGGACTATTATCCTGATTTTTATTGCCACGTTAACGACGTTTCAGCCATTGTACACACGAGCCTTCTAAAGATGCTGGAAATTTTGAACTGAAACCTTTCATTTCAATTACTGGTTTGTATCATTCACATTCTATGTGCAATGCCACTTCCGGATCCCCCTTTGACTCGCTAAATTCTTTGTTCACAATTGCTGTAGCAAGGTATACAACACAGAACTCTTTGGGTCAACCCACTGGATTTAAGCAACGCTTATCTACTAGGCCATTTGTCCTTCACTCTTGTAGAAAGAAATTGAACACAAAATTATTTGGGTCAAGTTATTTTTATTGTGTCCTTGAGGTTTTGTCTCAAAGCAGATAATACAAGCAGTTTTAGAAAAACAAGTATATTCAATAAACGTTTCTTTATGGTTATTGAGATGGCCAGAAAATCCTTAACTTTAATCGTTAAGTGTCATACGTGAAACACGCTTGGATGATAATGTCTCGAAAGAAACATGAATGACTCGGCAGAAAATTTTACTACATTAGGTTGCCATTACTTTCTACGGTAAACTGGTGGTCTACCAAGGCTTTAGAATCTAATCTCTTCTGCTATTTAACTACTAGCTGGAAGGAAAAGTGGTATATTAATACCTTTCTCAAGAGCATTTGCGCGTAAGTAATTCGAACTCGGCTCTTTGATTTCTCGTTCCAAGCCTAGATAACTTCAGTCAGTTAAGTGCCATACGTGATACACGCTTAGGCGATCATGTCTCGAAAGAGACATAACTGACTGGGCAGAAGATTATCCAACAGTAGGTTACCATTGCTTTCTGCGGTAGACTGGTTGCCGACGAAGGCTAGAGAACCCAATCTGTCCTGCTATTTAACCCATAACTGGAAGGAAGAGACGGATTAATACCTTTCCCAAGGGTATTTGCGCGTAAGTGAATACAATGGACTCAACTGGAATTCGAACTCGGCTCCCCGGCTTCTCGTTCCGAGCCGATATCCACTGTTTCACAACGCACATCCTATATAACTTAGGAAGCGGAAAAGGTTTATGGAGCAACCCACATTTACTTTCCCAAATAAAATCTATCATTATCGACTTTCTTTCACCAGCAATCAGACAGCATCCAAATCTGTCCCAGATACCAGTTCGCTGGCTTTGTATAAAAAAAAACAATAAACCAGCTCCTTTCACTTCATCAAAAGTGTTGAATCACTGATCGCGGGGGAAGTTTTCTATTGAGTTGAGTAAGCTATAGTCATTCAGAGCAGAGACGGGACTGAATGGGGAATGCGAAAATATCTCAAAACTATCCATCTGATTAAACGTCTTAGTCAACTTAGCAGGGTGTGGTCTCTTATTGTCTTGCTGAAACAAAGCCCAGCCTCGATTAAGCAAAGCAGGATGCTCCTTTAGTTTGTAGTACACGCAGTCAGGCAGCTAGCAATACAGTTTAGCCTTGATGGCGCGACCGTCTGGAACAAAATTCAGTCAGTCAGTTGAATGCCATATGTGATACACGCTTGGGCGATCATATCGCAAAGAGACATGACTCACTGGGCAGAAGATTATCCTGCAGTAGGTTGCCATTGCTTTCTGCGGCAGACTGGTTGCCATCAAAGACTATAGAACCCAATCTGTTCTATTATTTAACCCATAACTGGAGGGAAGAAACGGATTAATACCTTTCCCAAAGATATTTGTGCCTAAGTGAATGCAAGGAATTCAACTGGAATTCGAACACGGCTCCCCGATTTCTCGTTCCGAGCCGATATCCACTGCACCACAACGCACATCCGCCAAGAAAATTCAGTACTATTTGGGAACTCCACCAGAAAAAATTCAAGATTAGTTGCCTCCTTTTGGCTTCCAACGTGAGCCATGACTTTGTGGCCAACCTAATATTTACAAAATAAATTCATGAAAAATTGAGATTTTTTCGTGCTACTTATAACACAATATATGTTGTTAATGTTTTTGCAAGATCAAATTATTCAAAATTCGTTTCTTTCTAAACAATGGCCTAATTAAAAGTAACAAGAGTCGTTAGTAAAATGTATCGGCTAAAGACATTCTCTCACTCTCACCCAAACGGGATTCGGCAAGGCTTAACTTCGCTCTTGTTACTTAAACGGAAAAAACTCGGACAAATTATAATCCTTGTTTCTACTCAGACTCGCTCTGTCATTTATATAGAAGCAAACCATCCACATTTCCTCACATTGCACTCGAAAAACTTCTTGTCATGAATGGTTTCTCTGTGGAAAAGACTCCTTATGGAGGTTTTCCCGATCAAGTTTAGGGCAAGCAGGTACCTTCTTCTAACCGCACAAATTGCCTCCTAATGCAATCCTCTACCTCGAGTGGCCCACTACAAGGTGAAATTAAATTCTACATAGAGGCATTTTTAAAGATAAACAATATATTAGAACTAGGAAGGCTGATGTGGTGATGCTGCCATGGAAATAAACAATCAGAAGCATTACTGAATACAGGGCAAACAACTAACCGGTTCCATTCGATTTGGAAGCATTCGCCTTTCAGACAACGGTTAAAAAACTTTGCCAGAACTAAAGATATTTCTGGCTAAAGATTTTTGGGAAAGGAATTTTGGATCTAGAATCATTTTTTTACGTGTTTTGAAGCTTCCCATGCCGAAATTGTTAAGTCATAAACTGTGTGTTCGTGAAGGATGGAAGTCATGTAGAAGATGGTTTTAACGGTGTGAGCAGTGCAAAGTTTCTTGAAAAGGGCGCAGCCTTGCCCAATGAGAATGAAATCATCCTAGGACTATAAATAATCATAGTTACAGATGGTTTGCCTAAGTTAAGAATTTTGAGTTTTTTCCAATTTTTTCCTATCAATTCTAGTATGGACCGGTACGGAAACCTCTTATATTAATGTACGAGCTGAAATAAAGTTTTCCGTTTGATCTGGTGTGACGCCTCCCGCGGACGGTCGTTGATGGTGTCGATTCAGTAGCTGGTCTTCAAGTTGACTCTTCCAACGGTGATCTCCCTTGCCCACCTTGTGAACTTTGATCTTAAGGAAGTCCCGTGAAATTCTCGCTAAATGTCTCTCCGCCAAGTCAAACCAAAATGGATGCACGCGTACAACTGGGCAAACAAAATGGCACCAAAATAATTAAAGTGACGCCTGAATAAGTTGTAGAAAAGTCTTTATATACAAAAAAAAAAAAATAGAGTCAAAGAATCACCAATCGTCTTCTTCCCAAACCCTGTTCCTATCAAGCTAGCAACTGAACAGAAGTTTCGACCAATTTCTCTAAGTAGTAATTTGCGAAGCGTTTTTATTTTTCTTATCATTAATTCAAGTCTCTGGTTGGCGATATCACTTCACTTCAATCAAAGTTTTAAGTTTGTAGCGATTCAAAATGTCTGTTTCGTTTCACACTGAAGTTTTACGGAAAATGCCGAAGGATTGTCTTTGAGTGTGGTGGGTAAAGTTGACAGCGGTGGTAAGACGTCTTCAATTCCGTACTTCGAACAGGCTCTTCGATCCGAGCTGGGTTTCAACTGGTCCTTTATCTGCAAAATCACTTGCTTTTAACTTTGGTTGGCCGTTTCAAGACTTCGACTTCTTTCGGCAAGCTTCTCTACAGTTGGCACCCAACGGCGTGGCAATTATATCTGTCTCTGTACGTCTTCAGCTAGGTACTTCATGAGAGACGACCGGGCCTGCGGTGGGCGCTAAATGGCTTGGCACCTTATCTTCGTCGTTACATTTCTGGGCCGAAAGCCGATTGGACTCTCGTGGCTCCCTCGATGCTCTGTATTTATGCTTGTCCCTGCTTTAATAGTGCGGGGCACGACAGGCACTGGGTTTCTAGTTTCTGGCCCTTGTGGCCAATGAAATCATTCTCGCCCCCTGCTTTGGGGCAGAGTTACCTCTTTCCGTCTTCTTTCCTTTTGGAGCAACCAATTGAGTAACGATATTTTTATGACGTCTCTTCTTTCTGTTTCCTTTCCCTTTGTTTAACCAATGAGACCATTTTCTCTTTACCCGTTTTGAGCGTAACCTTTATACCTCCAAATCCTTTCTCAGGGAAATCTCAATTTAGTAATTTCTTATAATAAACAAACTTAACCTTTGCACTTGTCAAAGACGCCTGAATACGCACAATTTCTTTTTTTAAGCGTTTGTGACAACTTTTCTGACATTCCACAGTGATGTTTTGGTTATATTCTGCATGCATTTGTTAGATAAAATACAAAACAATGGAATTTTCACTTTTATCAGCTGTGTCACTGATAATATCAATTGAATCTCTCTTAGTCATGCTTTTTCTGCTTGTCAATAATGGCCGACTGATTCGATGACCTCGTCTGACCCTGCTGGTTAGATTCTGTGCAAAACAATCACACCTGCACACCTGTAATCTTTTATTTCATATCTATTTTCAGCTTGTTTGCAATATTCCTTTTTTCCCCTCTGTTCATATTGATACAGAATAAATTTATTTCCTCTGTTCATATTGGAATAGAATAATTTTTTTCCGGTTGGTTGTTTTCGATCTATAAAAATTAATAATACCATTTTTTTTTAAATCATGTCACCCCAAGCAAGGCATTCCACTGCCACTATAGCGCAGGGGATTACACAGGGCGATAGACGAGTTAGGATGTACATAGGGGGAGAGTTGGAGAGAATGGGCGTGGGTTAGTGTGTTAGGAAGTGTCTATTGACCTTACATTTAAACTCCTGGAGGTTATAGCCGTCGGGGAAGCAAGATGCGGAAGGGAATTCCACAGGCGGGAAGTGCGAGAAAAGAAGCTGTTGGAGTAGAAATTGCAGTTGCATTTCATCGGTTTCACCATAAAAGGGTGGGACCTAGTTGCCAATCTAGTATCTCGTGCAAACTCACACCTAGGGGGTACCAGTGATTTAAGTTCATCAGAGCAGAAGCCATGAAAGTATTTTTAGAAGAGGCACAGAGAAGCTACGTCACGCCGGTGAGAGAGTGACTGCAGGCGGTCAGCTAAGTCGGTATCAATCACATTACAGATTCTTCGCTGTATTTTGTTGAGAAGCCCGAGGAGAATAGCAGGGGCACCCGACCAGATGTGGCAACAGTATTCAAAACACGGGCGGATGGTAGATTTGTATAAGTGCAGGATAGATTCAGACGGAAAGAATTTCCGGGCCCTGCACAGAGAGCCGACTTTCATAGCAGCGGTTTTAGCAATGGATTCGACGTAGTCATTCAACTTGAGATCCACTGAGAGTGTCAGGCCAAGCAGGCGTAGTATTTTACTCTCTGGGAGGCATGCCGGTTCCATGTTAATGCCAGGGAGGTGCGGTTGTCTGTGGTGGTTAATTGACAGCAGGTTCGTTTTGGAAGAATTGAATTTTACGAGCCATTTCCTACCCCAATCCACCACGGATTGGAGATCCTTTTCAAGCTCAGCCCCGAGGTTCGCCTTGTCATCAACAGCAGATTTTTGATCGAGGCGAGCGTAAACTGTGGTATCATCTGCGTACATGCCTACTTGTGATCTTATGGCATCGGGGAGATCATTGATATAGATTAGAAAGAGCGTAGGACCTAGGATAGAGCCTTGGTGGACACCCGCGTTTGTAGGGAAGTTCTGGGAGGCATGTCCGTTTAAAACCACCTTCAGTGTGCGGTTGGAGAGGAATGACTGGATTAAGTCCAACAAAAGTCCAGTAATGCCGTAGCTTCGCAGTTTAACATAATTTATTCCGTTTGATCTGTAATAATTAACAATATAGACTAATATAATTACTTCTCTTCCCGCCATGCTAAATGTAGTGTTACATTGGTAGAACTAGATTTTAATTTATTTAAGTTATTTATATAACCGAGTATGGATAGAAGATGAGACGACTCAAGACACTAAGACAGCAACAAGTATTATTAACAAAAGCTACATTGGTCATCCGAAAGTATATCCATGGCTGTACAATTCATCAAAATAATATCTAAAAAAATGATTAATATTTGGTGCCTAGTCTGAAGAATATGAAAGATGAGACAAAACTGACATCCAAGATACTAAGCATCTACAACATAATTAGTAGTGCGATGTATGGCAGAGAATAATGACAGAGCAGAATTGGTCGTCTGACCAACGATAGCCTTATACAATTTTAAAAATTATTGTTCTCGTGGTTGCTGCATAGGTTCTCATAATTACAACGTTTTTGGTTAAGTAGCCTTCGGCCATCATTTTGTAGCTAATATCGGATGTCGGATATCTGTAGATTTATGATGTTATTTTGCTCTTATGTCAGTTATTATTCGTTTTAGCTAGTGTTTCACTTCCTGATACAAGGATTGAAATCACGACCACTTGATGACAAACTACTTGGGTTAGCCAAGAGGTTGTCACCTAATAAACGCCAAAGAGCACTTAGCTGAAATATTTTCACTATAATAGCATCTATACTAATCAATATTAAAATAGTTTGAAATGCACTTTATTGAAAATTAAAAGAACTTAATGAAATATAATTGCTGTGTTATTTATCAGTAGTTCGTTTGTGGAACACTTTTTCATTTTATCTGCCTTCTACAATTTTTGTCTCTTGTTGACTTTAATGTTCTGTTTGTTCTCTCTATCCCACTCCATAGTCCCTTGCATCTTAGTGGATTTCACCGCATTGCTATGGGTGAAGTGATTTAAAATAAAACTAAAATGGCTAAACATATTTCGAAGATCTTAACTACTTCCATTTTATTTGCAGAAAATATCAGTTATGCTTGTGGGAAACAGCCTTTATGAATCGTGAAACTTAAGAGACCAACATAAAATGGCCAAATATGTTATCTTTTTGGTCACCGACAAACTAATGGGCAGGATTTGTTTTTCATCGACGCTATCTACTCTCTCAAAGATAGCCATCATGTTTGTTCTACAAGAACAGCTAATTGTTCAGTGAGTTTATGCAATGCACAAGATTCTTGAATGTTTCAATTGTCGCTAAATCTTCTGAAATAGAAGTGAACTCTGTAAATTTTTTAACCATATCTTGATAAATTCTGTTTCTCTAAGTAAATTTTCATTGGCAATTTTCTACTTTAGCAAGATTGAAAACCTCCGAATCCATGGTACATGTGTAACCGTTAAGCAGTGCATTAACACTCATTCTTGGTTAATATTTTTATACTTAAACTAATACAAGACTTGAGCGCCACTCAAGGCAGTGATTACTGTTAAATAGTTATTATGAATGAGTTGTGCGATATAAATGAAACATGAGGGGGTCGGAAATGGTTATGAGGATGAGGAGGATAGACAAAAAACTTAATCTTGATTTAAAGAAGATTATATTGTCATGTTCTGAGGGGAGCAATAAGAGAGTCAATTAAAAAAATCATTTATTTCGGTGGGGGAGAGCTTTTTGGAACGTTCTCCTTACTTTTAAAGTACAGGAGAAATTACAGTGATTTGATTTTGTAAAAGCCACATGGCGTGTGCTAGCAGCCAGGGTTTGAATTAGTAGAACTCAATAATAGCGCACACTATTAAGCAGGACAATATATTTGAAAGACAGACAGAAGTATCCGCATGAAAATATTTAATCTCAAAATATGTCATTCATTTAAGCGCCATACGTGATACACACTTGGATAATCATGTCTCGAAAGAGACATGACTGATAATTTTTCCGCAGTAGATTGTCATTACTTTCTGCGGTAGACTGGTTTCCAACTACGGTTTACAGAACTTAATCTGTACTGTTTTTTTAAACCATAGCTGGAGCGAAAAGACGGATTAGTACCTTTCCCAAGGGTATTTGCGCGTAAGTGAATGCAACGAATTCAATTGGAATTCGAACTCAGTTCTCAAATTTCTCATTGAGCTGAAATCCACAGCATCACAACGCAAAATATGTATATTCACTAAAAAAAAAATCTGTATTATTTTTTTTCAAGGGGCTAAGATATCATCTAATATACCCCACCATTATTTGGAAAATATTTATAAAAGATTGTTGATATAACAACCATTTTAACAAGAACGTGTAGACAGAAATCCCCCACTCCCTAAAAATCTAATTTACAGACGTTTGTAGAAGATTCCGTAATGCTGCTTTTTTTTAATCGTATCACCCCGAGCAAGGCTGTAACGTCACTGATGTGCAGGGGGCTACATACTAATAAATTATTAGATAGGAGGAGAGTGAAGAAAAAGACGAAACAGTAAAGAGCAAGAGAAGGATGGGAATACAAGTATAATGACAGTTGCAAAGGTGGAGAGAAAGGAAAGGATATACAGGGTTAGAAAGAAAGGACTAGAGTCAAGTGGTTAAGATATAGGTATTGACATTGCATTTAAATTCCTGGTGGTTGTAGCCGTCAGGAAAGCAAGAATATGGAAGCCAGTTCCACAGGCGGGAAGTGCGAGAAAAGAAGCTGCAGGAGTAGAATTGTCATCTGCATTTAGTTGATCTAACTGTGAATGGGGGAAACCCAGTTATCAGTCTGATTACACGAGTAAACGCCTGTTGCAGAGGCACCAGTGACTTAAGTTCGTTGGATCAGAAGCCATTAAAGTATTTATAGAACAGACAGAGGGAAGCCACATCCCGTCGGTGGGGAAGTGAATGGAGTCGAGCCGCCAAGTCGGTACCTATTATATCACTGATTCTCCTTTGGAGTTTGTCAAGAATACTGAGATGAACAGCAGGGGCGCCTGACCATATAAGACAGCAGTACTCCATGCAAGGACGAGCCAACAGAAAGAATATCGACTATCGTGGTCAAAGGCAAATCATTTTATTAAATCAGAGTAGAAACATTGTAGGGTGAGGGTACCTCGGCGTGGTGTAATGGTAAGCAAGCTCTTCTCACTAGAATCATTACAACTGAGTAGTGAGTTCTTTCGGTCTTGTGTCACGTCAAAGCTACGCTTAGAAACTCACCTTCCTCCACGTTTGGGGGTTGGGCGCAGGGCTAACAACCCTGCCCATAAAAAACTGTTTTCTTACGGAAACAGCAAAAACGCTTTACACCATTGTGTGTAAAGGAAAAGTTTATTTTTATTTTTTTAAAAATATTGTGTTGCTGTAAGCTTTTTAAGACAAGAGGCTTTAAAATCAGCATTCGCTTACATGGCTTTTCACCAGTCCTGAAGCACTGACAGCTGACTCCGAGAAATTACATGACTATATCTTGCACAATGCTGTCCACAAGAACAAATAAATCAAGCGTAAAGATATAATCTTCTTCTTCTTCTTCTTCTTCTTCTTCTTCTTCTTCTTCTTCTTTAATGTGCTCTGTCCCTTCGGGACGTAGGCGATCATGGCTTTCAACCTCTCCCTATCCCTGGTGACTCTTAGCAAGCCTTCTCTTGTTATACCATGCAACTCTCGTTTCATCATCCACCTGATTAGGTCCTTTAAATATGTTATCCGTTGCTTTCCCCTGTCTCTTTTTCTCTGTATCGGGCCTGTTAGTATCAGGTTCTCCGAGCCCTCCTTCCTTACTGCATGCTCCAGGAACTTCAGATGTCTCTTCCTGATGCTCACTATTAATTTCCTTTTAGTTTCCATCATTTCTAAGACCTCATCATTGCTCACATGTTCGAGCCATGATATTCACAGCATCCTTCTGTAGAACCACATTTCAGTTGCTTCAAGTTTTTCCTTCATCTTTGATGATATTGTTCAGCATTCACTGCCATATTTTAGAACTGACAACACATAGCAATCCAGTACTCTCTTCCTTGTTTCTAGTGAAATTGTCCTATTTCTTAACACTCTTCTCAGCTCCGGGAATGCATCCTTGTGCTTTTGGATGTGAGAAATATAAATCTATAAAACAGCTGTGACCACAAAGTTAGGGGTCAGTTTATATATTGATTGTAATATGGAACTGATCCCCACTTTATATCCAGTAAGCTTCTTTAGAACCAAATTTCAGTTGCTTCGAGTCTTTCCTTCATCTCTGATGATATTATCCAGCATTCACTGCCATATTGAAGAACTGACAACAATCACTCAGCTTAACTGATCACTTTCGCCAATGTTTCAGTTGCTTTGACTGCGTTTCCAGCATTGAAAAAAAAAACAATAAAAGAATCAATGTTAATCCTCCCCAGGAGGAAAACAACAAAAGATGCTAAATTTAAATAAAACACTTATGTGAATGAATAAAAAGAAATGAGTATATAAAAAAATAAAGAAAGATATGAACATATAGAACATATCTCTCCACCCACATTTTTTATTAAAATATTTTCTGTTTAGTTGAGGCAAAGTGGGTTTCTTTGAGCGTAAATAAAACGATTTCAAGCGAAAGACATGTGTGGGTGATTCGCAAGATCGAGACAGAATTAAATTAATTTTCAATCCACCACACACGCACATTATCTATCTATCTATCTATCTATCTATCTATCTATCTATCTATCTATCTATATATATATATATATATATATATATATAAATACGTATGTATGCATGTTCGTATATATAGCAAAGACGTACACGTGAACATAAGTTTAAATATAAACAAAAGTCTAATAACGACTTCGTAGATTAAATTAAACAATGTTTATTATACTAGTAGAAAGAATGACAAAAAATAGTCTTACGCAAAATAGAAACAAATCTACAGCCCCAGAAAGACAGCTGAAATACTTTGGAAACTGAAAGTAGAGAAATTTGTCACTCACCGGGTATATTGAGAGAAAAAGGATCTGGCAAAAGAAAATAGGACACCTGTAGCGGATAGGAAATTAATCAAAATCTTCACTTTTACAAAAATTCAAAATGACGTGTGCAGTCCTGTTTTTTTTTTCCAAATAGAAAAAGAATTGACCGTGTGCTTAACAAAAAAGTCGAAACCAGATTTCGCAAGTAGGTGTTAAAATGATTTTTGACCAATGGGAGCGATTTACAAGACTATATAAATGACCTCGCCGTCGGTCAAGAGAGTCAGATGGGAGCCGCGAGACAAAACGACTAAAATCTAACTTCAAATCGATCCTTTATACCTTTCAACAATTAATACCATGAACATTTTCTATGAATACTTGTTATTCTTCCTTTTAATAAATTTCTATTTTAATAAATTTCTATTTTAAAATGCAAAATGTATATTTTCTTCTTACACTAGTCCACACAATTCCATCCTACCGACAACCAACCTTCGGATAATAATTCTACATAAATCCTGTAAGATGTGGGGAGTTCGGTTAAGTATGACAAAAGGCCGAATTAAAGAAACATTAACCAGATTCCTACGCAACACATCTAACTGTCAAAACTGACAAAATGGACAAATAAACAAGAATTTCTGAAAACTACAGGAGGAGTGTGTAGGCATGTCCCCTCTAAAGTTTGAAGTGGGTGCTTGGTCATGAAACCTTTTTATTGCACAAAAAACGAAACTTAAAATTAAAAAAAATATTCACGTGATTTGTGGTTTGAAAATTAATGGCAAGCCTAAGAATAAACCCTGTTAATCTTAGCGATCTGAAACATTTTCTAAAGTGAACTTTAAAAAAGAATGGATGGAATTATGTAAGTATCCAAGGTAGCAGTTAATTCCTAAACACATGTGATTCCTATTGGAGAGTGTCTAGATAAGCTATCGCAATTTTCGTGGTAGTGACCTGAGTTTTAAAAATAGTAAATCACTTTTTCATATCAGAAAACTTGAATAAAACTGAAAGAAGGTTTAATAATTACGGTAAGGAAGTAAGTAAGAAAGAAAGAAAAAAAAAACAGACACAGACAGAGTCACATTCGCAAAAGACAAAGCCAAAGTTCAAATTTTGTTGCGTCTGTAAAAGTATCATTTTACAAGTCGTTAGTAAACTCTCTGGTTTTGAATCTTTAATATTATGGTTCGCCTATGTACGTTGTGGTGCCGTAAATATCCGTTCGGAACGAGAAATCGACAAGCCGAGTTCGAATTCCAATTGAATTCCTTGTATTCACTTACGCACAAATATACTTGGAAAAGGTTTTCATCCTTCTCTTCCCTCTAGTTATGGGTTAAATAACAGAACAGATTGGGTTCTATAGCTTTGGCTAGCAACTAGTCTACCTCAGAAAGTAATTGCTACCTACTGCGGGATAATCTTCTTTCGAGATATGATCAACTAAGCATGTATCACGCATGTCATTTAACTGACTGACTAATGGAATACAAAATGTAAAGGACGGTCTCAAAATCATTTGCCATTCTGATATTTTGAAGGTTAAAAATACGGAAAGAATAGCGAGGAAATGAGTATAGTATTGAGAGCTTTTCAGTTTGTTTAACCTCAAATTATTCCCAAGAGATGTCACGTAGTTTCAACCGGATTGAGCCTCCTTCCGTACCATATATACAAAAATGGAGCTCCATTGTCAGTTAATCAAATTCAAATTCATTTTCACGTTGATGAGGCTACTACCAACCTTCTCTTTAAGCAAATACACGTACAAGATATTTGTCTATATTTCTGAGATGAGGTTGTATTTACAGTATTTACATCATTCGGACTCACAAGGACACATGGCCCAGTGGATATAGACGTTAGTTAGTTCCTGACTTGACTCTTAGAGTTGTGAGTTCAATACCAGCTTACAGTAGTGGTGAATAAGTAACTTGCAGGGTTTGAGGGTGATAACTCATAACTCATGACTTCCAATCGTAGCTGTACGCAATGAATGAGGATGATATACCGCAGTGATCGTAATAAAGAGTTCAGTTCAAAATTCCTAGCACCTGAAGAATGCCGGAGCGTACAACTGCCGAAACGTCGTACATATGGCAACAAAGATGAGGACAATAGTCCGAATAATGTAAATACTCTAAACGTACGAGATATTTTTTACTTTTTTATATTAAAAAAGATAAATAAACTGTGCCCTATCTTTTATAACCCGAAGCATCTTTCGGATTATCAGATTATATAAAACAGATGTTTTATAAAAATATTGTCATCATACAATAATTAGTGAACAAGGAACTATTCCTAAATTTACTGCGCCAGTCATAGTTAGATTTCTTGTTCTCAAAAAGAGAGTTGGCCTTGGCTAAATAATTGTTGGAAAGGAAACAAAACTCTCTGGTGAGAAGAAACACATCTTTTTTAGCATTTATTTCTTTGCTAAGTCATTTATTTTTAGCATCGCCTCCGGTGGGCGGCACATGTGTCCAGAATGTACCCAACTCGATTTCCATGTATCTTTCTGTCTGGAGAACACGCCAGCGGTCAGAGGCTAAGCGCAGGCCGAAAAGAAAGCTGAAAACATTCGACATCAACCTTGAGAACTGGGTTGCAGTACATCAGCCTTTCTAGCAGAGAACGATCTGAAGGCGAGACTTTTTAGTCCAGCCGTCAACAAGAAGAGGATCTGCGAGGCGCTGTCAGAAGAGCCAATTTCGCTCGTCTGTGTCCATCACTCACACTCCTCCGTTACTCATTCTCACGATTCTTCAGGATTAGGCTGGACCTTCACCAGCCATCTCGTCCACCACAGTGAGGAGAGGGAGGACAACAATCTAGATGCTCGGATGCGAGAAGATGCCGAAAACGATTTTCAGATCTACTAATTCGCAAGAGATTTATCCTGCTGTAATTAAAGTAGGAATTGCGATGATATATCGATAGTAAGAATCCTTACATAGCTTTCCAATACTACCATCAACTTTAAGATATATTGAGAAATAATCTAGTTCTGATACTCTAATGGTCAGGAAGAAGGTTATCATGGTTCTCCACAATTTCTTATGCTTTGTATCTCACAATCCACCACCCATTTACACATGTTTGTTAGGTAGGTTATTTAATGTCCTTTGAGTTTTAATTTCTCCACGCAGTCTTTATTACCTGCTTTAAAAAATTCACCTGATTCTGAGTGATTTTCTAAGCGTAGGTTAGATGTGGAACAAGGCCGAAATTATACGGATCGAATTCACTACTCAGTTCTAATCGTTCTCTCGAGACATGCTTGTTAATCATTATACCACGACGAGGTACCCCGATGATCTTTAAGCGTAGCATATGTGGCACAAGACCGAAATATGGGACACCCAGTGAGGATCGAACAGTCGTAATTGTTATAGCGAGTCAAACTTGCTAACCATTACACCACGTCTACGTACACACCAGATTCTGAGTATGTGATCTTTTTTTGCTAAGATTTTCCATAAAACATCGTTACATACATGTTCATTCTCAGCATCCTTCTATAGAGCCACATTCGTCGTTGCAAGTATTTTCAGTCTTTTATATGAAAATTTGCTTTTGATACTTTTGATAGCTACTTCCAAATTATTAAATGTTTTATTCATTGCTTTTTTGCGAACCATATTAGGTTTTTGACGGAAGTAACCACTGTGAAAAAGTATTTTGGTTTCATTATATTTTATTGTAGTAAGTTGATAAGTCTTAGAGCGTTGAAATAAAAACATGGTTATTTCTTCTGTAAGTCAGAAGCCTGGAGTCAACGCATGGATTCACTGGAAATAGTTTTCTAAGAAAATGCAACCGAGAAAAGAATAAGAAAGCTGTAATTGCTGATCGCCGTCCCAGTTAACAAATCAGTTGTTATTCTTGTAAGTGATGAATGATATCAATTTTGCCTTCGGCTCTAGTATCGCAATTCTTGTGTATAAGACGCATCTTTAATTTGAGGGTAAAACTTTGAAAGATTCTGAATGCAAATTAAATGTATTTGTCATGGTGGCATCACCCATTACAACGGATTGAACTCTTTTTACAACTACATATACTTCCGCTCATAAGAGGTGGCAGAGAGAGTGAGAGATCAAGAGCGCAGGGAGTGAGAGATTCGCAGGCAATTAGCATAACGCAGAGCGATAGACAGAGATAGCCAAAACTGCTACCGTACGACTATAGCAAGTCCCGAGTTATAGTGTTAATTTTGATCCGTATTCATTGTTCTACTAACAGAGTTCCACGTATTGTATTTTGCTGTGTTAATATATATATTCTTATTTCCTATTTGGGTTATTGTTATATTATTTATTGCTGGACTTCTTAAGCGGTTCCACCACAGTATTGCTGGAAAATATTACTCTTTAGCTTGGTTCAAATACAACAATATCCTCGATGGTTTCACTATCGCTTGACTCTCGCCTCGATCAAAAATCTGGTGTGGGCAACAAAGCGAACCTCGCTGCCGAGCTTGAGAAAGACCTCCAATCCGTAGTGGACTGGGGTAAGAAATGGATCGTAAATTTTAATGCTTTCAAAACGAATCTGCTATCAATTAACCATCATAGACAATCGCTCCTACCTGCCATTAGCATGGAACAAGCTTGCCTCCCTGAGAGTAAAACACTACTCCTCCTTGGCCTCACACTCTCAGCGGACCTCGAGTGGAATGATTATATCGAAACCATTGCTAAATCCGCTGCTATGAAAGTCGGTTCTCTGTGCAGGGCACGGAAGTTTTTCTCCTCTGAGTCTATCCTGCACATATATAAATCTACCATACGCCCGTATATTGAATACTGCTACCACATCTGGTCGAGTGCCTTTGCTATTCTCCTCGAGGTTCTTGACAAAATCCAATGGAGAATCTGTAATGTGATCGATACCGACTTGGCAGCCCGGCTGCAGTCACTCTCTCACCGGCGTGATGTGGCTTCCCTGTGCCTCTGCTATAAATACTTTCAAGGTTTCTGCTCTGAGAAACTTAGGTCACTGGTGCCCCCTAGGTACGAATTTGCACGAGATACTAGATTAGCAACTAGGTAACACTCTTTTACAGTGAAACAGATAAAATGTAACCGCAATTTCTACTCTAACAACTTCTTTTCTCGCACTACCAGCCTGTGGAATTCCCTTCCATATACTTGCTTCCCCGACAGCTACAATCTCCAGGAATTTAAATGTAAGGTCAATAGACACCTCTTACACTAATTCACATTCATTCATTCTCTCAAACACTCTTCCCATCTACCCAACACCCAACACCCATCCATGCAATTCTTGTATGCTTTTCTGGAATAACGTCTATCGAAAACAATGGCCATAGGAGAACTAACCAACAGTCGAGACAATAGTGTATAGGCGTGATAAACATCTGATGCAATCATGGATGACAAAATATTATTCAAGTTTAAGCAAATTTCATCATACAGCTCGAAAATATATTACAGCACACCGCTGGAATTTATCTAAACTCAGGAAAAAAAAAAGAAAAAAAAAAAGAAATCAATTAAACCCTGTCACTCCAGTGGGTCTAAAAGTGGCCGTATTGTGAGAGAAAGAAAATTAAAAGCACGTTGCACAAGTACATATACAAGTATAAGGTAGGTATGGATGGAATAAAATTCCTCATAAAAAATAAGAAACTATTCTTAAAAAGTGCTCAATACAAAGTAGAGCAAATATTATTTAGAATTTATAACATGAGATATGTTATAATATCAGTACAAAAATAAAATTTGTAGTGATATTATAACATTTATGTTGTGAAATCTAAATAAATATTATATATCTAAAAAATTCCGAATTCTACTTTTCTTGAATAGCTATTTCTGCGAGAAAATTCTCACTTCTTCAGCAACGATCTAAAACAAAAAAATATTGATTCAAATATGGTACAAAAAATCACTTACCGGAAGGAGCCCCATGACATATTCATACACAGGAAGTTTATAAAAAGAACCTTCCAGTATGTGAATTTTATACCATATTTGAATTAATAAATTTTAGTTTTTGATCGTTGCTAAAGAAGCAAAAATTTTCTCACTGAAATAGCTATTCAACGAATGTAGAATTCGGAATATACATATTTGGCTCTGTAAATAGATAATACTATTTACATTGAGCCCTCCACCTGGACCATTTTCAATATTAGTAAAATTGATATTAATAGGATATGGTTTTTGGGATTTGACCTACATGCTTTTCTTTTTTTCTGGTTTAATATATATATATATATATATAGTCATCCTCAGATAGATCTGTTTCGCTGTATCACAGCTCATAAGTACGGTTAGACTCTGCTTTTAACCCAGGATTGAAACCCGACCGAATTGGCGTCATTCGGCGATTCTACTGCTGGACTCTGGGCGCTCGTTAGAAGAAGGCAGACATAATTTTGTGGTTGGAGTGATATTATTTTACATAGAGAACTTTATACCAGCTAGTATAACCTCGGTTTTATTAAGTGTATTTTAGTCTGACACGAGGCCATATGACCAGGCAACTATTAAAGTCAATAACAAATTGTATCTCATGAGCACCTTTCAGAACACAAATACTGTCAGTGAATAATGAATACAAATTTCCTGTTTGTTCTTATGAACAAAACAAAAATGAAATAGAAAAGTTAATAATCGAAATTCAACAAAATATTTGAAACATGAGAAGAGAGGAAATTACTTCCTTTTAAATATGCAAAATGTTAAAATTTCACATGCCAAGAGAAAAGGTTAGCAAATATTGCAATCGACATTTAGAAATAACCCACCCCGAAGCATAAATACAACGTTGGATTTACGTTATGATCAGTTGCTTTTATTTGGTTTTTATTTCAAGCTGACTTGTTGCATTGAAGCCTTCGTGCGTTTCTTCATATCTTTGTTGCTACAAAACAGCGATTAACTGAATCTTCTGTTCTTTCGAATTGATAACACTTTAGCAAAACGCGAAGTTATCACGTCAAATCTTCACTCCTGCTGAACATAAAAAAATAATTTTTATGAAATGATCTATTTTAATTAAATTTAAACGCAGGCACGTTAGCGAAAGTGTGTGTATTTATTATACCTCGACTAAATGCTAAAAGGCAGAGCGCAAAAACAAACCTTAATCTATATATATAAAAAGCAATCTGTGAGTCTGTGTCACTGTACCCTATGCACGCCTATATTTTTAAGCTGCGCCATTCAAAGTTTCCAGGGACACATATCTACACGGAGGCTAGGTCGACATATACATTTTGAGTTTAAGTTCAGCAATTTTATCTTTCGAACATTTTGGCCAATGGTGCCGATTGTTTACATTTGTTCCGTCAAACATCTAAGATCTAAAATAGAAATAAAATCACACTTGTCAAACGCGACAAAAATATTTTTTATTATAAAAAAAATTGAGCCTTTATATTTAATTTGGTAAATTTTCGTTTTAGGTCCCGAAGGCTTTTATCCATTCAGATATTTCAAAAATAGTCTTAATTCCGTGCAAATGTATATGCTGAACTCAAATCCACTATCATTTATTGAAGAAACCTACCTTTATTGATGCTAAAGACCAGAAAAAATCGAACTTCTCGATCGTTTTGTTCCCATTACAGGCTTACATTCTATGCTGAAGGACTTTTAGCGTAGGAAACATATTTCGGCCTATTTACTTCCTTTTACTAAAATTTGTTTTAGCAGAAAGTTGCTTGTTTTTGTGTGTTTTTTTTCATTTTCTTTTTTGTGGCCTTTTTTTATAATTTTCAAAAATATGAAAATAAGTGATAATTGTAGTTTTACTTAATTTTTTTTTTTTGACGAAAGTTAACTTTCAAATATATGGAAATATGTGCTAAATGTAGTTTAATTAACCTTCAAATATATTAAGTACCCCCCACAAAACAAAAAAACACGCAAATAGACGGAAATTTCTGAAAACTACTGCATTTTTAAAAAATTGCCAGTGTCATTTCTTCCATTTTTTAACTTTTAACTTCCTTTCCAATTGATGTAATTATTGCTGTAATTATTGATGTAATTCAATGTTAATTATAAAAAATGCTTTACTGTACTGCTTATTTCGTTCTTTTTGTTATTTATAATTCATAAGTATTTTCATATATACGAAGGTTAAGTATAACTACACTTATCACTTATTTTCTTATATTTAAAAGTTAACTTTCTTCTGAAATTTAAAAAAAAAACGAAAAAAAAACACGCAAATATATCACTTACTTTCTTATATTTGAAAGTTAACTTTTTTAAAAAAAAGGAAGGTTGGAGCCAACCTTCCCTGAAGATCCGTTTAGGTGAAGCATTGGTAGGGTTGTTGGCTCACTAGGCTATAATATATATATATATATATATATATATATATATATGTGTGTGTGTGTGTGTGTATGTGTGTGTGTGTGTGTGTGTGTGTAACATGAAAAAGTTATAATATCACTGAGAAATAGTTATTTTGCTTCGACACTACTTGTGTCTTACCAAGTGATGGTGTTGATTTTGGATTAAAGACTTTTAAATAGTTCAAAACCAGCCAAACCCACTCAATCAAGGAGACATTTTCACATAGTCTGTGGTTGCCAATCAAAATATAAGCAATTTCGAATTTTAGGAACATGTTCTTCAATACGGCAGTGAATGCTGGACAATATCATTGAAAATGAGGATAAAACTGGAAGCGGCCGAAATGTGGTTCTACAGAAGGATGCTACGGATATCATACAAGCAACGACGAGGCAACAAAAATGGCAACAAAAAGGAAATTGATGCTGAGCATCAGGAAGAGACAACTGAAGTTCCTGGGACATGCAATGAGGAAGGAGAGCCTGGAGAACCTGATACTGACTGGACAGATAGAAGGAAGGAGAGACAGAGGAAGGCAGCGGATAACATATTTGCAGGGCCTGATCAGGTGGATGACGGAACGGGGGTTGCCAGGAGCAACAGGAGCAAACATACTAAGAGCCACAAGGGATAGGGAGATGTGGAGAGCCATGATCGCCTACGTCCTGAAGGGACAGGGCACATAGAAGAAGAAGAAGAACAACAACAACAACAAACTATCAAAAAAGTTTATTGGGACATTAATGTTAATATTTCATTAAAATAGACATCAGTATATCAGATTGACTATTAGTTTCACTTTACAATAAAAATTTTAGATAATTTTCAAAAATATATTTATTACGAATTAATGCTAGAGACTACGAATTTTAAATTAAGTTTAAAAGAGCATTAAGTTTAGATTATGGAAAGTTATTCAAATATGAAAAGAGGAAAGAGATAAACCCACACATATATAGATACCCACATATGAATAAACAGGCAAGTATATACACACATACATATAGATACTAATATATATACATGTACATATACATGCGCGCACACGGACATATATACATATATGTGCGCATGTTTATTTACATGGATATATGCTAGTATATGTATGTATGCATATATACATACACACATATATATATACTAAAATATTTATATGCATATATTTATAGACAAATACATATATATAAATATATATATGCATAATATATACACACATATACATAAATATATATAAACACACAAATATATATACACATATATACATAAATATACAGACAGACTCATATATATACATGCATATAAATACACATATACACACATATATTCATGCACACACGCACATATATATATATATACATATATATACATATATATATATATATATAAATACATATATGCACACATTTATATAAATACACACACATATATACACATATATATTTATACATTTATATATACACGCACACACATATGCATTTATATATACACGCACGCAGATATACACACGCACACAAACATACATATATACACGCACATACACATATATATATACACATATATATACACAGGCACACACATATACATATATATATATATATATATATATATATATATACACAGTCACGCACACACATATATACACAGGCACACACAAAGACATATATATACACAGATATATATACACACGCACGCACATACACACACATACACACACACACACACACACACACACACACACATATATATATATATATATATAAATACACACGCACATACTCAATTTTTAAACTATTGTATTTAGCGAACAGTCAATTTATCATTACATTAAGAGGCAGGTTGATAAAAAGTCTGTAAACGCTACATATTAGTTACATGTAAAATGGAATTTGTAAGATGTCGTGGGCCCGAGAAGTTTTAAATAAGGTCAAGACAAACATTCATATTCCAGAGCATAAACAAATATGTTTAAATATACGCACGCAAATTCACATGCAAAACAAAATACCACAGCATCATAAAGAGAATAGAACGACATACATGGATCAACTTATAGACAACTATAGACATACATATACGCAAACACGAGAAAACTCATACAGAAGCATAAGCACACATATATACGTGCATAAACAAGTATTATATATATACATACACATACATACACATACATATAAGCATACATACACATAAATACACACACACAAAGACATACAAGCAGACATACAAACAAATACACACACAGACACACAAGCATACATATACACAATTACAAACACACAGACATACAAGCATATATAAACACAAATGTAAACACACAAAGACATACAAGCATACATACCCGCAACGACACACACAAAGCCATAGAAGCATATATGCACACAAATACACACACATGCAAGCATATACAGTGACATGCATAAGTATTGGATACATGTTATTTTCTGTTATAACTCTAGTTTATATTCGGCATTTTGCCTGATATTTGGTAAGTAATATCTCGTAGAGTTGTTTTAGTTGTATGTGGAAGGAAAATTAAAAACTTATATTTTCTACATCTCAAGAATCAAAATTGTTAAATATTAATTTGATAATATTAAATATTAACCAGATGATATTTGTTGGATTAAAATCTATCAAATATTAACATGATAATCTGCGTTAAGAAAATAACTAATAACTAAATAACGTGACAGTCTATGTTCGATTAAATACTTAGCAGATAATAAAATCATGATATATACCAAATTAAATACCTAGCAAATATTAATTTGACAATTTATGTCAGATAAAATACCCAGCAAATAATGGTAAATAACAAATTGACATCATCAGTGAAAATAATATATATATATATATATTTCATAAAATTACTATCAATATTGTAAAGTAAAACATTAACTACGTTTGCAGTAAGTTCGTTTTCCTGGTTTAACAGGTTAACCTTGTCCTTAAATCCAACTTCTCCTTAAGTCAAGGGTAACAAATTGGCCGGAGGGAATTTTGAGCCTTTGTAATTACTTTCCATTTAACTGTAGTAATTTTATTTGTTTCTTTTAAACACCAAAGTTACTTGGATAACGAAGTATTTTATTTATAAGAACTATTAATGAAATATACTAAATGTTGGTACCATCGGATTTTGAACAGGTTTTTGTAGACCCGATAAAACCTTTTTAATATCAGGATTTTTAAGTGTAAAGATAAACTAGGGAACTGGCTAAGTAATTGATATGTAATAGGCAATCTTTAGAATTCCTTCAATTGCTCAAATATGAGTATCTATTGAAAAATATTGTTCAAATAGATTTAAATATGTCGTTTGTTAATCGATTTCGTAAATCTCCGGAACTTTTCACAACATAGTTTAAATTTGTTTACATTCCGAACACTTTCAGAACTTATATGAATATACACTTTCAGAACTTACATGAATATTACGAGGAATCGGAAAATTTTGTTTATAAAGTTTGATTCGGATATCTAAGTTTGTATTTTTATATATAAGTTAGTATGTCTAAGTAAGCATCGGTTGATAATATGCATCATAATTGTCTATGTGTGCCTGTCAAGTAGAAAGAGGAGTTATAATGTGTTCTTATATAGCCATACTGATTATTAAGAAATCTCGAACTTAATGTTTGAAAAATAATTTATATCTTATTTCTTTTCTATTTAATCTCTTTGTCAATGCACTTAATTTTGTAAAGAATAATTCCGTATATAATAAGGTTTATCAATTCCTGAACGCTTCGTCTTCTCTTTTTACATTTATCCATAAGTAATCAAAAAAGTCACCGGTTTCTGCCAACTTATCCAGCACGACATGGAGAAATGCAATTTCACCCGTCTCTACAAAACTTCACGCCTGCAAATTAAGAAATGGCAACTTCATTTTGTTCGACGTGTTTTCTGAACTTTTGAGAAGCATCGAGTAAGACGACACTAAGGTATTAATACTGAATTGGCAGACCGGCTGCAACCACTCTCTCACCGGTGTGATGTGGCTTCCCTGTGTCTCTTCTATAAATACTTTCACGGCTTCTGATCCGATGAACTTAGATCATTAATGCCGCCTAGGTACGAATTTACACGAGATACTAGATTAGCAACTAGGTCCCACTCTTTTACAGTGAAACAGATAAGATGTAACCGTAATTTATACTCCAACAGCTTCTTTTCTCGCGCTTCCCGCCTATAGAATTCCCTTCCACATGCTTGCTTCCCCGACAGCTACAATCTCCAGGAGTTTAAATGTAAGGTCAATAGACACCTCCTATCATACTAACTTGCATCTAATCTCTCAAACACTCTCACTATCTACCCAACCCTCATTCTCGGTATCCTTACCCGTCTATCACCCTCCTTCTGACATTTCCTATATCTAACTGTCTTTTCTCATCACTTTCTCCCCTATGTAACCCCATGCGCAATAGTGGAAATGGAATGCCTTGCTCGGGGTGAAACGATTAAAAAAAATTATTTTGGTCTACTGATCACCGGCCGACCTACTCTTCGGCTTCTCCAGGGTTACAGTCGATATGTATAAAAAATAATGCTTTTGTTTTTAGTGCGAGGTTATCAAACGCTTCTTATTGTAGGAAAACGAGATGTAGAAAATGTAAGTTAAAAATAACAACGTTCCATCGATAGAAAATCACCGAATAAATATGTCGAAACGTTTTTTTTTAATTATTATTTTAATCGTATCACCCCCGAGCAAGATGGTAATGCCACTGATGTGCAGGTGGCTACATAAGAGTAAAAAGATTAGATAGGGGGAGAGTAAAGAGAAAGACAAACCAATTAAGGGTGGGAATACAGGTGCGGTGACAGTTGCAAAGGTGAAGAGAAAGGAAAGGATATACAGGGTGGAGAAGAAAGAACTAGAGTCACGTGGTTAAGAGATGGGTATTGATATTGCATTTCAATTCCTGAAGGTTGTAGCCGTCAGGAAAGCAAGAATATTAAAGCGAGTTCTACAGGCGGGAAGTGCGAGAAAAGTAGCTGAAGGAGTAGAATTGTCGACTGCATTTGGCTGATCTAAATGTGGATATGTGGGACTCAGTTACCAGTCTGGTTACACGAGAAAACACCTGTTGCACGGGCACCAGTGACTTAAGTTCTTTGGAGCAGAAGCCATGAATGTATAAAAAATTCTAAACCAGTCAAACACAAATCACCAAAACCTCTTAACATTTCGTACTAACTTTTGTAGTGTAGAAGCATTCCTCCACAAAAAGTCCCCTGACATCCTAGCGCTCTGTGAGACTAACCTCAACTCATCAATTCCCTCCTCTGACTTCTCGATCCCTGGTTATCTTCCCCTCTTAAATAAATCATTCCACTGTCCCTATGCATAAGCTGGGTGTCTACGTTAGTGAACACCTTCCCGTAGCTAGGGTGATATCTCTCGAATCCACTGACCACCAATATATATGTCTCCGTCTGTCACTTCTCAGTTCGGTTAGATACCTTTTCTTCTTTTATCGTTCCCCTTTCTATCTGGACTGCTCCCTTCTAGATAGCATTTCTGAAAATAAAATAAAGCTACTTCCTCCCACCCATTCGTATTCGGATATTTTAACACCCATCATGCTGAGTGGCTTAAAGACTGTTACTGATTCAGCTGACACCCACGCCATAAACTTTTGCCATTTCCCAATCCCTTACACAAGTACTGGACTTCCCTACACGCTTTCCCAGCATTCACTCAGGACACGCCTCTCTACTAGATCTATGCTTTACTTGGCCCCTGTCAAGTCTCGCAGCTTTTCCCCCTCGGCAACTCCGATCATGCTGTTGTCTGTCTCAATATTTATCACCACTCTCACTCCACCCAGGAGCCTCCTACTGTTAACAAAGAGCTGACTGGTACGCCTTTCGCGATTTCCTATGCGACGTCCATTGGGGAAAAGTGTTTGATCTCCCAGTTGATGTCTGCGCGTCTGAGATTTCTTCATGGGTGAAAGCTGATAATGATGCCTTCATACCTACCAGATTAGAGTAGATTAGATGTGGCGCAAGGCCGAAACTAAGGGACACCTAGTGAGGATCGAATTCACTACTCAATTGTAATGATTCTAGAAAGACAAGCTTGCTAACCATTAAACCACCCCGAGGGGCCCAAAGACATCATAATGAATCTTCAAATGCAACGACTGCTCAACGCACAGTTGTCGTACCGCACACCAGCGACTGCTCAACGCACAGTTGTCGTCCCGACACACCAATGACTGCTTAACATATAAATGTAGCTCCAGTACAGCAAAGACTGCATAAAAGAAAGACTATCCGTGAGTATGAACGGATTTTATTAAAAATAAGCAAACATAGAACATATGGTTTGCAATTTATTTAATCTGACACACACACACGCGCGCACACACACACACACACACACACACACACACACACATATATATATATATATATAATGATATAATATATATAATTATATAATATAATAATATATATAATAATAATATATAATATATAATAATATATATATATATATATATATATATATATATATATATATATTTTAATTCAGATACTTCAATCCAAGGGAAAAAAGCAGGGAGGTAAATTCCAAAAAACCCGATCCTAATTAATATTAAAAATTTATTTTAATATTAAAAAATGATACAGGAAGAGAGCTCCATGTAATAAAATATTACAGAGCAAATATATATTAAAGAAGGATTAATTCAAAGATGTTGAATGGCCATTTCGATATGAAGATCCCCACGGGGGACGACACATCACCTCAGCAACAGAAAAAACCTTTCAGAAACTGGAGAAAAATTAGTCTACTTTTACTTTTTAAATAGATTGCAAAGAAATTAAAAAATAAATAATAAAATAAAATAAAAATAAAAATAAAGGGAAAGAAAAAGAAAAAGAAAACGAAAAAGAAAAAGAAAAAGATAGAATAAAATCAAATAAATAAGAAAAGGAAAAAATTCACATCGTCTGGGTTCGCAAAAAAAAGGGAGAATGTAACTAAAAATTAACAGACAGCCGTGTTAAATCGACGTAAGTTTAAGCAACACGGAAAAAAAGGTGGTAAGAGAGATAAAAGAAGGGAGGGAGGGAAAAAGAAAGAAACTAAAGAAAAAATTTTTTTTAAATATTACAGACGCTGGACAAATTCAAAAACCTAATTTCCCCAAAACGTTGAAGTATTAGAAAAAGGCCTTTACTTATATATATATATATATATATATATATATATATATATATATATATATGTTGTAATATGCGGTGTAGATATAGAAGAATCGGAACGAGTATCCTGTATAAAAAAGTGGTAGGATAATTCTCTAGGAGAGCTCTAAATATATATGTATATAAATACATATAATACATATAAAGCAAATATACGTAAAAATTAAGACAAACACGTTATTCCATGGTTCTCTGACATTTCCAATACTTAACCATCCTTTCTCCACTCTACGTAGCCCCCTGCGCAGTAGTGGCAGTGACATGCCTTGCTCGGGGTGAAACGCTTATAATAAAAAAAAAAATACTCATCTACTAACCACTGGACCCTAGCTCTCTCCCTACCCCTGTATAATCTTCCCTTTCTCTCCACCTATGTATCTGTTATCGCACCTGCTTTCTATTGTTCCTTTCTAACTAGTTTGTACTCCTCACTCTTTTCTAATTAATCTTTTTACATTTATGTAACCCCCTGCACATCAGTGGCATTTCCGCCTTGCTTGGGGTGAAATGATTAAAAAAAAAAAAAAGCGGAAGTTTATTGTACAGAAAATTTTTTTGTCTAAAATCTTTTGTTCAATAAAGACGGAAGCTGATGATATTTTGTCTGAAATAGGCCCATACTTCCGCTTAACCATGGAATAACGTGTCTGTCTTTATATATATATATATATATATATATATATATATATATATATATATATATATATAACAGAACAATTCTTTTAGAAAAAATAAAATGTAGTTTCTATTATATAACAATGAATACTAAGGAAGCTAGTCGCAGATAGATTCGAGAGGCAGCTGAACTCTGTTACTTCAAATGGATACTGGAATAACATCGACTGTGAAGAATTGTGAAAATTTAATGAAAATGGAAACAAAATGGAAATATCTCTCACATAATACGAAGACATAGCCAATGCTTCTGTCATCTAGCAAGATATTTCTGCTACACACTCTAATCAAAATCTTCATTTCTTAGACACTTGACGAAAGTGAGCTTGGAGAAACTGAAACTCGCCCTAACAGCAAGTAACCTTTCTAGTAAGCAACAAGCAAAATGAATGGCAGAGATTATGAAAAAATAGTCCTTCCTTAAGTGTTACAAATGATGGAAAGTTGTAGATAACCATGAAAGCTCCCATTCTAAGGAACATTGCACAATACTTCTATCATTCAACTATGGCAGTGGTTGAATATATTCTTAAGTCCAACATAGAGTGAATCAAGGCAGCCTTCAAACTTCAACACTAATTCAGTTCTCAACCAAATTTCAAACAGTTTACAGAGTTAGATGAGAAAAAATGAATTTTGCTTCAGCTGAAAAATTTTACATCAAAATATGTGAAGTCCAAAAAGAAATACTTACTACATAAGTGCATAAGTGAGTGAATGACTAACGCTCATACTAATTCTTTATAACTATTTTCTGTTTAGAATTTTTGGATGCGGTTTTTAACATTTGAATTCTGATGATATCTTACTTTTGTTCGTCAAACTTTGTTCATCACTTATTTTTATCAGAATTGATTATCAAAGTTAATTGTAAATAATCAATTTTTTATTGTTTTTTATCAATTGGAAATAATTTTTTTCTTTTTAATGTATTTGAATGCGGTTTTCAACATTAAATTTATATTAAATTAGCAATGCCTGGAAAAATCATGAATTATATGTAAAAATGCGCGCATGAAAAGTAATATTCTTAATATTATATAAAACTTTTACTTCACAAGAATATCTTGTTCTTTACTTTTCCAGGTTTAATAACTTGTCCTGTTCTTTTCCAGGTTTAATATAATCTTAAGAACATTACTTTTCATGTGCGCATTTTTCCATGTAATTTATGATATACTCAGTTTCGTTCGCCTTTTTTATGGTATATCAACTTTAATAGGTCATTTAATGCCATGATTTTTACAATAAATTCGTATGAATAGAATATATATTCATTGTAAGAAAGCAGTTCGTAGATCAGGTTTCATTGACGGATTTGTGTCAAGAGGGTTTTGTCGAAAGTCAGATGTATTACTGGTATATATATATTTTTTCTTCAAAAATGTATTAATGGTAATATTTTTTCTTCTAAAATGTATTGTTGGTAATATTTTTTCTCCAAAAACTATTGTTGGAATTTTCACTATAGAAATCTGTTGTTATACTTTCATAGTGTTTTGACCCGAGTTTAGGGGTTAACTATTTGCCCATAGCTGGGATCCTAACAGGTGCTACCACCCCGGTTCAGGGTGGATCTGGGAACAATAGCAATCAAGAAGTGGTTACAAAATTGACAGTTAGAGTCCTTGTTGCCGGATGCAGTTTATCGTCAATCCCAGGACCTGGTTGTAGTTTATCGTTATACCCAGGACGCCTCATTTATAGGGTTACCACTCTGTAGGTGCAGTTGGCGTATTCTGAATTCATAGCCAACAGGGCGTAAGTTTTACTCACTTTGGGAAAAAAAATAAAAAGAACAGAAATTTGTACACATATGTAGAAACGAAATATTTTTTTTTTTTGGATATGAAGTTTAATTTGTTCTACTTTCTCATAAATGAATGAGCTTATTTTATTTGAAAGTTGTATTTCAATGTAGAAAGAAAAAAATTCTGATGCTCTTCCATTTTTAGGAAGGTTCCTAACTGAAAGTTTTAAAATCGGGGAAATCGTGACATTTTATAAACTTTGAAAATGTTGAACTATTTGAAGCCAAAATGCTTTGGGAAATTCGAAGCAGTTTGCACTTAAAACAGTAAGTCGGCAGTAACTTCGTTTAAAGGAGACGTAGAAAAGTATATTTTAAGTTCAGCATGCAGTGACAAGACGGCCAAATATTTTCACTTATATGTTTAAACCTATTTTCTGACCTGGCTCCAACCGTCTATAAAGTTTTTTTTTTCTATCGCAAGTCAAAATAGAACATCAGTTTTTCTTATCACTCTCTCACTTTTGAATGTGTTTTAAAATATTATCAGCACCAAAGATGCTAAACTTATTAAACTGATACAAGTAATATTGTTTGAAAAATAAATATCATAAAATTTGTCTTTCAATTTCATAGAATTAATTCCCGTCTTTGACCTTGGATGATGAAAGGCAGAACCTTTGAAACAAGAACATAATGCATGTTCTTTAAATGTAAAAACATTAAATAGCACAGCGAAACAAAAGATTCCGGATTACAAATGCAATCAGCAGTAGAAACCAATTCCTTCATTTTCATCATACACTCTTGTGAAAAATAATTGAAACAAAATGGATACTGTCTTGCCAGGAACGTTCATTTGCAATGATCATGTATATGTCGTCTCTTGGTATTGTATTCCTCTTCCGAACGCATGTTTCATTACGTTTTGAACTGATGGATCTAGTTTGTTACTTCACTTTGATGACACGACTGACAGTTGAAAGGCTGATACCGACAATATCCACGATCTCTCTGTAAGGCTTGCCAGTGTGTTCTTGGAGTAACGATCATCGCAGACAATGGACGTAGAACAACTAATCGACAATCGAGACAATAGTGTCTGGCAGAGATAAATCTCTGATGCAATCACGGATGAAGCAATATTTTTCAAGGTCAAACAAATTTCATCAGACACCCCGAAAATAGATTCATATTATGGCAGACCATTTCCAATTCAATCAACCGAAGAAAAAATATAAATCGATTACACTCTGTAATTCCACTGAGTCTAAAACTGACCGTTTGTTGAATTAAATGAAAATAAAGTAGTTGTTTCAATTAATTTGCACAAGGGTGTATTCTCTCTTTGAATAAAGGTATAGCTGAACATGTGATTAACTAGGAAGGTTTCGGAAAAATGATAAAATATATAAAATTAGAAAAAAAATTGTTTTTTTAGAACATGATTAAGACAAAAGCCTCTGGGAGTTAGACACTCGCAGGAATTATTAAAGGGAAAACGAACATAGGCAGACAACGAGTGATCTATCTAATGAGCTTACTTAAAAGAAACTGCACACAGAAGTTGCACACTTTGGTGTTTTTTTACGGCTTATCAATCTTCTCCATGTTGTTTCAAAACGAGAAAATCTTTTTCAGCTGTAAGAATATTTTAGAAATAATGATTTACTAATAAGGTACTATTTCCGACATAATGACTTTGAAGGGAAACCTTGAAGCAGCTGAAATGTGGAAGGATGCGGCAGATATCATGTGAGCTATGACGAGGTATTGGAAAGAATGGAAACGAAAAGAAAATTAATATTGAGCATCAGGAAGAGACAACTAAAGTTCCTGGGACATGTAATGAGGAAGGAAGGCTTGGAGAACATAATGCTCACAGGCCAGATGGTGGGAAAAAAGAGACAGAGGAAAGCAGCGGATAACATATTTGAAGGGCCTGATCAGGTGGATGACGGAACGGATGTTGCGTGGTGTAAAAGGAGAAAACATACTAAGAGCCAACAGGAATAGGGAGACGTGGAAGGCTATGATCGCCTACGTCCTGAAAGGACAGTGCACATAGAAGAAGAAGAAGAAGAAGAAGAAGAAGAAGAAGAAGAAGAAGAAGAAGACTTACTAATGAATACTGTTTAAGTTTTGAAGGTAAGTGTGTACGCATTAGTGAATGAAAACATTTGGAACTCAGCATTGAGATTTCTAATTCAGAGTTGTTAAACGTTCCACCACCCACATATATAAGTTTGCAGTTACTGGTAGTCCCAAGCGGACACCTGTTTAGGTACTTACCAGTATCAACATTGCTTAAATTCGTGATTGAACGGGAACTGGTGTTTTCACGTGATATGGCTGTAAGCCACTTACTTGCGTTGTAAAAGCTCCATGGTTACTTTGATAACTCTGTAAAACTACCCTACCACACCATCTTTATTGTAGTACCCTACCTTATAAGAAGTACTTCTATTTTAGGTGATATTCATTTAGCTTTTTTAACTCACCAAGCTATTGTGCAATATTCGCCCTCAGCACTTTCAGGTCAACAATTTTTATTAATCCCCGATTCTGCTGATATTTCAATCGCCAACTGACAAAGCAGCTTGCCCTCCCATTATTCACTTGTCATGCGTCATCTCTACAAGAGCGAGACTAGCCCCAAAATGTAACAGTGATGCAATATCTGGGTTGAAGCTACCCAATCCTCTCTTTAATGAAGCACAAAATCGTCTTCGCGATCTAACTTTTTTCTAACTAGCAACGTTGCCTTTTTGTTGCTTCTCGATGACCTTTTCCACCAAAAATTTTCAAACGAGCTCCACACATAAGATCCACCAGTAAATGTCTTTACAGCTAGAATTTCCCATGCGACCACACAGCTAGGAAGGTTAAATCACAGTGTCGGGCCAGGATGTTTTATCCGCCTGAATCCATCTTGAACATATAAAAATCAACTATCCGACCATGCATAGAATAATGTTGTCATATCTAGTCACGCGTCCCTGCTTTTCATATCAAGGTTATCAACAGGCTCCAAAGGAGAATCTGTAATGTGATTGGTCCTGACCTGGCAGATCGACTCAAGCCACTTTCTCATCGGTGGGATGTGGCTTCCCTCTTTCTCTTCTACAAATATTTTCATGGCTTCTGCTCTGACGAACATAAGTCACTGGTGCCCCCCTCCACCACAATTTACTCGGGCAACCAGACTGGAAACAAGGTCCCACCCCTTTACAATTAAATCACACAAATAGAGCCGACAATTATACTTCAGCAGCTTCTTTTCTCGCACTCCCCGCTTGTGGAACTCCCTTCCGTATACTTGTTTTCCTGATAGCTACAACCTCCAGGAATTTAAATGCAATGTCAATTCCCGTTTCTTATCCACTTAACTCCAGTTCTTTTTACATCACTCCATGTATCTTGTTTATTTCCTTTCTCTCTACCTTCGCAACTGTCTTTAAACCTTGCCTTTTCTCTGACATGCCCTGTACCCGGTTCGTCTTTCTCTTCACTCTCCTCCTGCCTAAACTTTTACTCTCTTATGTAGCTTTCTGTTCATGAGAGGCGGTACCTCCTTGCTTGGGATGAAACGATTGAAAAACAATTAAAAAAATACAACAGTCAAATCACCCACATTTCTTACGTATTCTTTCTGTAAGGAAGAATCATCTTCATCGCTATCCACATTGACACGCTTTTCAATTTCTACAAACTTTGCTACGTTCATATAACCCGATTCAGTAAGGATCTACGATGAGTAGATCTTGATCCTTAAATTAGGTAAACATTAGCACAAAATCCTTTGACAACCCAGAGCTGAGCAATTGTTTTTCTATCAGCAGTAAAGAGAGCATCAACCGTTTTTCTTCTGAGATGCTTCTGTTATTTATCTAGGGTTTTTCAACAAAATTCAAACAAAGATTATCAATGCAATCGACCCTGACTTAGCAGTGCGACATCAATCACTTTCTCACCGACGTAACGTGGCTTCTCTGTGTCTTTTCTACAAATATTCTTTTTAAACGTGATTATTTTTTATTAGTGCATTGAATACATGAATTTAAGCATGTGACTGGATTGATAATAATATATATATATATATATATATATATATATATATATATAGCGTATCTAGGCAGCAGATAAGTTTCTAAGCATATATTGTTTAAAATATAACAGACAATGAATGTCTATTATGTTTAATCATGAGCCATTCTAAACATTGTATTTTGGCTTTAATTTCAGATGAAAATAAAGACAAAAATTGTCCGACATTTAAATATTTTTTAATATGCTGGTTCTAAGCTTTCGGCTAACATAAACCATCTTCGAAGAAGTTGCAGGGACGGTAATATAAAGATATCTGCCATCAAAGATGGCATTATCATGTGTTGACATAAAACATTGCTATACGATGACAACAGTCACCGAATAGCAGACATAGGTCGTAAATTTGTAATGCGGTTCTATGACGTCATACCGCGTGAGAGACCGAAATGTTACCAGAATCATATGTCTAAATGCAATGTAATGTGGTATAACTAGATTGAAATGTGATTTTATTAAGTGTGACTTTTGTCTTCATTTTCACCTGAAATTAAAGTCAAAATATGATGTTTAGAATGGCACATGAATAAATATAATAGACATTCATTGTCCATCATATATATATATATATATATATATATATATATATGTATCTCAAATTCACAGATCAATCTTTAAATTTTGAAACCCAGAACTGGCAGAAGACTGCCCATTAATAAATACTTTCAGGGATCTATTTGTTAGAAAAAATTTTATTATAAAGAAAACTCTTTCAGTGATTCTATAACAGGAGAAATTGTGTAGCAGCCCTTTGCGTTTTTTCGAAGGTTTTCAAGACGGAACAAGAAATCGGAGAGCCAAGTTCGAATTCCAGTTGAATTCATTGCATTGACTTACGCGCATTGACTTACCTTGGGAAAGGTATTAATCCGTGTCTTCCTTCCGGTTATGGGTTAAATAACAGGACAGATAGGGTTCTATAGCCTTGGCTGGCTACCAGTCTACCGCAGAAAGCAATGGCAACCTACTGCGGGATAATCTTCTGCCCAGTCAGTCATATCTCTTTCGAGACATGATCGCCCAAGCGTGTTTCACGTATGGCACTTAATTGACTTAATGCTATGGTCCTTGTCGTATGTATGTCGTCAAGGGCCTCCCTAATTCTGTGTTTAATGGTAATTAGAGCGTCAGCAATGGATCTGGATGATCAAAACCCATACTGCTCTTCGCACAAGAATTGGTTCCCATCCAAGTGCTCGACGACGTCCTCGTCGAATAACGCCTCAGAATCTTACTGAGAAGACTAATGTTTCGGTACTTGGAGAAGGAACATCTTGAAGTAGGTTGAGTATATGCTTGCCACCCTCCACATGCTTGGGAAAGATTTATCCTTCAAGCATTTAAATAAATTTGATAGAAGCAGAGAAGATTCTCGAAGTTTTTCTGGGTCAGTAGCTTTTGGGTGAGGGTCAAAAGTTTTAATAAGTCAAAGTGGTGTCTGAAATGAATATACTACTGAGCTTGTGGCTAGCGATACCTGGGAATATGGAGAAGAGATGGCAATTGTCGTCTAACATTGACTTTGAGTCAAGCATCGAGGTGAAGTGCTTTGCTTCGCTTTGTCTCTCGAGGAGTCTATGACTTCGGGGCCATTTATAATAATTGGCAAAGCTGCTTTGCTATTTAGACATTCATACTAGTTTCAGACATAAACAGGTTGTCAGGCTTAGACGGAAGAAGATGAGGTCCTATTTCTGTAAATTGGGAATGAGACTTCTTACATTGATGTTTGAGATGCACTTATATATAACCGAGGTTGACTCGCTTGGAGATACTACCGTAACAGTACCCCTCATTATGGAATCGAGAGGACCCACCAAAGACTACTGCACTATCTAGAAACCATTGACAAAATGCAGTACAATAGACTCAATATTATACACCTGCTGAGAAAATAGGCTTCTTTAAAAAAAACTTGAAGGTTCAGATCCCTTAGCCTCCGGTCGAAAATCTCCAAATTCCAGAAAACGTTTACATCAAGCAGCCTTAATGAAGGGACAAATAATCCAGAAAAGATTCATGTCATGCAAAAAAATGAGTATGTATCTCATCTGCCTAGAGTTCAAGGCAACAGAAACATCGTACGATTCAAAGATCTAGGATACGAAGGCAAGCTCGCACATATACATGACTAAAAGACCCATTATCAGAAGTGGAGACGAAGAAGGTTGCGTGAGGGTTCATGTGCATCCACTACCCATATCTAATTTAGTAACAGAAAGTCTCTGGCATACGAAAGTTTCTGGTATACGAAAGAGCGTTCTTTTTTGTTTTCTTCTATGTGCCATGAGCTTTCACGATGTAGACGATCATGGCCATTCACGTCTCTCTATTCCTGGTATCTCTCAGCATACTTTCTCCTGTTACCCCACCCAAACCCCGCTCTGCTATCCGCCTGCCCGGGCCCTTTAAATATGTTATCTACTGCTTTTCCCTGCCCCTCTTTCCAACCTGTGAGTATCAGATTCTACAAGCCTTCATTCCTCATATGTCCCAAGAACGTCAACTGTTTTTTCCTGATGCTTAGTATTATGTTCGTTTTCGTTTCCATCCTTTCTAAAACCTCATCATTGTTCACTTATCCATCCACGATAACCGCAGCATCCTTCTGTAGAACATTTCACTTGATACGAGTTTTTTCTTCGTTTTTGATGATATTGTCCAATGAGAATGAGATAAAAAAGTTTAGAGTTAAGATGTATTACTTTTGTTGTAGACAGGGCGAAAAATGACAATTGTTCTGAAAAATTATTTGAACCAGCTTCCCAAAGGTGGAAGAATTAGGAATGGACGAGATAGTTTTAAGTTTTCACTTAGTTTTAGTCCCAAGATCCACACACACTTGAAAAGCGTACATATTTGCTCACCAGCCAGATTACCGCGACAGAAAAAATTCCATTAAATATAATTTGATCGGCAATTCACATTAAATTAATGTGAAGGTAAAGAGTACAGACGTCCGCGAATATTATACATGGTTAGTAATTAATTTGCATATCTTTATAACTCTGTGAACGGACAGAGGAACATTTTTCCTTGGACGACATATAATGATTTCTTATTATATTAAGGCATTGTGATGGGTATTTTTGTGTATATAGATTTGATGTCTAACAAAATCAATAAAATTAAAGTATGTTAGATTGAGATAAGTTTCTTTTTTTTGTCCCTTTTTTCTCTAATTTAATTAAATATTAAATAGTAATCATGCGTAGCTTAATAGAATAAGAATTTGAATTTTTTAATAGTTTACTGATATAAATGTATTTTAGGCAACCAGTGTTTTTGTCAAAGTATCATATTTGTTGATATCATGATCAAAGCGTAAATAAAATGTAATAGTTAAAGTTCTCCACATACACACAGATTATATATATATATATATATATATATATATATAAAACAAATAACAGAACATACACCACTTATTCGATACCTTTGGTTTCGACCACGTTGCTCTCTTGAGGCAAAAATGTAGCTTCTGTGTCAAGACGATTTCTATTTTTTTTAAATGTCGCCTCAAGCAAGGCACTTTACTGCCACTGTCGAGCAGGGGGTTACATAGAAGGTAAGTTATGAAAAAGAGTGACAGGTTACAGGGGGTACCAGGAAGTGGGTAAGAGAAGGATGAGAATAATGATGAGAGTGGAGTGGACGAAGAAAGAAGCATGAGAGAAAGAGAGAGAGGGGGTGCAAATTAGATAGTCGATGATTAGTGACTTTACGTTTGAATTCTTGAAGATTGTAGCTGTCGGAAAAGAAAGTAAACGGAAGGGAATTCCACCGGCGGGAAGTGCGAGCAAAGAAGCTAATGGAATATAATTTGCGTTTACAAATTATAGGTTTCATAATAAAAGGGTGGGACCTAGTTGCTAATCTTGTGGCTCGAGCAAATTCATGTATGGAGGGTACCAATGAGCTAAGTTCTCTGAGCAGAAACTATGAAAGTATTTGCAGAAGAGACACAGGGAAGCCACGTCACGCCGGTGAGAAAGTGACTGTATCCAAGCTGCCAATTTGGGATTGATCACATTACAGATTCTCCTTTGGATTTTTTCAAGAACACCTAGGTGGATAGCAGGAGAACCCGACCAGATATGGCGGTAGTATTCAATGCACGGGTGGATAGTAGATTTGTTTATGTGCAGGATTGTTTCAGACGGGAAAAACTTTCTGGCCTTACATAGAGAACTGACTCTCTTAGCAGCAGATTTAGCCATGGACTCTATATAGCCATTCTACTTGAGGTCTGTTGTGAGAGTTAACCCGAGGAGGCTTAATCTAGACTGATCTATGTTAGTGAGGGGTAGGAGCGATTGTCTATGGTGATTAATAGATAGCAGCTTCGTTTTATAACTGATAACCAAAACAACGACATATTTTTATATTAATCAACGCATAAAAACCTATGAATTCATAAACCTTACCATCAAACTAGCCAGCTAAGTAAAAGAACAATAGAAGCCATAACTTGAAATAGAGTATACTTAGGAAGGCATCAAGATTTTCGGGTTGTGCTTGGATAAAAAACCGGCTATTGTCACATACCCAAACCAGAAAAAAATTATTGAACGAAAGATCTGAGATCATAACGGTATGTAGGCATGCTCGAAAGTATGTTCTGGTACTATACAAACCAGCAGAGGGTGTTAGCGTGTTTCCCTCCCGTTTTGTCGGAGATCCGGTAACCGTGTGCGTGAAGAGGCCCCACTTTCTTTCGTCAGAGTTGGGCGTAATGAGGCTCCCTTCCGCTTCGGGTGGTGTTCCGGTTCCTATGTATATAAGCAAGCGTCTTGAAGTACTGAAGCGACCAGTGTTGCCGAAACCCAGGTAGCAAAAAAAGGATGTGCTTTAGTTTTTGATATTGTTTGCTTTGCATATTTAGTTCATTTGTTTTGGCTGTGCATTGAGCAGTTCTTTCGATCTACCGTCTGCTGGTTGAACCAGCGATTATTTTAGTAGGTTTTGAGGGCTATCACAATGCGTTGTAAAATAAACGAAGGTAAAGAAGTTGTTGGGTATTGCCTATTTATTATTCATTAATTTTTCGAGATCAAAGTCTCATCTTCAGAATGATAGGAGGGCTTGATTTCACGTCCGCTCATATATATATAAATATATATATACTTGTCTCAAAGCGAGACTTCAGGCAACAATTTAAAAAATGGTCACGTAAAAGTTCAACCAAAAAATTTGAAAGGTAGAGATTGTTGAAGACATATATTAAATATATATGTGATGTTCAGTTTGGGTTCTTGGCCAAAAGTGTTAACATTTTTTTTTTGTTCAAAATCACTGGTGAAAACGACATTGGCCGAGTGGAATCTGTGTATATTGACAAAAATAATATGAGTTGTTGCTACACGTTAATCGGAACTGTATTAGATAAAATAAACAGCACCTAAGTTTGGGTTTTGTTTACCGACATATCAACTTCTGTTAATTCCAAAAAGGTGAGTATTTAATTTTTTTATTGTTGAGTTATAGTGAGAAGGTTGATTTAGTCAGATTTTAATGAAATTTATTTATTTATTTATTTAGAAAACTGAAGATGTTATTTAAAAAGTCTATTTTTATGTATATATGTCTGTAAAAATATTTTTATACTTTCAAAGCGTTTTGGTCCTAGTTTGGGGAGTTACTTTTTGTCCAAACCTGGGACCCTAACAGGTGCTACCACTCCGAGTCAGAGTGGACCTGGAAACAAAAGAAATTAAGAAGCGGTTCCATGCTCCTCACAACCTTCCAATAAGAAGCCTTTGCTGCCGGGAGTAGTTTGTCGTCATACCCAGGACCAAACGTCCCTTGAGTATTTTCAGTACCAGTAACAACTAATAAGGATATGACATATAAGGATATGACTTATAAGGATATAACCGTTAAAGAAAACAATGACAATCAAAAACTTGATTTTGTTAGCATTAGTCGAGAGTTATATAAACACCTCTACGGATTATTTAATTCCGAAATATTTACAACCACGAAAAATTTTATGCTGTCAACAAAATACATTTTACATAATTTTATACTCTCCGGATAAATGTACAGGGTGTGTCAGAAATTTCTTTTTAACTATGGAAGAGGTTTCCTCAAGCCAAAACGAAGACAAAAGTCTATATAAATATATATCCGCAAATTCTACATTTTCGAGTTATTACGTTTAAAGGTTCGCGTAGACACTGTTAATTTTACAATCTAAGATACAATAAAAAATATTTTTACAAAATTTAGGTGCCGGTTCCTGACACTAAAACAATGTCAAAATGTCCATATAACACACACACACACACACACACACACACACACACATATATATATATATATATATATATATTTGGAATGGAACGGTGTCGCTGAGGTGATGTGGAATTTCTATTAGAGATCTCATGTTGAAATGTGCATCCGACACCTTTAAATTTTGAAAATTTTCTGTAATTTATATATATATATACTATAGTCATCCGCAGACAGATCTGTTTCGCTGTATTACAGCTCATCAGTACAGCTTAGACTCCGGTCGCTTCCTAACTCAGGATTGAAACCCGACCCAATTGGCGTCGGTCTGCGATTCTACCCGTAGGCCACGAGCGTCCAGTAGAAGAAGGCAGGCTTTTTAGCGCGTATAAACACGCCCAGTAGCTAGAGTGATCCAATTCCTTATCGAATGAGCGGTGCGTAAATGCCGGAGTAGCTACTGTTTACAAAGTCTACCACTCTCCCAGAGTGCTCAATCAGGTTGTGAGAGCGTAAATACTATATTAGATATTAATGTCGCTGGACCACAACACACCAACTAATAACAGATGTTAAAAATATTCTCCATTGTCTTCTACACATGTATGCACCCATCGGATCCTTGACTGGTGCACCCTTTCAGATAATCCCATATTGCCCTCCCTGACACCTTAATGAAACGTTGTTGAATTATTAATGTTTGCTAAATAAACCGATTGTTTTAGGTAGCCCCATAGATAAAAATCCGAAAGAACTCAGGTCGGAGAACGTGCAGGCCAAGAAACCTGACTTCTTTTTTCTTATTTCGTGGACTTTCCTCGTTTCTATGCGAGGAAACCACCCTAACGTTTTTTAAAAGCACTTTTGATACGCGTTGTATAGTTTGTAGATAAAAAAATGTAATGTTGGTAATTTTACTATAAACCTGTATTTCGGGGTTCACTATTTGACGTTAGCTGTGACCCTAAGGGGTGCTACCATCCCGGGTCAGGATGAACCTAGAATCAACAGCAGTAAAAATGTGGTGCTGCAATCCTGAAAATCTTCACTTCCTTCCGGTCAAAATCCTTGCTGCTGGATGTAGTCTATCATCATACCCAGGATGCCAAGATGTTGACATTCATCACTACTTTAAATAAAAAAATGCCAAGAAAGAAACAACTATTAATGCTGGAAAGAGCAGTAATACCTATTAAGATCTGAGTTTGACTTTTGTTTCACGGCATATCTACCTTTGTGGGTTATTTAATGCCAAAAAGATGGGTTTTTAAGGTATTTTTTTAAATTTTCAGTTATAGTGAGAAGGTTGATTTAGTCAGATTTTAATGAAGACGTTTGGTTTTTATTCTTTCTTATTTAAAAAAAACTGAAAATGTCTTCTAGTTTTGTATTCAAAAATGTTTTGCTGAAAATATTTTTTCTTTAAAAATATATTGTTGGTAATATTTTTTCCTTCCAAATTGTATTTTTTTCTATGAAAGTCTATTTTTAAACTTTCATAGTCTTTTGATCCCAGTTTGGAGATTAACTATTTGTCCATAGCTGGGACCCTAACAGGTGCTACCACTTCGAGTCAGGGTGGACCTGGAAAAAACAGCAATTAAGAGGTGGTTACATGCTCCTCACAACCTCTCAATCAGAGGCCTTGCTGCCGGATGCAGTTTACCGTCATGCAGAGGACGAATACCTATTGGGTTTGAGGAATCTATTTGCCTGAAAAACTATTTTCTTTAAGATTTTAATTTCGACCGACAGCAGCTTTGGCTGTTCAGTCAATGTATACTGAACGTTTCCTCATAAGAAAACGGATAATATTACCATTATTTCAAAGGTTTAATTCATCTACACATTTAAAGACTTCATCCATATATGTAATAATATCATCATCAATACTTTTCTGATGGAGTATAAATTTGTAATGTCATAATGACAGGTACGAGCAGTTAGATTCTGGAAGTTGAGACTGATTTAAACTGACTTCTCTGAGCCAATGATGTTGCCACAAGAATTCGACAAGTGGAAGTAAATAGAACATTATTTGAAAGATACTGCCCAAAACGAATGTAAGTATTTTAAGGGACATAACTTGTTACTTGAAATAAAACACAGAAATAGATACGCCAATGATTTAAAGGAAAATCGCCTAGAAGAGTTAGGCACGTTCAGATGTACAATACAACACCTAATATTGTTATATTCAAATATTCAGTTGTGACATAAAGAAATTATGTTTCTGTTTATCTAATGTTTTTTTTCTTTAAAATATACAACGATTATATTATTTTCAGTTGCATATTCACTATTACTTGCAATAACTTACTACTTATCCGCTTTTCCGTCACTTATGAGTAAAATTCTGCTAGTTTCGATGAAGGATTTTTTTTTAAATCAAAATCTTGAATCCGGTTTACATTAGAGAAAATTTGCATCGATCGAAAATGATATCTATTGTTTCAAGGTCATGTGAATATGTCGAGTAAAATATAGCATCTTTTTTTTAAATTTTGTTTTTAATTCTTGTGTTCTTGTATACGGCTTTCCTTTTTCATGGACTACAGCGTCGTTTCTTCTGATCAGCCTAGATTTTCTTTTCGACCATTGCTGTCGACACGTTGCAGCTGGTCGACATATATGTATTTGCGAGGCGAGGCTGAAAATTTTAAATGTGAGTAAATCAGGTTTATTTTTCAACAGACTGCTTTGTTGTTTACACACTTATTCTACCCGTGCTCCAGTGCTTGGTTAGCATTGGTAAAGACACTGTCATCTTATTGGAAAAAAGAAAATTCAACAACAGCAATAATGACACCCTAATTGCTGCGATACTGGTTGCCAGCTAAGTTTTATTCACGTTAGGGCAGAGATGATATCAGATGAGACTTCTTCTTCTATGTGCCCTGTCCCTGGTGGCTCTTAGTTTGATTTTTCCTGATACACCCCCGTGTCGTCATCCACCTGATCAGGCCCTTCAAATATGTTATCCGCTGCCTTCCTCTTTTTCTTTTCTTTCTATCTATCCTGTCAGTATCAGGTTCTCCAAGCCCTCATTCCTCATTGCATGTCCCAGGAACTTCAGTTGTCTCTTCCTGATGCTAACTATTAATTTTCTTTTCGTTGCCATTATTTCCAACACCTCATCGTTGCTCGCATGCTCAGTCCACGATATCCTTCTGTAGAATCACATTTCCGCTGCTTCAAGTTTTTTCTCGTCTTCGATGATATTGTTCAGCATTCACTGCCGTATTGAAGAACTGACATCACGTAGCAATCTAGCACTCTCTTCTTTGTTTCTGGCGAAATATGAGACTAAATCAGGAGAATCTGGAGTGGTGGTCAACCAGTTCAAATCCACAGTCACATAACATAGCAATTGAAACCAAAGATTTGAGTACGTGACTGTTGTCCTAACACACCAAGACCACTTGTGTGGGTATCTAGTCTTGATAGCTTTTTGTAACAGTCCCAGCAAACTGCTATCAATCTCTTCATTGGTGGTATGGTTCTTTCAAAGTTTATTAAAAACTGAAACAATTCCTATCCCTGCAGAGGAAACGATTTTGTCCTTCTGTGAAGCGGGTGAGGAGGGATGTGTCCACTGCATGGATTGTTCCTGGCTCAGTGGGATGAATCCAACACTCATTTTGGTTGAGGAAACGTTCAAGGTAACCAACTGGAACCAGCTCAATTACGATGTTTCAGTGATGTGATCAGTCTGGTTCACTTTTGATCAGATGTGGCATTCACTAAGCAGAACTGTTGATCATACTAATCTCATTTTGCAGAATATTCAGCTCTCACAGAATAGACCAATAGCATTGGTTATTTGATTTATAGTAAATCGACTGCCATTCATCACACGTGCGAAATGGTATCAACGATTTCCTAGGTGGTAGCAGTTGCAGAAGGCTTTTTCGCCCTGTTGATTTAATTTCCTTGATGTAACAAACATGTTCAAATGAATGTTCATGTGGGCCCCTTTTCTGCAAATAGTTGAGAACACCACGCTGTCGAAATTAGTCTATTTTTGAGAGAGGTCGATACTTGTTAGCTTTGAAGTCTTCCTTTGAAGAGTCAGATATCAGTTTAACCGGAAAGAAACAAAGAAAACCGTATTTTTAGATCGGTAATTTTCTGTCGTGAAAAAGGAAGAACAAGTAAAAAGTGACATATTATATTACCACGTTTCTGTTTTTCTTATGAAATATCGCAGTCTTGATATTTTACTTAGCTTTTGGAAGGCCTCTTTCACTATACCAATGGGCCGTCCGCTTTCTGTGTCAAAGTTTTAGTCGTCTGTAACGGCTGTATTCTAACATGTAATTCAGTGTTCATCTCCTGGGCCGATTCTCTTGTTTCTGATCATAGGTTCGGTTTTGATTATTTAATCGTGAATTTTCTCTACTTGGCTATATTCTCTAAGATCATTTATAGTTCATTTATAGAGTTTGCCATCAACACAGTGTCATTTGCGTATTTTTAGGTACCCCCTTTCATTTTTGACAACTAACTTTTAAATTAAATTTTTAAAAAATAAAAAAGTTTTCTTGAAACTTTTATTTTAGTTTTAATTGAAAGCTAAATGATTACATTTACTATTTCCAGTAAGCAAAATACTCTGGTATTTTTCAAACAGAAATTAGATTGATTGGAATATAAAAGTTTGAGATTTTTTTTCAATTTTTGAATTTGCCGCCATTTTTGAGCGATCGACACATTTTAGTAAACAAAAGTTAATTCTCGATTTTAAAAATCTTGCAAAAATATAATATACATCTGTGACACATTATTTTTGAAAAATTAGCAAATTTTATGTTAAATTAATCTGATTTACACAAATATTACTTATTTATAGCGTGAAATTTAGAACAAAACTATTTCTTAATCACAAATTTGAGCTTTCTGACCTGTAGGCGTCGTAAATCAAGATGGTGTTGACAGGTTCTTGATTAGAGATAAAAATATATGGCGTTCATAAGGGACAAAATTATACTCATTTCCTTTCGGGTAAGGGAGAAAACTCTGATCTTTCGATTTGCACATAGAAATTACCATACAAAAAAAAAACAACATCAAATGCACAAAAACAAGTTCAAATTATTTTAAAAATATGTGTGTATAACGATTTTTATTAAACTTTTCAATTTTCGATAGGCAATATAATCATCAATTCTTAACTAAAAAAATAACCTCAACATTTCCTTTAAAGATTTTTAAAAATATTTAAAAACTTTATAAATTAATAAAATAAAAAAATGAAAACAATTCTTTTAAAATTTTATTAGCAATCGAAAAAAAAATTTTTTTTCAGACTGAAATGTCCTTAATTTTTATTATTTAATCCAGCGATTAAAAGCTTATCAAATTAAATTACAGTTTTATTGCATCTTTATTTTACTTTTCGGGGCAGATTTTCGGATAGTCTTGTAAAATGTAAAATTTAAAATAAAAAAAATAGATGATTAATATTCCCTAATGAGTCCTACGTTTAGCTAATAAAAAAGTTTGTACACCAATTAAAATTTATTAAAATTTCATGGAGTTACCTGGTGGAGGTTAACAGAGGTAAAAAAGTATTTTTACGAAGATTAAAAAATAATAATAATTTAAGAAATAATTTAATTCATTTGTGAATGAGTACTGAAAGTTTCAGTAAAATCTGACAATTATTTGATTTTATGTAATTGCAGTCCTCCTATATGACAGTGAATGCTGGATATTCTACTCAAAGATAAATGTACTTCTACAGAAAATTCTTTAGAATACCATAGACCTAACATGTGAGCAATGGCAACGCTTTAGGAATAACATGGGGGAAAAAAAAACAACACACATGCTTTTTTTTTCTTAATCATATCACCCCGAGCAAGGCCACTGATGTGCAGGGAGCTACGTTAGAGTGAAAAGATTGGAAAAGAAAACCGGAAACCACATCCTAAACAGGGAACAAGGGATGAGCCTCTTCACCTGTTCACCTGCGAACCGGGCGATAGTTTAGTCTATCTACTCCAATTAAGATAAAAAAAGAGTTGAACATTCTAAGGCGCATAATGAAGAAAGCCGGTTCAAATATTTCGATACTCACAAGACAAAGGAAAGCAACGCATAATCTATATAGCGAGCTTGAGTATATGGATGGCAGAACAATATTTAGGTGATATTCTTCTTCTTTAGTGCCTTGTTCTTTTCAGGACGTAGGCGATCATGGCTTTCCACGTCTCCCTATTCCTGGTGACTCTTAGCACGCCTTCTATTGTTGTACCACGCAACCATCGTTCCGTCATCCATCTGATCAGGTCCTTCAAATATGTTATCTACTGCCTTCCTCTGCCTCTTTCTCCCTCTATCTGGCCTGTTAGTATCAGGTTCTCCAAGACCTTCTTCTTCATTGCATATCCCAGGAACTTAAGTTGTCTCTTCCTGATGCTCAATATTAATTTAATTTTTGTTTCCATCGTTTCCCAGACCTCATCTTTGCTCACATGCTCGGTCCATGATATTCACAGCATCCTTCTGTAGAACGACATTTCAGCTGCTTCAAGTTTTTCCTTCATCTTTGATGATATTGTCCAGCATTCATTGCCATATTGAAGAACCGACATCACATAGCAATCCAGTACTGTCTTCTTTGTTTCTAGCGAAATGGGCCTGTTTCTTTACTCAACATTTGGAGTGCTTCCTTCACCATGCCAATTCACATTCGGATCTCTGTGTGTGTTCTTTCCGTCTTCTGTTTGAACACTTCCCAGGAATTTAAATTTTGTACCTGCTGGATTTTACTATCCGCCACCTGTATTTGGGATATTGGGTAACGAAAGAAAAAAATTATTAATAGCTACAATGTGCAGAAAATTGGAAAGAGCAATGATCGCTAACGTCCAGAATGTACACAGCACATTAAAGAAAGAAAGATTTAATTTGTCTATAAAATATATTCATACGTGTTTTCTGAGGTCCAATGTAAAACTTTTGTATAGGCTATTTTTTAACAAAAAAAAAAACAAAACAAAAACAAAACAAAACAAAACAAAAAAACAAAAAGAAACAAAATGTCTTATAAAAATGCAGTCTTGTTAAAAACGATGTCTTAATTTTTGGAAGCCTTTATGATTTTATAAGTCATTTGATTAATTTTCCTCGATGTCTGATGATAATTGTGATAACAACCTTCACCGACTTATCATTAGTTATGGGAGAGTGATTTGCGCCTTCGCCTCTCCAACAAACATTTAATTTCACTTCCAACAAGACGAATTTACCCACTCAAAACCATAGCTTTCGTGATGGAAGACACTATTTACCTGAGAGGGAATACAAAAATGAGAAAACAATTTGATGACCAAATAATGATAAGAATTCCTCTTAAAAATATATTTTGTGGAAAACATGCTAGAAAGATTTGCTTCGAATATCTTAAAATCGTTTTTAGCACAACGACATTTTTCTGATTTTATCACCAAACATAAAACAGCAACAACAAAAAAAAGGCTTTTTCAAAATATCTCATCTTTTAACGCTTGTTGTTGATAAAAAATTCCGAAAATGCAAATGATCTTGTTGCTGCAAATCGTATTAATGATTTCGGTCTTATCAATAGAAAGCGAGATAAGAATTCGAGCACGTCCTGTCAGCTTACGTTACAAAGAGAAAACGAACGCTTTTTACTTCTGGATTAAAAAACCATTTTCTAAAGCTTTCTCATATTCCATCCTCTGCATTCAGACGGTTCTATTAAGTCAGTCAGTCAGTTAAATGCTATAAGTGATACACACTTGGGCGATCATGTCTCGGAAGAGACATGACTGACTGGGCAGAAGATTATCCCGCAGTAGGTTGCCATTGTTTTCTGCGGTAGACTGGCTGGCGGCCAAGGCTATAGAACCCAATCTGTTCTGTTATTTGACTCATGGCTAGAGAAAAAAAAGATGTATCATATTATTAAGTAGTAATTAGTGGGGGATCAGTTTATTACGTCATAACAATAGAAAACCGATCCCCCACTTTATGACCAGTAGAAGCCTTACTCATTATTTCAATTATTATATTCAGTCAGTCAGTTAAATGCTATAAGTGATACACACTTGGGCGATCATTGCTTTCTGCTGTAGACTGGTTGCCGACCAAGTCTATAGAACCAATCTGTCCGATTATTTAACCCATAAATGAAGGGAAAAGACCAATTAATACCTTTCCCAAGAGTATTTGTGCGTAAGTGTGTGCAAGAAATTCAACTGGAATTCGATCGCAGCTTCCCGATTTGTCTTTCCGAGTCGATATCCACTGCGCTATAATGCACATCCGTTTTATTAAATAAAAAACATAAAATAGAAGACACAGTTCAGTATGATTTTGGTATGATTTGAGGGGTCATGTTTTTTAATAAAGAATTCAAAACATGTTTATCTTTTACCGATGGGATTAATTTGAACAACATCTTGTATCGATATACTGTTTATACATATTGTTTTATTTTTAATAATGACATACATGTAGTGTAGCTGTTATCACTCTGTCCATTCAATGTCACTTCAATTAACGTAGTATTAACCCTTCTTTTTTTCCTCCTATCAAAATTTTAAATAACAAACAAGTCACAAAAGGATTAAATACAGAATAAAACGGATTCTACAGCCCTGAGTGGCAACCGACCAATCAAGCAGTTGAAAACAAAGAAAAAAAACGGAAAAAAGGTATCCAACCTATACATCGGATAAGGTTTTGTAATTATTATTGGAACAAGCAGTATAGCCCGGCGTTGCTCGAGCGTAATGAAAGCTTTAATCCATGGTCCTAGAGCTCAGACTCTTTGGACGTTGACATGAAAAAATAAAAAGCAATAGTTGTTTCCAGTTAAAGCGAAACCGTAGACTGAAAGAAAAATGAATGGATGTAAGTCAAATTTTGATTTCCTGCTATCGATATCAAATAAGTTTTTTTCGTCGTAAACTGAATTTTGAAAGCTAAATAAGTCCTCTGAGTAAATGGTATCATGGCTGAGACTAAGAACTACAATTATACCTACTTAGAGCCAAACCCGAAGCAAAAACCAAAATAAAAGGGCTGAAAAGAATACAGACATACAGGCATATAAACAGACAAACAAACAAACATCTTGCCTTATATATATATATATATATATATATATATATATATATATATATATATATATATAATCGATTTTCTGCACTATTGTAGGAACTGCAACCTTGAAACTTCTGAATATCGTTTCTTATGTCTTTGTCTATGAGTGTATCAAATTTGATTAAAATCGGACCACTCCTTCTAAAACTCGATTTTTTCGATTATCGATTTTCGATATTTATCGGGGGTACCTCGACACAAAACCTAGCAAAAAACAGTCGCAGTCGCTTATAGTACAACTGTGTAAATTTTCAAGAAAATCGGTTCAGCCGTTTCGGAATCTATAGGTAACGGACACACACAGAGACAAAGTTCCATTTATAAATAAGTTTAGATTAGATTAGATTTATAAATGTCCTAAAAAAATCACATGGTATTGACATTGTAAAATCATTTTTTACATGTTCATTACTGCTTGAATATTAAAACAAAGTAAACAATATTTTATTCACTAGTAAACAATTATTTCTCCATTACTATTTCAGATATCGTTACTTCCATTGAAAGTGCTTGGAAAAGCTATACATTATTTTGATATGCCAGATCTAACCTTGACGACTACATTGTAGCATTTATACTGCAGAAAACCACCAACCTTCCCTCCGAATTCGATCGGTGAGCAGCAAGTTCCGCGTGAACCGCTTCTCTGCGGAACTGACTTGCAAGATGAGGTGTTCCCGTTCACTACAATGTTAACCTGGTCTCTACTCATAAAGTAACCTCTATTTCAAGTGGGTCTCGGGCTTTGTACAAGGTGAACATTAATGAAGAAAATATTATGTGTAATATTATACTCTATATTCCACTTAATTATGCAAGACAACACTTTTTCACATTTAAAATTGGTATTAAACAACCAATTGATTAACAAATTTTCACGACATATTTATATGGTAAATATCATTTAAGCTGATATAAAAATTATTTCCTATTAAATAATATTTGCAAGAATTTATTATTTTGATTTTATTGCAACAAGAGTTTCATTCAGTATTTATCTACACAGTAATTTTGCTTTTACGTGATAACAACATTTCACAATTCTTGGCAGATGTTCTGTTCTCAACTTCTACGTTATTTAATAAAAAAGTTGATAGAAACAAAAGAATAATCTACATGAAATTCGATAAATTATGTATCCAAAAGGCCAAAAAGAAAATCTACATTTAAAATTGACAGAGATGGGCTGATCTAGGCAGTCACGTGTGGGTCACAGACGGGCAGATCTAGGCAGTCACTTGTGGGTCACAAATGGGCAGATCTAGACAGTCACTTATGGAGTAAATACAGGCAGACCTAGGCAGTCATCTGTGGGTCCCAGACGGGCAGATCTAGCCAGTCACTTGTGGGGTAAAGACAGGCAGATCTAGGCAGTCACTTGTGGGGCAAAGACAGGCAGATCTAGGCAGTCACTTGTGGGGCAAAGACAGGCAGATCTAGGCAGTCACTTGTGGGGCACAGACGGGCAGGTTTAGGCAGGCAGATGTGGATAGGAGCAGGTAGATGAAGGTAGGGATGGGTTGACGTTCGCAGTTGGACGTGGGTTGACGTTTACAGTTGGACGTGGGTTTTCGAAGTTGGACGTGGGCTGAAGTTCGCAGTTGAACGTAGATTGACGTCCAAATTTTGACGTGAGCTGATGTAGGCAGTTGGGTGTAGAGGTGTAGAGATAGTTATAAAATATACATATAATAAGCATGTTGGGAAAAAGCTGTTCAAACACGGAATCTTCAAGCCTAATCAAAATTACCACAGAGTTCGGTCCAATCACATCTGCGTAAGTATTTTGGAAAAGACTAACAATTTTCATATCCCTTCATCTACGGGTTAAATAGCGAGCCTGAGCTCTTCAGTATAAAAGAACGACAACTGAATTAAGGCCAGCTAGCAAAACCGTCAGAAGTCACCTTGAAATACCCTTGTTACGAGATTTTAGTAATTGATCGTTAGAGACTGATACTTAAGTTATACAATTTCATGGTTCTGTTATCAGAGTTGAAAGTAATTTATTAGATATAAGAAAATGGTCGAAATCGATGACAGAACCATCATACATAACAAGCACACACACACACACACACACACACATATATATATATATATATATATATATATATATATATATATAGACAGTAGTATAGTTACTGTTTATTTTGCCTTAGGTAGTAAGACAGAAGTCAAAGAAAATATAATTAAGTTGGGTGAGGGGAAAAAAGAAAAAAGACAAGGTTGGAAATTGCGAAAGGTTGAACAAAAATTACAAAATATTAATAAAGATTTAAATGGATGACTGGAAAAGTAAGGCCAGAAAAATAGCTTCAAGTTAATCAGAAAAATAAATTCGCGGACAACAAAGAGTAATAAGCAAACAAAAATTGTTTTGAGAGGCAAGAAAATATTCGATGACGCTGCGAATATAAACAAGAAAAAGCATGGAAAATATTAAAAACATTTATCTTTAGATCGAATAGCATTTTAAGGGTTCCTTTAGCGTAACATTTCTAAACGTATTGAACTTATTTACCTTGTTCGAAATGTTGTCCTCATCTTTATTGCCATATCCTCGACGTTTTGGCTGTTGTACACAAATAGATTGTTCTTGTTCTACAGGACATACATTTGGGTAAATCAGTTTTAGTTAATTCTCTTAGATAACTCACCTCTCTAAATTTGTGTTCATTCAGCTGTGGCCGGGTATTGAACTCAAAACTCTGTAAATCACATTTTGGATCAAACTATCAACACTTATTTGCTGGGTCAAGTGTCCTTGTAGTTACATAAACGGTTCGTTTCGAAATTTCAAGAAATATTACCTGAAGAAGTACAACAATCAAAGCGTCATGAATATGGCAGAAAAGATGAGTAAAACAGTCTGAATAATTTAAATAGTTTAAATTGTTACAATACCTCATCTCAAAAATATAGGCATTTCTATACGTATTAGGATACAAATTTGTACACAGTAATTTAAAAATAAATTGTAAATATTATCGGTTCGAATAAGGTTAAATTGGCAGCTAATAATACCTAAAAGCCGTTATTTGGATATTAAATAGCTTTGTTAATCGTCTTAGAGAACCTTGTTAGCCTACCATCTGAATGGCTGATGCTAACCTTCAAGTGAGACTGATTGCACCTCCTCCGGGTAATGTTTTCCGCTGACATGAAGAGGAAAGACTACATGAAAAAATTGCTAGTTTGTTGCTAGGAAAGTCCCTTACTTATATCTTACCAGGTCATTTTTATCTTATATACTAGCAGTATAGCCCGGCGTTTCTCGGATGTAATGAAAGTTTTAAAACTAATCCATGGTCCTGGAGCTCAGACTCTTTGGACGTTGGCACGAAAGACTAAAAAGCAACAGTTGTTTCCAGTCAAAACGATGCCGTAGAGTGAAAGAAAAATGAATGGATGTAAGTCAAATTTTGATTTCTGGTATCGATGTTTTTCCTCGCAAACTTAAGGCTAAATAAGTCCTCTGAGTAAATGGTATCATGGCTGAGACTAAGAACTACAATTATACCTAAAGCCCGAAGCAAAAAAATAAAAGAGCTGAACACCTGATTTTGATCAGACCCGATTTCCAATATCGGAGTCAAATAAGTCATCCAAGCATATACTAACCGAATTAAGTCCATGAAAACCCATCATGAGTAAAATTGGAGCTAATGAGCCATATTGACGGCTGAATATCGGTTTTTGATCAGATTCGATAAAATATCGGGGGTATCGATTTCCGATATCTAAGAAAATGAGTCGTCTGAGAAGATCTACTAAAGTTTGAGACTAAAAACTATAATTTTACCAAGTTAGAGCAAATTCTGCAGCAAGAACCACAGTAAAAGAGCTGAAATCCTGATCTTGATCAAACCTGATCGGATATCGGTGTATCGATTTCTGATATGGGGGAAAAAGGAAAAAAATAAGTAGCCCATAATTTGACCCGAAGCCTAAAGAATATTATTGTGTAGTTTGGTGAGAATTGGATAAAAAATGTGGATTTGTATAAATGATATACAGACAGACACACACAAACCTTGTCATTTTATATGTAGATTTATAAATCTACCATTTCTTCATGCATTGTATATGGCTGTCACATATGGTCTGTAGCTAAAGAGGAATACGCAATGTTATCCATCCTGACCTGGCGTCATTCATTTTCTCACCGTCGTAGCGGAGCTTTGCTGAAATTTCGATATTTTCTTGTTAATTTTCTGATAGGTTTCCCTTTTGGTACATAGTCTTTACGTATTTAAACGCAGTACTAGATTGGCAGCTAGGTCTTCTTGTTTTAAATATGAAATATGAAATGGTTAGATGCAAACGTAAAGTTTCTTCTCTCATTACTTCCTTGTAGATCTCTTCCGGATTCTTGCTTTCAAATCTACTTTGATCTTTGGTTAGCGGCATATCAACTCCTCACGGATTATTTAATGCCGAAATTTAATTTTTTTTTGACGCATTAGTAATTTCTTTTATAAACAGAATTTATTGCTAGTAAATGTTGAAAACATAGATATGTAACGATGATATTTTACTATAAAAATGTATTTTTATACATTCATGGTGGTTTAATTTCAGTTTGGGCCCACAAATAACTGTCTGGATCCGCCCGTCTGGGCCCACAAATAACTACCTGGATCCGCCGTCTCTGCCCACAAGTAACTGCCTACATCCGCCCGTCTGTGCCCACAAGTAACAGGCAAGATCCGCCCGTCTGTGCCCACAAGTAACTGCCTACATCCGCCCGTCTGTGCCCACAAGTAACAGGCTAGATCCGCCCGTCTGTGCCCACAAGTAACTGCCTACATCCGCCCGTCTGTGCCCACAAATAACTACCTGGATCCGCCCGTCTGTGCCAAAAAGTAACTGCCTAGATTTGTCTATAGCTGAGACCCTAACAGATACTACCACCTCAGGTCAGGATGAGTCTGAGAACAGCAATTCCAGCGGTTCCACGTTCCACAAAATCTCATCATCAGGTTTCTTGCTGCCAGATGTTGTTTATGTCATGCTAAGGACGTCTACTTTGATCTTCAACAATTTAAACAGAAAGTCACTTTTCATCTTCTCACCTTAATAAGTGTTCTCTTTTCTTTTTTAATTCTTTCACTCAGTAACCCCTTGTGTTAGACGCTTTATTGCATTGTTTGGGATTAATATTTTTTCCTAAATCTATTATATCTTCATAAGATTAATGAATTTCATGTTCATTTTCATGTCAGAAAATGTTTTGAAAGACACCAAACACATGTAGAGTTTGAATTTAAGTTTTGTTTAACGGCATATTATTTTCTGTAGGTTAATAAATGCCAAAAAGGTGGTGTTTTTAGTATTTTTAAATGTTTTAGTGAGAAGGTTGATTTAGTCAGATCTTAATAAATATTTTTCTATTTTTTTTATATTTTAGAAAAATGAAAATGTCTTCTACTTTTGTATTCAAAAATGTTTTGCTGAGAATATTTTTTTTCTTCAAAATGTATTATAATAATTTTTTCTTCAAAAGTGTATTGTTGGTAAGAGTTTTTCTTCAAAAATGTATATCTTTGTATAAAAGTCTATTTTCATACTTTCTTACTGTTTCGACCCCAGTTCGGAGTTTACCTATTTGCCCATAGCTGAAACCCTAACAGGTGCTACCACTCCGTGTCAAGGTGGACCTGGGAACAACAGCAATTAAGGTAGTTGCATGCTCCTTACAATCTCCTAATCAGAGGCCTTACTGCCGAATGCAGCTTACAGTCATACCCAGGATCACGAACATGCGTAGAAGAATGAAATAAAACTACCAATCATTAAGCAGTGAACGCTTCAGGTGGTCTAGAAAAGTTTCAAAACCGCATGCATGACATACGTTATAAAGACCAAAGTATCACCCCGATCCAGGGAAGAATTGTAGCAAATATTTGTCTTGCAGATATTTTCATTCTTATATTAACTGATGAAAAGATTTACCCAGTAAGTGGCTGGTACGTTCTACATAATTTAGAATTTTTTTCTTTGGGCCTTCTGAGAGACCTTAATTATCATCCCCTCTCCAACTAAAATTACTGAAAAGTTTGAGGAAATTGATACCAAACACTTCGAGCGTGTGTGCCACTCTCTGTGCCTGTTAGGTTACAGTTGAACACGAGGCACGGCACTTCAAACATTGCAAGCAAAACTACGGTAAAGTTTCTTAATTTCCGCCCCCGATCTGAATAAATAGTTCGATAAACAGATTTTACATTGATTTTTAAATTCTTGCACGCTGTCATACAAGTTATCAGCTAAAAGCTGTAAAAAGGAAAAAATATCAGGAAAAGAAAATCAGACGCTACCTTTTACAAGCAGAAAGACATTGAGGCATATTTCGATATACATAGGGAAAAACAGTTTTGTTTTATTTAACCCTCTAGGGCCATTCGTATCATATTTGATACAGTATGAAAACAAGCCTTGAAAGAAATATTTTCCTGAAAAATTTTTTAAGAGAAATATTTTATAAATTTCAAATGAAAGCAGTACTGACTGCTCAGTCAATGAATACCAAATGTTTCCTTATAGGGAAATACCAAATGTTTCCTTATAGGGAAATACTGTATCAAATATGATACGAATGGCCCTAGAGGGTTAATATTCAGGAAATATTGAAAGAAACTAAAATAAATCCATTTACCAAATAACAATTATGCTATCGTATTTTGACGGCAGATTTACACTCCCCTGTGCAAGGCCCAAGAAGTCCTCGCAAAAACATGGTTAGAAACTAAGTAAGGTGTCACCTGAATTGCAAAACAAGAAAAAGTAACTGGAAAACTGTGGCGAATTACCTCTAAAATCCAAGAGGGTCAGAGTAGCGTAGCCTATAGATGTGAGCAAATTGCTCACGATGCAGACTCTGAGCAACGGCGCTGGAATGACGAGGCGCATGCGTCAGTAAGTCAGATGGAGGCGGGCACCTCACCCAATATGCAATTTTTCGGGCCCAGAGAGAACGTATAAAAAGGCGAGTTCTTGTTGTATCGATATAACGTTCATTTCTTGTGTGTTAAGCGTAATTCTTAGCGTGGCGTCAGTCAGTTAAGTGCCATACGTGAAACACGCTTGGGCGATCATGTCTCGATTATCCCTCAGTAGGTTACCATTGCTTTCTGCGGTAGACTGGTTGCCAGCCAAGGCTATAGAACCCAATCTATCCTGTTATTTAACCCATAACTGGAAGGAAGAGATGGATTAATACCTTTCCCAATGGTATTTGCACGTAAGTGAATGCAATATAATTCAACTGGAGTTCGAACACGGCTCCCCGATTTCTCGTTCCGAGCCGATATCCACTGCACCACAACGCACATCCGCCGTGCGTTGGCGTGCCAAACCAGAATTCGTTACAAGGGTGTTCTTAGTGTTTGTGCTACTGACTTACATCTTTTCTGCTACAAAAAAACAATTCTAAACCAGAAACAAGGGATAAACTTCTATTCTGTTCAAGAGAACGAGGTGTAGCCAGAAAAAAATAAAATAAATAAAATGATAAAACTTAGATAAAAGGGGTAATTATAAGACGTCGATTGGTTTCAATACCAATTCCTTTCTTCATTAATCATTGTACTCTGCTCGTTAGGAGACGAAGAGAGAAGGTAGGGAGAAGCTGATTCATGACTTTTTAAAAAGTAGAAACAGAACGGTCAACTTCATTTGGCAACAACTCGTCGATTCTGTACCCAACGCCAATCATCACAAATATTGACTCTGTCTGGCACTACTTTGATGACCATTACGGACAGATGGCTGTCAATTCCAAAATTTTAAGTCCATAACCGATCCTGCGCTGGAAAAGAGAAATATGCCTCCTGCAATTTGTTTTTTCTTTAGCTTGGAATTGCTATCTGGTATACTGCTTCTCCGTCGCCTTCTCTGTAGTTTTGAATACAGAGTTCTCTTTCATAGATTGGTTACCACTCAATGATAGAGGGTGTGGGATGTTTCTATACAAATAAATGGATTAAATCTTTGTTTCCCAGGGGCATTTTTGTGAAACTGAACTCATTTAACCAGCGTTACAGCAGTTAGAGTAATAGTAGACCTTCATGAAAGATACGGTTAATATGAACAAGCATAAAGTAATAAGTTTGAAGCTTACAGGCATAGAGAATACGCAAAACATATAATAATAATGGCTGACTACCTGCGCGGCTAGCTAATCCCTATTGCAGACGCATGCACAGGCACACTTGTGCTTGTCTAACATAATATACTGCCAGACTGAGTTCAGTTTAATGGCATATCAACGTTTCTGTGTTATTTAATGCTAAAAATGTGGCTTTTAAGGTATAATTTTTAAATTTTCAGTAATAGTGATGAGGTTGATTTCGTCAGATTTTGATGAAAATGTTGTTATTTTTTGGTTTTTTATTTTAGAAAACTGAAAATGTCTTACAGTTTTGTGTTCAAAAATGTATTTCTGGTCATATTTTTTCCTTCAAAAATATTTTATGGTAATTGTTTTCCTTCAAAAATATGTTATGGCAATTATTTTCCTTCAAAAATTTATATTTTTCTATAAAAGTCTATTTTTGTACTTTCATGGTGTTTTAACCCCAGTTTAGGGGTTAACAATTTGCCCATAGTTGGGACCCTAACAGGTGCTACCACTCTGGGTCAGGGTGGACGTGGGAACAACAGCAATTAAGAGTTGGTTCCATGCTTCTCAGATGCAGTTTACTGTCATACCCAGGACCCTTAACATATTATATACTTGCAACTATGCTGAGCGAACCTTAGTTACAGTTTCTGGTGGAGAGCGCGTTATCTAGCGTGAGCAACAGTCTGAACAAGGCCAGGACGCTCAAACCCTCGGTCACGGTGACTTGTGACTTCAAGCTAGCACAACCATCGACGGTTTTTCAAAGGGAGCTGTATATCCAATTTCACTCACAAGGTTTGAGTCAACCCATGATATGGTTTGTAGGCACTTTCCAAAAGGTGCCACATGCTGAGATCGCCTCCTCCAGACAGATAATATCAAGAAATCATCTTCCTGACAAATCGATAATGGTCAGATTCGAACCCAGGTTTCAGTGTTAGAAAGCAAACGTTCTAACCACTATTAACGGCATAGTAGAATTGTGTCAAATGTTGTTACACCTATTGTCAACCAAGACAAGAAGAAAACTAATGAATGCATTTTAGACATTTTTAGACGAATATAACTTTAGCAAGCATACAGAATTTTTTGTCTATCTGTAGATGTTTTTGTTATGTTATATGCCATGTTCATTCAGAACGTTCACAATGATGGTTCTCAGAAATGTCTTGTTCTTTGTAGCCCCTAATTGCAACTTTTATCTCACCTAAATTTTGTTCCGCCATCCATTTACGTGGTAGGCTCTAGGTTTAATTCCTCTGATTCCCCTTGCCTTCAATCTCTCCTGTGGATATCTTATTTTTAGAAGTCTTTCTTTGTTATACACCCCAGAATTTTCAAATAGCTCTCTCTGATATGAATAACTGGGCTTTTTGTTAGCATTTTAGATAATGCTTCGTCGTTGCTCACATGTTTGGTCAATGGTTTTCTCAGCATCTCTCTGTAGGACCAGGTTTCTGCTGATTCAAGTCTCTTCAGCTTTGAGATGGTCCAGCATTCTTTGCCATATAGGAGGATTGATAAAACATAATTGTTCTGTACTAGTTTCTTAGTTTCGAATTATTTTTTTCAGCTTTACTTAACTTCTGGGGGGCATCTTTTGATATACCAATGTGCCTTCGGACTTCAATGACCCAACGCTCCCTGTTAAATACTTCCTAGATATTTAAATTACACTTGTTGGATTTTGTTATCACCAATTTGTAATTTGCATGGAGGGCTTTTATTTTTGCTTCTATTCGACATCAAAAGATTTTAAAATACATTTAAAATTCTTTCACGTATGAATTAGTTTTCTATTACATGCAAATTAATTATTTGCTCACGTTAATTGTTTTATTTAGTTTTTATTGATGTAAGTTTGGGTGAAATGGATATCGCCTCCAAATGCAGAAATCGAGGAGCAGAGTTTAAATTGCAGTTGATTTTGTTGCATTCACTTACGTACAGATAGCCTTATGGAAGGTATTAATCTGTCCATTCTCCCTCCAGCTATGGGTTAAACTGCAAAACAGATTGGGTGCCATAACCTTGGGTGACAACCAGTTTACCGCAGAAAGTAATGGCAACCCACTGCGGAAAAATATTCTGCCCACTCAATCGTGTCTCTTTAAAGACATGATCGCCCAAGCGTGTATTCCTTATTGCTCTTAACTGACTGAATTGTTTTAGATATGTTTGAGTTGGAGACGAAAGCTTCATCAATGGCAATAGATTTATATTGGTTAGTTATGGGGGAATAGTTTAACTAGATTTTCACACACACTATTCTTTCAGTCGGTCGATTAATTCATTCTACGAAAATCAAAAATTTCATTAGATTTTTAATAGTGTCAAATTAACTAAATATTTTTCTAACAGATTGAATTCTATTCAATCAGACGGTACAGGTATTTAATTAGGCAGGTGGATGCTGCTCTAGGGATTAACAATGCTAAAGAAAGTAGTTACGACTGAAAATTTATAATCTTCGTTTTCAACATCCGTGTAAAAAGAAGACCAGAGAATGCCAACTACAGGTCGGGGAAACTAATAAAACAATTAAAGAAATTTAAATACCTGGGAAGCGTTCTGAAAAAGGATGGAAATTGCGATACTGGAATCCGAAGACGCATAGGCATGGCCAGGAACGCATTCTAAATGCTAAGCAGAGTACTAAGAAACGGGAAAATCTCATTGGAAACAAAGAAAAGAGTGCCAGACTGCTATGTGATATCCGTCCTTCTGTAAAGCAACGGAATGCTGGACGATCTCTTCAAGGATGAAAAAGAGGCTCCAGGCAGCAGGAATGTGGTTCTACTGAAGAATGATTAGGATATCATGGATCGATCATGTGAGCAATAAAGAGATGTTGGAGAGGAGCCAAGTGGAAATGAAACTCATAATTATTATCAGGAAGAGACAGTTGAGGTTCCTGAGACACGTAACGAGAAAGGAGGGCCTAGAGAATCGAATAGTTACAAGGTGGATAGAAAAAAATAGAGACCAGGAAAGTAGCACGAGACATGCTTTGTTTTTTGGCATATCAAGCTCAATGGATTATCTAATACAGACAAGGTTTTAGTTTGAATGAATAGAATAAGTTGGAAAAACTAAAATAAAACAAATAAAAAAATTAAGTACCTGGGAAGCGTTCTGACAGAGGATGGAATGTGCGGCACTGAGATCCGAAGACGCATAGGCATGGCCAGGGACGCATTTTAAATGCTAACCAGAGTACTGAGAGAAGGGAAAATCTCATTGCAAACAAAAAAAAAAAAAGAGTGCCTGACTGCTGTGTGATATCCGTCCTTCTGTAAAGCAATGAATGCTGAACGATCTCTTCAAGGATGAAAAAGAAGCTCAAAGCAGCAGAAATGTGGTTCTACAGAAGGATGATGAGGATGCCATGTGAGCAAAAACGAGATGTTGGAGAGAATGCAAACGAGAAGAAAACTTATACTTAAGAACTCGAAGAGACAGCTGAGACACATAATGAAGGAGGGGGTTCTGGAAAAATCTAATACTTACCGGACTGAAAGAGGGAAAGAGAAGCAGAGGAACGCAATGCGAGGCATATTTGACAGGCGAGCATATTGATGGTAGTTTGAGAGAGATACCAAGAGAAAAAGGTATTAAGAGCGACAAAAGACAGGGGCAAATGAAAGTCCATGATCGGCTACGTTCTTATGATCTAAGAAAAAATTTCTACAAGTTCAGCTTGTATTTTTTTTTCAAATTTCAGTTTATTAACTCATCGAATACCAATTCTCCAGTCAGAAAAATACAACTAATAGTAAATGTTCTTTGACATCTATAAATTTTCTGTACAAACATTTTCCGCAAGACGTTTATTTGTTAATGTTTCTTGTGATTACGGTCTGCCAAATTTCCTAATCTAGACTTAGTAACATAAAACTACTGAGATGAACATATTTTTAAATGCTTGTATTAATTAAAAAAAAAAGTTATTAAACCCATTCTTTAGACACTTGATCAAGTATTTCTTTACACTTTTTAAGAAAATTTCGTTTTGACATATATAATTAGATAATTCCTTTTGATTGCTGCTGATGGGCAATTTCGTTTAGCAGCATTTCAACATCTCAATGGATTATTTATTGCTAAAATATAAATATTTTATACGCAAATTTAAGCCTACAACTAAGGATATTGAAAACATAATTTGATACTTTTGGGGTTAAATATATGGTTTTTAAATAGGTAGTTTGTAGATGCTGGTATTTTATATTATTTTAGTACTGTGTTGTTGGTCATTTTGCTATAGACATGTAGCCATAGGGAGATGGTTAATGGTTATTAATTCGGCCTTGTGTCATACATAACCAAACTCCCTTCAGCTTACAAGTTTTATCCAGAATTATCAAAAGGTTGGTTGGCAGCAGAAGGTTGGAATGTGTAGAACTGTGTAAGAATAAAAATATATACTTTTCATGTTCAAATAGAAATTTATTAAAAGAATGGAATAACAAGAATAGGTAGTATTTAAAAGTTCAATGAGAAAGTTAAGGGTATCAAGAGTTTGTATAGATGCTCGTAGTAGTAATTTGTTGAAAAGAGTTTATGCGTACGTAGGTAAGTATGTATGAGCATTGCTCGGTAGGAGTGTCTTTGAATGGAAAAGTAAAATGAATCAGCCCACGAGAAAGAAGGAGAAAAAGGACAATCTACGGATCACCTGAAGCTTCTCCCGTTACATTTTAGTTGTGTCTATCTCGCTGCTCCCATCTGACTGACTGACGCTGATCGAAGCCCTTTAGAATTTCGCACTGGATCGCGAAGTCTTCTTGGGTCTTCCAAACCGCTTCCATTGGGCAGAAAATCAATTTAACATCTACTTGCGAAATCCGGTTTCGACTTTTTCTTTAAGCACGTGGTCAATCATTTTTCTGTTTGGGAAAAACCAGGATTTCACACATCATTGTGAACTTTGTAAAAGTGCAGAAGGAGGTTGATTTTAATTCTTATTTTCCTATCCCACAAAAAAACAAAAAAATACTTGCGTTTTTTGTTTAGGGGTTCACTATTTGTCCATAGCTTGGACCCTAACAGGTGTTACCACACCAACTTAGGGCGGACCAGGGAACAACAGTAATTAAGAGGTGGTTCCACGTTTCTAACCCTCCCAATTTCCCGATCAGAGGTTTTGCTGTGGAATGATGTTTATCGTCCTATCTAACTAACTGTAATAATGTGAAATAGCAAACGGCAACTATGGTAAAGTTTCCTTATGAAGAAATATTCGCCATCCATTGACCGAGTTGCATATAATACTGTCCGTGAAAATTTGTAAAAGTCTTTTTCTGTTAATTTTTTAAATAAATTATTTTCTTGACTTTAGTAGCTTTTATCGCTTTTGCTACTGTTAATGGCAGTTTCCTTCATAGCCTTTTATCTAAAGTTGTGTTGAATGGCAAATCTTGATTATATCATTATTTTCGTTTTGAGATACATGTTATATGTATTTAAGCTGATGCTGAAAATCAACATGTGATGTGGCTTCTGTTATATTTAAGATTCTGTAGCGCCAGACCGTAATGTCCAAAGAAGTGTAGTTTTGACCAAAACTAATAGATTGTACTCGGTTTTAGAAAGCGGTTGTATTCAGCTGACATTATAGACAATATTAAACGGGTTTGGAACCATATAAAGGGCAAGACGTGAAGAGGCTATTCAAAATCATGACTAGCTGTTCTCTTTAATGCTTTGGTCTCATAGTAACATAGTAACGCAGTCAATTATATATCCAATTTACTTTTGTCCTAAAGGCTTCGATGGGTAAACTGTCGCTATGTTATATTTAAATTTTGCACATGCACGTTGTTTTTTTATTTTCTTGTTTGTGCAATGTATGGTAGGGCCAGTTGGGCACCTTCTCTTAAAAAAAGGAACATTATAATGCAATTTACTCTGCCATAAATTTGGAAACAGCATGCTGTGCTGCTAAGTATTTGCACCAGAAGTTAGAGGAGTTAGTAGTGACCACTAATAATGGCGAATTTATTTTTCGATTCATCTCCCCACAGGACCTCAAACCCAACACGGAGGATTACATCAAGTTCTTTGAGAAGGTAGTGCTACCCTGGAGCAAGAATGTGTCTGCATAAAGACTATCAGCACAATTCTACACAAGCAGGAGAATCCAGTCATGGCTATCCTAACACCAAAGATGAACTGAAGGCAAGGATTATGGCAGACTTTACTAACTTTAACAAGGACACCGTCCTGAAGAGATGCAGAAGAATATGAAGTTCTCTAGAGACCATGACAGAATTGCGATTTTATTGAATAAATTTATTCTTCGTATTTCAAGATATTTGGTGTATTTTTAGTAAATATGTGTGTTAAAATGAAATGTCAGTGTTATTTTAATTTTTTTGCGTAATTAAAACAAGAATTAATTCATCATACACTATATTTTAAATTTATTCTGTTACCGGCACTGATATATTTGAACTGTCAGTCTATACACTTTCTAGTCAATAAAATCGTAAATAACACGATTGACAGTCAAATTATAAAATTCCATCAAAAATTGTATTTTAAAATATACTTTAACTTAGCCAAAAATACGTACATTTTACTTTTTTAATGCAGACACATTGATATTTTTAATTTACGACTGATTTCTGACATATTTCTACACAAACACCATAAATTTAACAAAAAAAATAACGGTAGAAAATACATTCATTTATTGCTTTCATTTTTCCAGTTCGAACTTCATGAACTACAGTAAGTTCAATCCCACACGTGTTGTGGCGTTGTGAACAGTCCAGCAAGCAACTTATTAACGAAAACGGGGTCAGTAATAGCAAAAACATTCTTTCGCTCACCAAGCTTTAAAAATCAAAATTAACTTGATAAGCAAACAGCAACGGCTTTGATTTTCTTATTGGCCACGCCAGACAAGAAGGAAAAACTAATTACCATAGCAGCTTTTGTGCTACTAATTTTTCGCTGTAGAATACACGCAACACACTGTCGTTTGGTTTGACGAAACAATTCGCCGTTTTCATCACTGCACAATTATGGGCAACAGATTCAGCATTAAATGTGCTTCTAAAATGTATTATGCAAATTAGATGTTTCCGTTTAGAATGTCAGAACACCATGGATCAATCGTCTGTGTAAAGATGAAGTTTCAGAGAAAATAAAAACAAGAAAGACATTTCCATAGAACCAGAAATAAGATCGTGACACGGGCTTGCAAAATCTAATACTAACCGAATATGCTGAAAGAAAGATGGGCAGAAGAAAACAACACATTATCTTCCTAACAAGCTTGTATTAATGGATGGCAGAATCGGGTTTACGAAAGAAAGCAAAATTAAATTTACAAAAAAGCTACAAAGGACAAGAAATTGTGGGAGCACAAGACCAACGTCTTAGATGGATATGGCATATATATATATATATATATATATATATATATATATATATATACTCAGTTATGATCTGAGATTAAAGACAGGATGGTTAAATAAAAAGAAAACAAGAGAAAAACTGTATTTAACTCGGCTACGTATTTCGTCTTGTGATGGACTTTATCAAGGCAAAAGGACGAAATGAGCTTTATACCAAATTACGTCTCTATAAAAAAAACAGTGTTTTTTCCCAATCTCACCTGTGCGTTTGGAAATTATACTAAAACAGACTAACATACATAATAAAAAGTACAAAGAAAATGGTTGAATTCCCTTCATTTTAACATCTCGTGACATTGCACTACACATGAAGGAGTTGTAAAACTAAAATATTCTGTTAATCTTTTGAATGATATGCGAGGGTTTTTGTAGTTGCCAACACTGTTTATAGATCCGTAATTTGGAATAACGCTCATTTCGTCTTTTTGCCTTGATAAATTCCATCACAGAGCGAAACGCGTAGGCGAGTTATATATATATATATATATATATATATATATATATATATATATATAAGAAGGGTTTACGTACTGAATGGTTTTGTAAAACTTATATAAAGGTGGGGACAGAAATTTTTTTCCTGACGTAAATTTGTAAAAAGATCAAATGTGAATGTTTAGATATTTAGAATTTACCTGCGAAAAAGACAATGGTGCGCGCTGATAACTCAGAATTTACGTCTTTGCAACGAGATAACGTCTGTACAAAAGAATCTTTGAGCTTTTGTATACGAAGGACACAAAAAAAAATTAGAGTGAAAGAGACTGGATCGGATAAACGAAGAGAACATTGTTTTTATCAGAGGCAAGTTTTAGTGACTGTATATTTTAGTATGTTAGTTGGACTTAAATATCAGCGCAGTTCCTTCACGTGTATACAAAGTATTAAGAGACATCACCGAGGATGAGAAACAGATTCACTAAGAAGGATTAACATTTAAAAAGACAATAACAAGCAAAACAAAGCCATTGTTTTGAATCGATAAATAAAAATCTCCTCATACGAGATGGTATCGTTTTTGTTTGTTTAAAGCACGTCATTTACGCAAGGCAGCAAAGGCACAAGACAACGGGGATTGCAGAGGTAAAGATGAAAGAGGTAAAGATGAATAAAAGAGGGAAAGATGAATAAAAATATAGAGAAACGTTACTAAGAAACGAGAACAATAGAAGAGTAATCAAGAACAGGAGATAAAAATTGACATTGCATTTAAGTATTTGAAGATTAAACGTTGGCTGGAAAGTACGGAGCTGGAAGAGAGTTCCAGAAGCGAAAAGGATGTGGAAAAGAACTTACATCTAGCCAATTCAATTGAACTGATTAGATTTTGCAGACGATCTAGTACAAATTTCAAGAAGTCGAGATACCATAGCGAAGTAGTCATCCAAACACTGACCATGAAAGGATTTATATAAAAATGAAAGGAAAGCTACATTACGGCAGTGACTGAAGCCATGGAGCCAGGTTAGCACCAATAATATTGCTGATTCAAGACTCTATAGATATACAGCAGAAGTAGAGGATTAAACGTGCGAGCAATATTTAAGGAATTGACGAATGGTAGATTTATAAATATGTAAGATATTCAGGAGAGAAAAAATTGTCTCGCACGGAAAATTCACAGAATTGTATAACATAGAAGACCTAATTCCATTCATTCGAGATTATGGTTTGTCTAGAGACATGTTAGGATTTCATGAATTTTTCTCATATATTCTGAAAGTTTCTTCATTATTTTCCGTTAATGAAAAAATATTTTGTACTGACATTCGAAACACATTCGACACTGAAAATATCCGACGTAGAACGTGGAGCGATTTTTTGCCATTTTTGTTTATTTAGGGGGCAAAATGATTCTCTCAAATTTTGTCTTTGAGAAGATGTCGTTGGGGCGGAGGTTTAACATCTAAAGTTATTTTACAAATGGAACTTTGTCTGTCTGTGTGTGTGTATCTGTGTGTGTGTGTCCGTTACCTATAGACACTGAAACGGCTGAACCGATTTTCTTGAAAATTTACACAGTTGTAAATAAGCTTCTACGAGTGTTCTTAGCTAGGTTTGTGTCGAGGTACCCCCAATAAAAATCGATAATCGAAAAAATCGTATTATAGAAGGAGTGGTCTGATTTTAATCAAATTTGATACACTCATAGACAAAGACATAAGAAACGATATTCAGAAGTTTCAAGGTTGCAGTTCTTACAATAGTGCAGAAAATCGATAATATATATTTATATATAAAAGGCAAGATGTTTTTGTGTGTGTCTGTTTATCTGTCTGTATGTCCTTTATACAATTTTTTTCTTTTAATCATATCACCCCAAGCAAGGCGAAAACGCCACTGATGCGCAGGGGGCTACGTAAGAGTGAAAAGATTGGAAAATAGAAAAACCGGAAACCACACCCTAAACAGGAAACAAGATGAGCCTCTTCACCTGTTCAATAGACGTGGCTGGAGTGTGAACCGGGCGATAGTTTAGTCTATCTACTCCAATTGAAAAAAATAAAATAAAATTAAAAAAAGAGTAAAAAGATTGGAAAAAGAGAAAAACCGGAAACCACATCCTAAACAGGAGACAAGGGATGAGCCTCTTCACCTGTTCAATAGACGTGGGTGGAGTGTGAACCCGGCGATAGTTTAGTCTATCTACTCCAATTAAGTCTATCTACTCCAATTAGTCTATCTACTCCAATTAAAGTCCACAATTTTTATCCGATTCTCACCAAACTTCAAAATTAGACTTATATCCATTCATTTTTCTTTCAGTCTACAGTTTCGCTTTAACTGGAAACAACTATTGCTTTTTAGTCTTTCGTGCCACAGTGTCTGAGCTCCAGGATCATGGATTAGCTTTAAAGCTTTCATTACACCCGAGCAACGCTGGGCTATACTGCTAGTCAATTATAAATCAATTTGCAGGATTGGTCGTGCATAATAAGTGGGGATTCTTCTATATGACCTATTCTTTCATAACTCGTGTAGAAATGACTCCAAAACTTTCTGTCATTTGTAGCCTTTAAAATGTCATTTTGCTACAAGTTTCCAAGTTTTTTTTCTTCATTATGCACCCTTGAAATTTCAACTGTCTTTCGAATGCTAAAATGTTTTAGTTGTTCAAGTATTCAACCCGTAACATTCTCATCATCCTTCTGTAGAACTACATTTCTGTTGCCTCAGGTCTCTTCATCTGTGATGAGCATTCATCTCTATACAAGAGGAAGGTTATTTCACAGGAGCTCAGTATTCTTTTCTTTCGTTTCGAAAAGAAAAGAAATCCCTTGAAATGTTTCTGTATAGGGAAAGCTGTGGTTCTACAGAAGGATGCTGCGGATATCGTGGACTGAGCATGCCAGCAACGATGAGGTGTTGGAAAGAATGGCAACAAAAAGGAAATTAATACTGAGCATCAGGAAGAGACAACTGAAGTTCCTGGGACATGCAATAACGAAAAAGAGCTTGGAGAACCTGATACTGACTGGCCAGATAGAAGGAAAAAGAGACAGAGGAAGACAGCGGATAACATATTTGCAGGGCCTGATCAGGTGGATGACGGGACGGGGTTTGCGAGGTGCAACAGGAGCAAATATACTAAGAGTCACAAGGGCTAGGGAGACGTGGAGAGCTCTGATCGCCTACGTTCTGAAGGGACAGGGCACATAGAAGAAGGTACCGGCTGCGGTAGAAATACCTCCCACATAAGATATCAGTGGCAATAGATTCATCGTCTATCTATAGTCAGATGATTTAATAAGGCGTATGTAAAATGTCGTGCCCGTATTTTGCACCAATTTGCCAGCCGTTCTAAAGATACTCATATGATTAAAAAAAAACGCTCGAATAGCAAACATTAACGAAAACGAGCAGAATAAGGCCTATTGTTATAAGTGAACGTTAGACGCGGAAGCGTTTTCGTTTAACGATACAATAGCAGCACGTAGAGTACGGGGAATTTCCAGCGCCTCGGTGTATAATATTCCATCTGTATGATCAAAATAATCGTTTGGTCACGTGCGTTAACAACATACCTGATTTAGTGCCCCTGCTATCCATCTAGGGATCCTTGACCAAATCCAACTGAGAATCCGTAATGTGATCGATCACGACTTGGCAGCTCAGATACAGTCACTTTCTCACCAGCGTAATGTGGCTTCCTTGTGTCTCTTCTACAAATACTTTCACGGCATCTGATCCGATGAGCTTAGCTCCCTAGTGCCACCTATATATGAATTCACTCGAACCACAAGATTAGCAACTACTAAAATAAGTTTCAAGAAATTTTTTTCTATTTTTAAAAATTCAATTTAAAATTTAGATATCGAAAATGAGTGGAGGTAATTAAATTTATAGTCATGCATTTGTTTGTGAGTTCACTATTTACCCGTAGATTGGACACTGACAGGTGCTACCACCCCGGATTAGAGTAGACCTGGGAACGTAGTTACTAAGAGGCGGTTACACGATTCTCAATCTCTTGCTGTCGGATATTTAATTCGGGGTTTCATAGAAAGAGGAGGAAATGCTTATTTTATCATTAAGCAACAAATTTTTCATTCATCTTCTCCGATGTGACGAATGAAAAATAAACAACTTAATACTCTGAGGAACGGAAAAATTATTTATAAAGTCAAAAGTATGAAATTAATGGGTTTTATCTTAGGCTCGGTGGGGGTCGGAAAATTCAAAATAAATCTAAATTTAAAATAATAATAAACATCACGCCACTGGATTAGATACTTAATTGTATGAAGTTTTACTTTATTTCTTTTTTAAAGAAATTCGTTCTATAATCAATGCTTTCCTAAAACAGAGCCCAACCATTAACGAGAATCTGCTCACCGGATAACCAAGTAAACTATTAATACGGAGAGTACACACGATTTTGTCTGTGCAACGGAGTACGATTTTTACTAAGTATCTAAACTTATTTATAAATGGAACTTTGTCTGTGTGTTTGTGTATGTGTGTGTGTGCGTGTGTCTGTCTGTCTGTCTGTCTGTCTGTCTGTCTGCGTGTGCGTGTCAGTTACATATAGACTCCGAGACGGCTGAACCGATTTTCTTGAAAATTTACACAGTTGTACTATACGCGTCTGCGAGTGTTCTTAGCTAGGTTTTGTGTCGAGGTACCGCTGATAATATCGAAAATCGATAATCGAAAAAATCGGGTTATAGAAGGAGTAGTCCGATTTTAATCAAATTTGATACACTCATAGACAAAGACATAAGAAACGATATTCAGAAGTTTCAAGGTTGCAGTTCTTACAATAGTGCAGAAAATCTATAATATATATATATATATAAAAGGCAAGATGTTTGTGTGTGTGTCTGTTTATTTGCCTGTATGTCTGTATTTTTTTCAGCCCTTTTATTTTAGTTTTTGCTTCGGGTTTGGCTCTAAGTAGGTATAATTGTAGTTCTTAGTCTCAGCCATGATACCATTTACTCAGACGACTTATTTAGACTTCAAAATTCAGTTTACGACGAAAAATCTTATTTGATATCGATACCAGGAAATCAAAATTTGACTTGCATCCATTCATTTTTCTTTCAGTCTACGGTTTTGCTTTAACTGGAAACAACTATTGCTTTTTTGTCTTTCGTGCCAAAGAGTCTGAGCTCCAGGACCATGGGTTAGTTTTAAAGCTTTCATTACACCCGAGCAACGCCGGGCTATACTGCTAGTAAATGAATAAGTAAGTGACTCGCCGTGATGGAAGCAAAAAATAAATCACGAATACTATTGGAGTGAGTTCAATTCTTACCGAGTAAGTTCACACATAAGTGATCATCTCTATTCGATCTATGATTGACTCTACAGAATAATTCTCGCAATATATATATATATATATATATATATATATATATATATATATATATATATAGGCGATATTTAAGTCGCTACTCTTTTACGAATAGACACACGGTTTATTAAAGATTGTATTGTGGTATAGTGGATACCGGCTTGGAACGAGAAATCGAAGAGCCGGGTTCAAATTCCAGAAGAATTTGCTGCATTCACTTACGAGCAAATAAGCTTGGAAAAATTTCGAAATCGTCTCTTCCCTCCAGCTATGATTTAAGTCACAGGACATATTGTGTTCTATAACCTTAGTTAACAACCGGTCTACCGCAGAAAATAAGGCCAACCTACTGCAGGAAAATCATCTTTCAAGACATGATCGCGTGAGTGTGTTTCCCGTTAGTCACTTAACTGGTATTACGTCTTTTTGGCTGCGTCTTCGCAAAAACTAAAAAACAAAAAAACAAAATAAAGAATTAATCGTGCGCGCTCGTTCTCACGTTCTTCAGAGGATGTCGTAGAGATAGCCTGATTATACCAACTCTCTGCAGACTGGTTTTGAATTAAGTTTTCTTTTTAAAATTGATTATCCCAGTTAGTTCTGCTATTTAATCCATAACCAGTTAAAGAAGAGATAGATTTACTCTACCTCTACAGCAATTGATATTCCGCAATTTGATCAGATAGTTTCACCTTGTAGTGTAAAGTTTAGTCAGTCAGTCAAGTGCCATAGGTGATACACGCTTGGGCGATCATGTCTCGAAAGAGACATGACTGACTGTGCAGAAGATTATCCCACAGTAGCTTGCCATTGTTTCCTGCGGTAGACTGGTTACCATCCAAGACTATAGAACCCAATCTGTCCTAACATTTAATTCATAGCTGGAAGGAGAAGATATAGATTATATTACATTATTAAATTAAGCATAATTAGTGGGGGATCAGTTTATTACTTCATAACAATAGAAAACATATCCCCAACTTTATGCTCAGTAGAAGTTTTAATTGTTTCCAACTATTATATTCAGTCAGTTAAGTGTCATAAGTGATACGCGCTTTGGGCTGAATGAATTTGACTGAATGAGCAGAAGATTATCCCACAGTAGCTTGCCATTGCTTTCAGCGGTAGACTTATTGCCGACCAAGGCTAAAGAACCCAATCTGTCCTGTCATTTAACCCATAACTGGAAGGAATAGACGGATTAATACTTTTCCCAAGGGTTTTGCGCGTAAGTGAATGTAATGAATTCAGCTGAAATTCGAACTCGGCTCAGCTGAATTCATTGCATTCACTTACGCGCAAATATACTACGAAACCAAATTTCACCTTTCAGCTCAATGCAGTTTTAAACCATTGCGTTTTGTTCGTAGAATAATGGGAAGAATAGTAAGAACAGGCATAACAATGACTGGAGGCTGTTACATTAATCATTTCCCAGTGATTATGGGATAAATACCATCTTCAATATATAAAAGTAATTTTCAATATCAACGAAGCATAAAATCTATTTTCGTAATATCCTAATATTTTATATCATATTTATAGTTTAATTATATTTAGAACCTTTATCTCATACTTAGGTTAGCAGGCTAAACTTCTGAAATAACTTTAATACATTTAGTCCTAGCAGAATAGCCCGGCGTTGCTCGGGTGTAATGAAAGCTTTAAAACTAATCCATGGTCCTGGAGCTCAGACTCAGCCTAAAGAATATTTGAAATAATAAAATAATTGCGACAATTTATCAATCGCACCTAATAAAATAAGTGCGACAATTTACCAATCGCATATATATATATATATATATATATATATATATATACTAGCAGTATAGCGTGGCGTGGCTCGGGTGTAATGAAAGCTTTAAAACTAATCCATGGTCCTGGAGCTCAGAGACTTTGGACTTTGGCACGAAAGACTAAAAAGCAATAGTTGTTTCCAGTTAAAGCAAAACCTTAGAATGAAAAAAAAAATGAATGGATATAAGTCAAATTTTGATTTCCTGGTATCGATATCAAATAAGTGTTTTCGTCGTAAACTGAATTTTGAAGCCTCTATAAGTCCTCTGAGTAAATGGTATCATGGCTGAGACTAAGAACCACAATTATACCTACTTAGAGCCAAACCCGAAGCAAAAACTAAAATAAAAGGGCTGAAAAAATACAGACATACAGGCAGATAAACAGACACACACACAAACATCTTGCCTTTTATATATATGTATATATTATCAATTTTCTGCACTATTGTAAGAACTGCAACCTTGAAATTTCTGAATATCGTTTATTATGTCTTTATCTATGAGTGTATCAAATTTGATTAAAATCGGACCACTCCTTCTATAACACGATTTTTCGATTATCGATTTTCGATATTTGTCGGGGGTACCTCGACACAAAACTTAGCTACGAACACTCGCAGACGCTTATTGTACAACTGTGTAAATTTTCAAGAAAATTGGTTCAGTCGTTTCGGAGTCTATAGGTAACGGACACACACAGACACACACAGGCACACACAGACAGACCAAGTTCCATTTATAAATAAGTTTAGATTAGATCTTTGCTTAGGAGACGAAAAGGAAAATAGTATTTTAAAATTATATTTTACAATTCCCATTTGTGTTTCTTATTACAATGTATTTCAGAGACCAAAATTGTTAAAAAGGTTTTGCAAGCATTTGATAACATTAAAACAAATGAAAAATTATTACATCAGACTTTCTACATCTCTATATAATCTATCATGTTCAAAAGGCTGCCATATTAGAGAAAAAAATGTTAATTAAATATTTCGGCGGACCTGTACTACAGGCACCCCCACTTGTAATTTTTTGCTTTTCATTTAAGGATTCAGTTGTTGAATATACTCAAGCCAAAAAATTAATTACACAGAACAAGTTATGTTCCCGTGAACATGATACGTCCATTCAGGCTTATTCAAAAGCGAGCGTTTCCAATATCGGAAATCGATTTACTAGAACGTTGTACGGAAAACTGAGCACCCCCTAGAAATTTTTAAATATTTAATTTTTTCCAAATTTCTTTGCTAATCTGAAAGATTAGGGTCTAATCGATATGAATGCACTGAAAAAAAAGTAAAAAAATGAAAAGCAAAAAAATTACTGTAGGGGTGCCAGTGTGACACGTTTGCCAAACTCGGATCAGATCCTGGTCGAGACGGCACCAATTGTGACGCCTTATGTCAGGGGCGACTCATCTAATTGTGACGCTCGTTCTCGTTGACGGTCGTGACGATCCCATTTGTGCCACTGCCTCTCGGCTGGCCGGTTGGTTCGGTCGCTGTTGCTGGTCGTGACAATCTCGTCTGATGATGTCACCACAAATGTTGGTTTAGAAAACGTCTCTTGCTACAACGCGCCACTGTCCCACGTTGTGAATTGATCCCAGGGGTCGCGTCGTTCAATTTTAGTAGTTGCCTTATTGAGCCAGTCAGGACAGTGGTGCACACTTGTGGTTAAAAAAATAAATACGGCACCCCCCCCCCCCAAAAAAAAATAATAATATTAATGAACAAGGTCGAACACGCCTGGGGAGTTTCGAAGAATCTCTTTATAAAAAAAAAAGGAACAAAGTTTCTTTTCAGGAGCAGATTATACAGTTGTCGGAATGTTGGTTTACAACAGAGAGAGAGAGAGAGAGAGAGAGAGTTTAAAAATATCAGAGCTTTCAATCCGTAAATAAAATGTATTTTCTAAGTTTCGTTAAAGTAAACAGAGCTCTTCAAATTTTTACTAAAGTCCTTTCACGTATTCATTAAATTTTCATTAAAATCTTTTCACATTTTTTCTTTAATAAGGGCTGTTAATTCTCTATGCAACTTCTAAAATAGCAAAGTCCTTTCGGGTCCTATCGGAGTTTAACGGATTTTACCGAAGTAGAGCGAACGAGGAATCAGAATTTTCGATTCTCCCATGATTTAAAAAAAAACAATAACGTTCTTTCGGGATTCATATCGACGGCGCATTATTCGAAATTAACTCTTTAAGTTAATCGGCGGCAGGCTTCATTCGGTCTTTTTCCACAGTCGTTACATTTCAACTGATAGCTGCTCAGCTAACTTAAAAAACAAACTAACTGAAAAACAACTGATTTTTCTCTCCTAGTCCGGATTTTTATAACCCTTTTCAATCCTCTTAGGGGATCTGGCCGACTCGAAGCTTTTAACCAATGAGATTATTTCCACCCACACGATTTCTGGCTCAACGAATGAAGTATAATCCGGAAACTGAGAATATTTAATTCCCACAAATTTCTCTTTTCAGGGACATCTGTTGAGAGACTTTAACCCCACCTGACCCCATCAAATAATCCTGACATTTTATTATGACTGTAAAAATTTTAGCTTTACAAAAAATATCCGCTTCGAACACGAAAGAAGAAAAATTATATTTTTCTCTTTTCTTTCCCAAAAATAGTTACATTTTATATTCCCCGGATTTTAGAAGTTCATGATATTATTAAAATAGTTAATTTTTATTCCCCATATTTTACAAATATTTGATAATATTAAAATATTTTTTTACCTAAACTTACATTACAAAAGCATAAAAGTATTACAAAAGCATAACTAATAAATTTCTAATATCAATTTCTCTCTCTCCGCTGTATTAAACCAAACAAGGGAAAGTATCCCCGCGGTAGATAGTGTCACACCGGTTGTACAGATCTGCCAATATTTTACTAATTCTCAATTTTTTCATTTATGTCTGCTGCATAAAGTACCATTTTAATACGTTTGAAAACACTAGTTTATAAAGTTAAGTCATCAATAAAAATAGCTGGGTTTTGAACAATTGTTTCGATTTAATGTTCCATGCGTTAAAACGTTTGTCTTTTTTTCCATCATGAAATTGCTTGGCAGTATTTTGCAAGATAATAAATTTAGGCTTTCCTGGACGTTTGTCTTAATTTATTAATTTTCAATGTCACAGACTAATGAATTTAAACCAGCAGTTAAGTAAATATATACGATAGATCAATCAAAGCATTGTAAAGCTGTGTCAAATATTAGACTTCAACAATTTACGTGTTAGAAAATTTGAGATATCTGTGAATCAAAAGTAGAAATCATGTCGTTAAAACTTGTGTTGTCAAAAGTATTAAGGAAACGGGAAGTGAAATTTGTGAACTTTTTGACGAAAGTTCTTTACAATCGGAAATTCTTCGTGAACAAAATTGCAACGTCGAAGAAAAACATGTATACTTTAAGATTTTCTTTGTACAAAAGTGAATCCGCGTGCGCATGTCCAGTTGAACATTAATATTCAGTCATTTATTTTAAACTTTTTGTGGCATTTCTTTTATCAAAATATATCTATCTAAAATAATATTTATTCAATTCTAAGCGATATACTATTGCGATAGGAAGTATATTAAAATGCAATTCTCTGTAAAGAAAATTTAATATGTGGCCGTGGCTTTACTTTTGTACTTTTAACTTTATTTTCTTCACTTTGGTAGATGTAAAAATATACAAAAAAATTTAAATGAATTTAAACTTTCAGACTTATATATGTTAAGTTAAATAATTCATATAACATATTCAATTTTTCTTTAATTTAATTTTCTCAAAACGTCTGAATCTATTACTGACTAAACTGAAACATGTAGAAAATCCAATAAAACAAATTAATGTATGCCAAGGCTAATCTAAATATTTGATGTTCTTAAATTACGTTAAAAACAAAGAAAGACAGCTGAAAAAATAAAGCACAAATTAAGCATAAAAATTAAGTTTTCCTCAAAATCTGTGTCATTAGAAAAAAAAAATTAGAAAGAAAAAAACCAATATGACGTTACATTTAACGGGAGAGCAATTCTTTATATTTTTCAGAAGATTAGCAGTGAATTGTTTCTTCAATATAAAAAGAAAATGGCGCCCATTGCAACGACAAGGCAAAAGAAAATAAAGAAATTCACCTACTTCTGAGTCTTCGTTAATCAAATTTAAGCAAACCAACACAATAGCAACAGGGAAACTACAAAAAATTGAATTAAATAAACTAATAGTAAAGTTCGTTTAAAAAACAATTACAGTATAACGAGTTCAACTTAATGCAGAAAATTTCTTTACAATAGAACATTTTTCATGAATTTTGCACCGATCGTTTACGGTTATCATAAAAGATCTACTTTCCATGAGGAACTCATTTATCGAACGTTCTTACCTTGCCAATACTCTGCAAATGGCGGGAAACTGTTGCAGTGCTGACACCAAGCATCTGAGACATTTCTCTGGCATTTTGACGTGGGGTTTTACTTAATAACTGCTTGAAATTGTTAGTTGTTAAGACTGCATGGTTTTTCTCTACCTTCATCTTCAAGGCTCTCATCCCCGGTACGGAATTTCTGGAACCACCTCCGTACTGTCCAATAACTTTTTAACCCATCTCTCCATGCCTTGTTGATATTGGCAGAAATTTGCGAGGCGCTGTGCCCAATATTGAACTCATGCAAGAAAAGTAAACGAAGATGATGTTTTATCATGTTCATAATTAAGAATTTCAATGCTTTAAGCATGTTTATATATTTAAGATAAACGTTATTAAAGAGTAAACATTAATGATTATGTATAACAAAATTCATCTAAAATATACTGTGAATACTATGTTAAAATGGCTTTTCAAATTACAACACTTTCAGCAGCCATTAATTTCGTAACAACCCAATATTCGAGCGTAATGTATTCTATTAAATATTGCAATAACAATCAGAAGTATGAATGTTAGTTGTTGTTTTAAGAATTAAGGCGGTCAGTCTGTCAGTTAAGTGCCATACATGATACACGCTTGGGCGATCATGTTTCGAAAGAGCAGAAGACTGGGCAGAAGATTATCCCGCAGTAGGTTGCCATTGCTTTCTGCGGTAGACCGGTTGCCAGCCAAGGCTATAGAACCCAATCTGTCCTGTTATTTAACCCATAACTGGAAGGATTAGACGGATTAATACCTTTCCCAAGGGTATTTGCGCGTAAGTGAATACAGTGAATTCGGCTGGAATTCGAACTCGGCTCCCCGATTTCTCGTTCCGAGCCGATATCAAATGCACTACAACGCACATCCAAGTAAGGAGGTACAAACAATTAAAAAAAAACTATAACACGTATCAATTCAGCATTTAATCTCATTTGAATTAGTCATCTTTTTAAGGCACGCACTAACCAGCGTCGTTTTCATCGATGGAAGCATTCCGGGAACTTCTCTTTTAGAATAGCAAGCAGCTGCTTCATCGCACTTTCTTGGATTTCCTCAACGTCTTCAATTTTTATTCATTTCAAGTGGGATTTGATTTTAGAAAAAGGAAAAAAGTTGCCAAGGGTGACATTTGGGGAAGATGGTGGTTATCAAAATTGTTCGTTGTCAAGACTGCATGACCGTCATCTACCTTCTTCATAATCAAGGCTCTCATCATCAGTATGGAATTTCTGGAGCCAATTCCGTACTGTTCGATCACTTGTTAATTCAACTTCTAAAATTTCGTAGTAATAGTCCTTCCAAAGGTGAGTTTGTGTGTTCGTAGACAGGAACGTATGTAGGTATGTATGTTTCTTGTTGCGTAGGAGAGGTTTTGAAGTATTCGCTCAGTCTTAAAGGGTTCAGTGCGATTATCAAGTAGACGGTGAACGATGAAGAAAAAAGTGGTGAGAGAGAAAGAGAGAGGCAATAATAATACGATCGCTTGACGTTTGTCAAGGTACGTGTTAATTGCTCGTCATCTCTTAACTCTCTGACGACGGTCAAACTTTGCCCGTCTTTTATTTCGTTTGGAAATTCACTCCCGGATGCGATTCTGGTCTTTCCATTGGACGACAAACATTTCGCGTCGAGGTGTGAAATTTCGAGAATTATTTTGTGTGTGCTAAGCACAGCTTGTAAAATTCAAGAAAATTCGTTTATTTCTAACAATGAGTCAGATTTGAATTTTTAAATCTTGAATTTGTTATGGTCACTACAGATTCACAGAAGTTCTGAAAGACTGGAATAACAACAACGAGGTATTTATAAATGTTTTTAACACGAGCTAGTTCGATAGTACATTTCTTAAGGACTATTAAAAGGATACCGTCGGATCCACATGCATTGTGAGGATCCATGTTAGATGATAAAAGAAAACATAGATGGCGTTATATGCACATCAAAAAAGTACTCAATACAAAGTAGAGCTAACAGTATTTATTTAGAATTTATAACATAAATGTATTATAATATCACTACAAAAGTAGCCATTTTGTTTCGGCACTATCCGTGTCTTATCAAGTGATGAATTCAATTACAAGTTTGAATGTTTTAAAAGATTAAAAGAGTAGCCAAATCCACTTAACCAGGGAGGCGTCGTTACATCGACAGAACGAACCAATCAAAACAAAGCAATCTCTGATCTGAAGAATACCAGAACAGACACTAAAATTCATTTTTTAGGGGTCTTAACAAAAATATTTGAGTAAGATAGATATCAGCATATGTAACTGTATGTATGTGTATGTGGATACAAATAAGTATATGTGATGGTGCTGATATGTAGGTTTATATTCATCACTCCATAAGATATGAATCGAAAATGGCTACTTTGTAGTGATATGATAACATATTTTTCTTATAAATTATATATATACATAAAGTTTTAAGATATGTATCATATTTTAATGCTTATAGATTAAAATCGAATAAAATAATTATGACCTACGGCGTCGTCAAACGTTTATCGTTTTTAAAATACTAATAAAGGGTTATTTTAAAAATAGAATCTTTAAATTAAGGAGAAGACACAGATAAAAAAGCATTCTTTTAAATAAACAATCGATGTGGGTATAGTGTATGGCGAACCTTTTGAATGTGGCGTACGAAATTCTGTCACTGGTATAGTATGTGGCCTACCTTAAAAAGCGTATTGTAAGTAAGGCATAAGATTATAGAAAATAATTAGTTTAGTAAATAGCTGAATACTTATGACTATAAATAAACTTTTAAAGGATTAAGACACATTCAAATCTGGTAGGCCGCATACTATACTGGCAGGAAACAATCTAACAAATAATGTTTATTATTTTTGTTGCCAATTCTCAAGAACAAAGAAACTGTAAAAATTCACTTTCGACATATTAGTAAACCTAATGTTTTATACCAATTATAATCATCGTTTTTTAAAACAATAAAAAATTGCCGAGGAGTGAAGGTAGTTTAAAAAAAAATGTCATGGAAAAATTCGTCCTTTTCACACTATATCTTATTGCGGGCACGTAAGTCTATGGTTCCCAAAAAGACAAGAACTACACCTCTACTTAGGTTCAAAAGACAGGGGAAGAGTGTCCATCGGACGAGAGGCAAACCTATTTAATCCTATTCGCAGAAGGATTTTTTTGTCTTTTGTTAATTTTAAGAAAACACGACTTGAAATTGCAAACATTGCTGAAATGTCTTCTAATTTTATGTGCTGTTTCTCAACAGGAGCTGGATAAAATGACTCTCCACACTTTCCTATGATTTTTAGAAATCTTTGTTTTTTACTTTTCTTCCCACTCACTGATTTTTTTTATCCATTTTGAGAAAATGTTATGTTTGTTACATAACTTACTCCCGTTTTGTTTCTGTTCCTTTTGTTTTGATACATCTCGTGAGTGTTAAATTCCCCAAGTCGTCCTTCTTTATTACGCTCCTTAGAAATTTCACTTTTCTCTTTCTGAATCTAAGCGTTCTATTTCCGTCATTTTTTCCTAAACTTCCTCGTTGCTCGCATGCTTCGTCCATGACATTCTCAGTATTCTTTTATAAAACCACAAATTTTCCTTCATGTCTTTTCTACATGTATTATTATATTTTTTCCAGAATTCACTGCCATATTGAAGTACAAGTATTACTTAACATTTCAGTATTAATAAAATTAATAAATAGATTATTAATAAAAATATATAAGGAGCAATTTTCTCAGCCACAATATTTTTATGTGTAATACGATCAATAATATATGATGATACGATTTAAGTATAATAAAATCTATATATTTTTTTCTTAAAAAACAGGGAATCTGTTAAGACTTTTATCAATAATATGACACCGTATTAAAGTTGTCCTTATATAACTTGTTATTGTTTTTTTTAGGTTTTAGCAGATTATCCATTATAATCTAAATGTTGAACATCAGTCAGTTAAGTGCCATACGTGATACACGTTTGGGCGATCATGTCTTGAAGGATATTTGATTGACTGGGCAGAAGATTATTCCGCAGTAGGTTGCTATTGCTTTCTGCGATAGACTGGTTGCCAGCCAATGCTATAGAACCCAATCTGTCCTGTTATTTAACCCATAACTGGAGATAAGAGATGGATTAATAACTTTCCTAAGGGTATTTGCGCGTAAGTGAATGCAATGAATTCAACTGGTAAAATGATGAACACACATTTTACTAAAATATTTTTAGAAAAAAGCTTTTAAAAAGTTTTTACGATGTTGAAGCGTTGTAGTGCAGTGGATATCTGCTCGAAACGAGAAATCAGAGAGTCGTGTTCGAATTCAAGTTAAAATTTGTAGCATTCACCTACGTGCAAATAATCTGGAAAAGGTTTTAACTGATCTCTTACCTCAAGCTTTGAATCAAATAATAGAACAGATCATAACACGTTAGCCCGTGGTAACCCTCGGGTCATATCCTGGTCGAGTCGGCACCAAATTGTGACACGTTTGCTGGGGGCTGCTCGTCTAATTGGGACGCTCGTTCTCGTCGATGATCGTGACGATCCCAGTTGTGACACTGCTACCCGGATGGCCGGTTGATTCGGTCGCTGTTGCGTGTGGTGACGATCTCGTCCGATGATGCCGTCAGAAAGCTGGTTTACAAGACGTCCCTTGCAACAACGCACCACTGTCCTACGTTGTGAATTGATCCCTGAGATCCCAGTTGTGACACTGCCACCCGGCTGGCCGGTTGATTCGGTCGCTGTTGCGTGTGGTGACGATCTCGTCCGATGATGCCGTCAGAAAGCTGGTTTACAAGACGTCCCTTGCAACAACGCACCACTGTCCTACGTTGTGAATTGATCCCTGAGATCCCAGTTGTGACACTGCCACCCGGCTGGCCGGTTGATTCGGTCGCTGTTGCGTGTGGTGACGATCTCGTCCGATGATGTCGTCAGAAAGCTGGTTTACAAGACGTCCCTTGCAACAACGCACCACTGTCCTACGTTGTGAATTGATCCCTGAGATCGCGTCGTGCAATTTTAGTAGCCAATTTTTAGAGCCAGTCAGGGCACTGGTGCACACTTGTGGTTTAAAAAAAATAAATACGGCACCAAAAAAAAAAAAATAAAAAAAAAATAAAATAAAATAAAATAAATGAATAAGGTCGAACACGCCTGGGTTGTTACGAAGAATGTCTTTATATGAAAAAAAAACAATGATCCTTTTTTTTTTCACAGGAGCAGATAATACAGTTGTCGGAATGTTGGTTTACAGAGAGAGAGAGAGAGAGAGAGAGAGTTTAAAAATCTCAGAGTTTTCAATCCTTAAATAGAAATGTCTTTTCTAAATTTCGTTAAAGTAGACAAAGCTCTTCAAATTTTCGCTAAAGTCTTTTCCGTATTCTCTAAAATTGGAGCTATCCGTTTTCTAGGTGATGTTAAAAAAATAACTAAGCTCTTTCGGGTTCTTGTCGGAACTTGACGGGATTTGCCGAATCAGAGGCGGTCAATGGCGGTGATGACGGCGGCTAATGTGGCAGTGATGGCAGCGGCGGTGTGGGATTGGTTTTTCCTGTCGTCTGGAAGCTCGCTCCAGGCTTAAAACTTATTTTCATAGCAGTACGGGCTTTTTGTCGAGAATAATCAGAAATTTTAATTCTCACAAATAAGTTTTAAAACAATAACGTTCTTTCGGGATTCCTATCAGAGGCGCATTATTCAATATTCACTCTTTAAGTTAATCGGCGGCAGGCTTCATTCGACATTAACTCTTTAGCCATAAGTACTATGGTAGGCGACCAGCCGTGGGTCATGTCTCCCCAGTTTGGAACCTTTTTCCACAGTCGTTGCATTTCGACTGATAGCTGCTCAACTCTGAGAACAACCTCACAGCTTTTCACAGCTACTAACAACAAACTGAAAAAAACTGAAAAAAGTAATTTTTCTCGCCGAGTCCGGATTTTTATAACCCTTTTCAATCCTCTCAGGGGATCTGGCCCACTCGAAGCTTTTAACCAATGAGATTATTTCCATCCACACGATTTGTGGCTCGACTAATGAGGTATAATCCTGAAACTGAAAATATGCCACAATTTCTGTTCTCAGGGATATCTGTTAAGGGATCTAACCTTACCTGACACCATCAAATAATCCTGACATTTTATTATGACTGCGACCATTTCGTCAAACTTCCACCTGGTCCAAAATAATGCGTATCGTATATGAAAAAGAAAGAAAATTATATTTCTCTCTTCCCTCAATTTGTCAGCTAACTTATCTATTTCCCGGATTTTACAAGTACATGATAGTATTAAAATAGCTAATTTTTCTATTCCCCGTATTTTACATGTATACAATAGTATTCAAATATTTTTTACATAAGCTTACATCGCGGATTACAATAAAGCACAACCAATAATACTACTAATAATTTATTGCTCTCTCTCTCCGCTGCAATAAACCAAACAAAAGAAAGTATCCTCGCGTGAGATTGTGTCACACCTCTCCATTAATTACCCTGTCATTTTAAAGCATTAAAATGACACCATAAATCCTAGACACTATCTCAGCACACAACTTTACAAGATCCTTTTTCTTTTTCTTTTCTTTTTTTGCTTTTTAGCCATGCATATTCAAAAAGGAAAAAGTCTTTAAAAAAGTCTCTTCAAGCAATTGGAAAAGTTCATTTTTCACCTTTCGTTTATCTTCCATCTTTGGTTCATTTTCCAGCTTTGGTTCATTTTCCACCTTTGGTTCATCTACATTGTATCCAACCTAAGCATGCAATTTCAATAACACATTTTATTACTTAACCATGTAAATTTAATTTAGAAATTTAAAAAGTGTCTGCAGACAACTGGCAAAAGTTCTTTCTCTTTTTATTCTTGGTCCTGTCCGAATTCTATTCAAAGCTGAACATGCAATTTCAAGAAAAATTCTTTACTAGAAAGAAAAAAAAATCTCTTCATACAACTGGAAAAAAGTATGGTATATGTTTATGTGTGTGTGTGGTGTGTGTGTGTGTGTGTGTGTGTGTGCGCGCCCGCGAATATAGGTATCTTTTTCTTTCTTTTTTTATGACTTGTGTTTCTTGGACTCTGTTCTTCTCCGCTCCACTGGGGTTGGTTCATCAGGAATATAGACACCATATAGTAACTCCCTTTTTTTTTCTTTGTAACCTGCCAAAATTCTCCCAAATCGATTTCCGTTCAACATTTTCATATTGCTGCTCCTACTGCAGTAATGAATATTAAAGTATCTAATACTGCTAACCAATTTATTAGAATATTTCCTTACCATGCAACTAGATCATGTCTTAATTTTGGCTATTTTCTTTGCTATCGTATTCCATATCGCTATATAATTATCCCACTTATTTCTCACTTAATTATTCTCTAGTATGATCTTTTCCACTTACAGTTTCCAATAGCTTTCATTTTTCTTCTCACTAATTACTAATTACTAAAGAATTTATAGTATTCACCTACGCGCAAATACTCTTGGAAAAGGTATTAATCGATCTCTTCCATCAAGCTATGGATCAAATAACAGAACAGATGGATTTCTATAGCCTTGATTGATAACCATTCTACCGCAAAAAATAATGGCAATCTACTGCGGGAAAATGTTCATTCCAGTCACCCAAGCGTGTATTGCGTATGGCACTTAACTAACTAATTGAAGAATAAAAATGAACCTGATGTTTAACCACTTCGTTTTACTTCTCCTAATTTCTGTATCAAAACATTTTTTCTGATTTTCAGCTTAAGTTGATTTGCTGTAACATGATTTATCTTGGGATTTCCCTTAGTTAATTATTTTAATCAATTTTGGTGAATATTCTGTTTTTGAGACGTTGAATTCTGCAAATTCCCAAAGAAAAGATACTGCCGATATATCATCTCCTTTTTGTAAACAATTGTTACTAATACCTGTCTAGTTTGTGTTTTAATTTCTATTGTGACGTGTGTATGTGCTATCTTACTTTTTTTAAATAAGAAAAACAATGAAAAAGTTTACCTTTGTATAATACGGTTCCGCTAATACTAGAGAAAATGATTAAGATAAAAATATTGCAATATGAGCTCTGGTAAAAAATACTAAAGAAAATCATTAACATCAAAAAATTGCAATATGAACTCTGGTAAAAAAGTGGTTACTGGACATTAGGTTTATAAGTGTTGTGGAGTAGTTTTCGCACTGTGCTATATATATAATCGTGCTATATCGGTTGCTAATCGACTTAACGCACCCAAGATGTTAGGAGCTTGGTAATATTCCACTGAAAGCTGACTTCTTAGTATTTTGCTAACTGTCGACTAATATCAACTGCCTAGTAGCTCTAATGAACTTCAATAAAAGTCTAAAGAACTCCTATGAACTTCTAAAAACTCCTAAGAACTTTCCAAGAACTTCCAGTTAACTCTTATTAATATAGGAGGGAGAGTCAATTATCTGAGGAAATAGATGTGTTTCCCCATAACAATAAGGCCCAAGAATTCAGTTGTTCTTTAAGGATACATGGATATAGAAGTTGGTTAGTTCCTGACTTGACTCTTAGAATTGGGAATTCAATACCAGACTACAGCTGTGGTAACCAACTAACTTACATGGTTAGAGGGAGATAACTCATGACTTTCAGAAGAGAAACTAGGCAAGGAATGGAGTTCATATACCCCAGTGATTGTAATAAAGGGTTCTGTTTAAAATTCCTAGCACCTGAAGAAGGCCGGAGTGTGCAACAGCCGAAACGTCGTACAGATGGCAACAAAGTTGAGGACAATAGTCTGAATAATGTAAATACCGCAAATACTACTTCATCTCAGAAATATAGAGAAATATCCGCTATTTGCTTTCTCTTTTCGTTCAAAATTTATCGTATTACGCACAACAAAATACAGTAGAAATCAGTTTTCCTTCCTTTTAATGTAAAAAATGCATACACTAAATCCTTAAACCAAAATTCGTGACAATAAGCATCCATTACTGGACTTTGAGGAGAGAAAGAAGGGAATAAAGGGCGAGCTTACATGTGATATCTAATGTTGAATGCTGCGTTTTTGTCCTCAATTCTTCTGATATCCCAATGATACACTATAGACTGCAGCAACAATGGACAATTTTCTTTTATTTTATATGTCGCTTTATTACATGAGGAACAGTTGTATTTATGTTTCTCGGAACAAGCGAAAGGGCGATTATTAGAAGTATGAATGCCCATTCCTTGGCTAGAATGTCATCACCACGTGCTAGCTTGCATCACTAAGAAATCTAGGTGCGGTAAGCGTGTTCAACCTTTAAATTCTTGCAGCTGCCTCTCGGTGTCTTTTCGGTCACATATCAAAAATCAAACAAAGCAATCTTTCGTTGTTAGAATTCCACTCCCTCGAGGTCATCTGATCAGTAGTTTGTCATTCTGGGCCATCCAATACATTCTGTAACATGGGTGACTTTTGTTAAAGTTTCAAATGTTTTGAATGCAGTTTTTTTTTTTTTTTTTTTTTCACGAAAAGCCACTGAGAATCTCATAAGCGTCATTTTTTATCTTTGCGGATAAATGTACTAAAATGAATCCAATTTTTGTAAGTGAGGAACTTTGTTGTTCACACAATATTCTTGTTAAATTAAAAACATGAAATCATAACACTAGATCCCTTGAACAAAAACAAAATACTAGAAAATCAAAATATAAACCAACTTTATCTTGTGAGCAAAACTGGGTGTATATGCAATGCAAATAAGAAGGTTTTTAAGTCTTAGTTCAAATTCTAGCTGAATTCCTTTCTATTTACATATGCGCAAATACTCTTTGGTGTGTATCCGTCACTTCTCTCCCCAGTTATGAATTAAATAACCATGACAAATTGGGTTCTATAGCCTTGGTTAAGAACCAATCTACCATAGAAAGTAATGGCAATGTTCTGCGGGAAAATCTTTTGCCCAGTCAGTTATGTCTTGGAAGAGACATTGATCTCCCAAAGGTGTATCATGCATAGTTCTTAACTGTCAAATAGAAACAAAATATGTTTAAAGGATTCGCTTGAAGCGTGTGTTCTAGAATTAAGCACTTTATTTATAAACAAATACGAAAGTCTCTTTCGTTTTTAACTTCACACTGCTGTATTTTCTCTAGGGTAATACGATGAACTTGGAACGAAAATTAAAGCAAAACATCAAGGGATCATACAAAACTATTAGACAAAAATACACGTTTTCAGAAGTTTTTACTCAGCTATTACCTCCAACAGTAAGATTGAAGATACACTCATTTTTGCTCACCTTGACTTTGGTTTATAAAATACTTTTCTTATTTTTCTGCTTTCTCTAGTCATTGATGAAGCCATAGAAAGAAGGGATGGTTCAGTAAGAGGCCGAATATGTTCCAGCAGAAATTTGCTCCCTTTTGCGGGGCTCATATGCCTCAGGAGTGTCACCCACTAACATATAGCCTTCTAAATCTGATTTGAATCACCAAAACTATAATATCTGGGCTACTATTGAGAGGAGAAACAACCAACAGTCCCAGAATAGTAAGAACTTGTTAAATGCTATGATTTTTTTTATGTGATTGAAGTTTTCAACATGAATGAGGACAAACTGATCCAGACATGCAGAAGCGTCCAAGGTTTTACTGAGGTTATCTTCAAAACTGTTTGTAGTTTTATGGAATGACCCCTATATATGCCTTTTTGAGTTGAATATGTTTATAAAAAATAAAAAAAATTATAGGAGGAAATTTTGATTGTTCATAATCGAAATCTGTCCTGCTATATAACCTGTGGTGATACCTACCGAGCATAGCGAGGGACCGTAAGTTTGTACTCTCACGACCAAAAAGCAAATGACCAAAACTAGTCGGTCCGCAACCGGATCGATGCAGATGTTCCGGTTAAAAACTAAAAAAATAATTAAATATTAAATTCCAGTTCGCAAGTCTACGCGAATTTTATTTATCGGCCAATGGGAAGCCTAGAATCAAATACAAGTGTGAATTTCCAAATGATCTGCTGCGATCCAAAAGTCGAAATAAAAAGCCGATACAGAAAACATCGCCAGACAGAAAGACAGACCGACCCAGACAGACTCAAGAGAGACGAGTGTAATTAGTATATCCCCTTGACCGACGTCAAGTGGCTTACTATGCTCGCCGCCCTTACCTCTCTTTTCCTTCTTCGCTGTCTCAAAACTACTTATTGACCAAAGGAGCGGATACATCAAAGACATTTCTTACTTACAACGCTCCCACATACCTAAGAATTAATTCTCTTTTCAGCATTTATTGCCATGAACATTGTAACGTCCGTTGGACCCATATTTAAAGGATTACTTCAATTGTAAAAACCTTAATTGATATGTGTATATATAAAATGTTATTTCTCAACTCAATTTGCTTTCTTGATTTATAATCTTTTTTATGACTTATAGTGGGCTATCTACAACGAGGCCAAATTCCGTTAATCTGCAAGAATATACAACTACCCTTTAAAAGAACGCCTACCCACTATAAACCCACCGCTGGTGGGAGAAGAGACGGAGTAATAACTTTTCCAAGGTTTTTTGCGCGTAGGAGAATGTAAAGCTGTAGGGTGCGGTTAATGTTTATTGAATTGGCCGTGTGTCATACATAACCGAACTCCTTACAGCTTAAGGTTGTAGATTGGAATGTGTGGATTTATGGAAGAATAAATAAAAGTATACTTTTTGCATGTTTGAATAGAAATTTATTGATAGAAAAGAATAACGTGAATTCGCAGAAGTTAAACGTTCCAAGAGAAATAGTATTAAGAGTTTAATGGTATCAAGAGAGTTCGTAGTAGTTCTTGCTCGAGTCAGTTTGTGTACGTAAGCAGGAACATATGTTCAAGTTATCGCTCACGGTAAATGGTAAAAAGGCAGGAGGTGAGTAGTGAACAATGGAGAAAAAGAAGTTGAAAGGTGAGAGAGAAAGATACAGACAATAATAATAACGATCGCTTGAAGTTTGTTAATTGCTCGTCATCTCTCAACTCTCTTTTCCAGTCTTTTATACCGTTTGAGAATTCACTCTCGGATGTGATTCTGGCCTTTCCATTGGATGACAAACATTTTGCATCGAGGTGTGAAGGTTTGCGAATTTTGTGTGTAAAGTTCGTGTGTAAAGTTTGTAAATCCGAGAAAATTCGTTTATATCTAACAATGAGTCAGATTTGAATTTTTAAATCTAGAATGTGTTTTGTTCACTACAAATGCAACGAATTCAACTGGAATTCGAACTCGGCTCTCCGATATTTCATTCCGAGCAGATATACACTGCACCACAACGCACATCCCATTCTATACACATTTGACAAAAAATTTAAAAAATAAATTCTTCGAGTTTGAGTTTGAGTTTGAGTTTTGTTAAACGGTACATCAACCTCTGTGGGTTATTTAATGCCAAAAAGGTGGTGTTTTAGGGTATATTTTAAATGTTCGGTTATAGTAAGAAGGTTGATTCAGATTTGAATGAATTTTTTTGTTTTTATTTTTTTTTATTTTAGAAAACTGAAAATGTCTTCCAGTTTTGTATTCAAATATGTTTTGCTGAGAATATTTTTTTTCTTTAAAGATGTTTTGTGGTAATAATTATTTTCTTCAAAAATGTATTGTTGGTAATATTTTTCCTTCAAAAATGTATATTTTTCTACAAAAGACTATTTTTATGTATAGAATTGTATAAAAGTATATACTTTCATAGTGTTTTTATTCCAGTTTGGGGGTTAACTATTTGCCCATAGCTGGGACCCCAACAGGTGCTATCACTCCAGCTCAGGGTGGACCTGGGGACAACAGCAATTAAGAGGTGGTTCCATGCTCCTCACAACCACCCAATCAGAGGCCTTGCTGCCAGATGCAGTTTACCGTCATCCCTACGACCATGAATTCTTCGAATCCTGGTTTAATTATTCCATCTTATTCTGATCGTTTTAGATTTAAATCGGATAACCAATTTATATGAAAACCATCTAAAGACACTTGGAACCATCTTCATTGGGCGGATGTACTTTTGTAGTGTGTTAATCAGGACGAAGCTGGCAAATTTAGTTGAGAGACAAAATGTCTCTAGTTCACTGAAGGCAGCTTTTGTTCTCACTAGAAGCGCCTCGCTTTGAATCTTCACTCAGCGCATGCGTATTAGCATGACGCGCCAGTCTAATTGTTATTCATTCAAACGCCTTTGTTTTTAATGCAATCAGGTTTCTGTAAATGTTTTGTTGAATCGGTTCAAGGATAACCAATTCGAGAAATAAATGGACTTGTCGTATTTCACGGAAATATCCGGAAACAGTTTTGAATGCAAGCGTTCACCGTGATATTGGGGTACCTTATGTTCTTCTACGGAACATTTAAAAAGAGAAAGGAAACAGATAACTAAAATGTTACATAGAAAGCGTAAATCGTTTAAAGAATCGAAGCTTCGTTCCCAAGTTTAGTCGTGACAATGCATTTCTGATTGTGTCTCAAATAAAATCAGAAGTAGTAAAAACAAAATTCAATTCTGCTTCAATATCTGAAGCTACCAACTGAACAGATGTGTTTCCTCCTGAGGAAAAAGATTCGGAACAAAAGATGACAAGGTCAAAAAGACGAAGAAGACGAAAATGGAAAAAATTTACCGAAACGGAAAAAAAGAAAAAATACGAATGTAAAGATCATGAAGGAAAAAGTTACGATAAAGAAAAATTGCAAAATAAAGAAAAAGACAACAAATTAAGCAAAAATAAATTAAAATGAAAGAGGAAAGAAAACACAAGAAAGAAGCGGATGAGGTAAAGGAAAAATAGAAAGAAGGAAATATTTCACGAAAGCATATCAAAGAAACAAACAGAAAAGATGAAAAGATAAGGGAAATTAAGAATTAAGAGAAAGGAAAAAGTAATAAGAAAAATAGGAACGAAAACATAAGAAAGAAAGAAAGAATGAAAGAAAGAATGAAAGAAAGAAAAGGAGAATAAACAAAAAAAAGAAAAAGAGAAAGAAGGAAATATTTGAAGAAAACAAGTCGGAGAAAGATACAGAAAACAAGAAAAAAGTTAAGAATAAAAATTACAAATAAGGAAAAAAGAAAAAGTAATAAGAAAAATAGGAACAAAAACAAAAGAAAGAAAGAAAGAAAAACAAACAGAAAAAGAAAAAAGGAAAAGAGAAAGAAAAAAGGAAAAAAGAAAAAGTAATAAGAAAAATAGGAACAAAAACAAAAGAAAGAAAGAAAGAAAAACAAATAGAAAAAGAAAAATGGAAAAGAGAAAGAAAAAAGGAAAAAAGAAAGAAAACAAGACAAAATGGAAAACCGCCAAAAAGCGAATAAGACAAAAAGGAGATCAAATAAAAAAATAAACATTTGATTATTTCCTTTTTTTCGACAGAAAGAAGATATTTTGTTTCTCTTTATGAAGAAAATGTGTTTCTTCTTTGAAGAAAAGAAAAAATAGAATGAGAATAAAGAAGAAATATAAAACAAGCAAAAGAAAACGGAAACAAAGTGAATTTGATTAACATTTTATGTTTTCTGTGCAAATGCCAGGTAAATGCAAAACGGATAAGTCAATTTTATTGATACACAAGACGTAAAATAAGATTCTCTTTTACTGTGTTTCAAAACTTGTGCTATAAAACCAAAAGAAGCCACATCTACATTCCGATCAACTCGAAAACTTCACATTGAAATCTGGAAAACGACAAGAGAAATTGATGCAATATGACACCATAAACACATTGACTCGACTGATCTTATTTTAATCAACTTCGTATAATACGAAATATTATGAACCTGGAAGTTTGCCATAAACAATTATATTGTCAGATAGGAAAATATTTCCCTCCCGGCAAGTAGATATTAGGTATACTGTGTCATTTGCAATTAACTGCCTTTAATCAGTCAATGAATTAACTGATGGCAACTGTCTAAGAACACATTAATTTCATTCAGTGACTGAAGAACTTTGAATTTGGTGGGAGGGGACGTTACCTATTTATGGACTCACCTATTGTCTTCGAGTTAATGTAATGCCTGCAGGTTTCATTCACCATGATCATATTCCCCAGACATTTACAATCAGTTTTTCCAGTCCATCCTAAATGCGGAATAGAAATGCCAGTTGACTGGATTGTCTTCATTGATTCGTTTCCTAAGGCTTATCCACCCTTTGCAGCTTATTTAAAGCTAGGAATTATTTTTTTAATGTGTATTAATTATTGCGGCTGGAAGGGATAATAATCGCTTAGTGATACATGATTTATTAATTAACCCATATCTGGGGGGTAGAGGTAGATTCGTACCTTACCAAGGGATATTTGCATTTAACTGAATATCACGAACTCAAAAAGAAAATGGAACTCGGCTCTCCGTTTAACAAGTTCCAATCACCACCCGCACACCTAAGCTTGCAACATCTAGTATTCGCCCATTTAAGTATTGATCAGGCTCGACGTTGCTTAAGTTCGTTGATCATACGGGAACAGATGATTTGTACATGAGAGTGCTGATACCTAACACGGAAATAATGGCTTAGTGATACATGATAATAATGGTTTAGTGATACATGATTTATTAATTAACCCATATCTGGGGGGTAGAGGTAGATTCGTAACTTACCAAGGGGTATTTGCATTTAACTGAATATCACGAACTCAAAAAGAAAATAGAACTCGACTTTCCATTTTACAAGTTCCAATCACCACCCGCACACCTAAGCTTGCAACATCTAGTATTCGCCCATTTAAGTATTGATCAGGCTCGACGTTGCTTAAGTTCGTTGACCATCGGGAACAGATGATTTGCACATGAGAGTGCTGATACCTAACACGGAAATAATGGCTTAGTGATACATGATAATAATGGTTTAGTGATACATGATTTATTAATTAACCCATATCTGGGGGAAATAGGGGTGGATTCGTATCTTACCAAGGGGTATTTGCATTTAACTGAATATCACAAACTCAACAGAAAATGGAACTTGGCTCTCCGTTTAACAATTTCGAATTATCATCTATTACACCACCCGCACACCTAAGCTTACAACATTTAGTATTCGCCCATTTAAGTATTGATCAGGCTCGGCGTTGCTTAACTTCGTTGATCATGCGGGAAGAGAAGATTCGCATATGAGAGTGCTGATACCAGAAATGAAAAGTAAAATACAGAACCCTCTACAGAAAGTAGCAAGGGAAAGCGAGAAAAAAAGAACTGACCATAAACTCCAAGAAAACTGAATGCATGATCATCAACAAAAAAGACGGCCTTAAAATGCCAACTACAGGTCGGGAAAATACTACAATCCAACAAAGGCAAAAAATTTAAAAAAAAGGCAAAAAATTTAAATACCTGAGAATTGTTTTGACAGAAGATGGAAAGTGCGACACTGAGATCCGAAGACGCTTTGGCATGTTTAAAGACGCGTTTCAAAAGCTAAGCCGTGTATAAAGAGACAGGAAGATTTCGTTGAAAACAAAGAAAAGTGTACTAGACTGTTATGTGATATATATCCTTCTCTATACAGCGAATGATGGACGATCTCTTCAAGGATAAAGGAGAGACTCAAAGCAACAGAAATGTGGTTCCACAGAAGGATGCTGTGGATACCATAGACCAAGCATGAGAGCAACGATGAGGTGTTAGAAAAAAACGAAATGAAAATTATGCTTAGCATCAGGAAGAGACGGCTGAGGTCTCCGGGGCATGTAATGAAGAAGTGGAGTTTTGTTTAACTGCATATCAACCTATGTGGGTTACTTAATGTAAAAAAGGTGGGAATTTAAGTTTTTTTTTTAATGTTCGGTTATAGTAAGAAGGTCGATTGAGTCAGATTTTAACGAAATTTTTTGGTTTTTATTTATTTTTTATTTAAAAAAACTGAAAATGTCTTCTAGTTTTGTATTAAAAAATCTTTTGCTGAGAATAATTTTTTACTTCAAAAATGTGTTATGGTAATAATTTTTGTTTAAAATGTATTGTTGGTAAAATTTTCCTTTAAAAATGTATATTTTTCTATAAAAGTCTGTTTTATGTATATATTTCTATAAATGTTTTTTTTTAAAACTTTCATAATATTTTGTCCCCAGTTTAAGGATTAACTATTTGCCCATAGATGGGACCCTAACAGATGTTTCCATTTCGAGGCAGCTTGTACCTGAGACCAAAAGCAATTAGAGGCCTTGCTGTCTGATGCAGTTTACCGTCATGCCCAGGAAATTGGAGAATCTCATACTAACAGGACGGTTAGAGGAAAAACAAGGTAAAGCAGTGCGTGATATACTTGATGGGTTTGATGAAGTGTATGGCGGAGCGGGTTTCGGGAGAGAGATCAAGAGGGGAAAGTGTCGAGAGTGAAAAATGGAATAATGGCAAGTGAAAGTCCATGATCGCCTACTTCTTGAAAGAAAACGAAACAGAAAGAAAAAGGTATGTGTTTATTTAGAGATGAAGATATTGATTGATTTAATGTTAATACTACCTGTGATATCTGAGGATACATAAATACCAAGTGGTATATTTGTAAAAGGGGAAGATTTCTTCAATAGTTGTTTTAAAAATATTTACTAATCAACAAGTTGTTTTTTTTATATTCCTCTGAATGAAAACAAATTTATTTAGGATTTGAAAATTTATTTATTTATCAATATGCTAGAATATTTATCATCACACCTGAAAGAAAAGCAGAACATCAACATAAAAAAAATCGGATTTTGGTAACGGAAACCATACAAATGCGTAACAAATGACGTAAAAAAATCCAAAACGCATTTATTGTAGAAAGTGCATATAAATATATATATATATATATATATATATATATATATATATATATATATATACATATATATATTTCAATTGAAAGATGTCAGAAATGAGCTGTAACGTTGACAGATATTATTATCATTCATTTCTCAAGGTACCCAAGAACTTTAAACCTCCTTCCGAGATCATCTTCAGGGGTGTGAAGTCAGGGTAATAACAAAAAATAACCGCAAAACTGCGTTGCTAGAAATTACTGTACATTTTTTCTGCTTCAACTATAACGGTTGACAAACTGATAGCGTTCATTAGAACGTGAAAATTATCCAAAATTGAATTTTTTTATATGTTTAATGTCATGGTCATCGACGTGAAAAAAACCGTTCTTTTTACAACCATGTTAGAACATTTCTACAGTATTCATAGCTGATTCTATTAATTGACGGCTTAAATGTTTTAATGAATATTACCTCGAGAATCTGCAGTTTGCGTTTGTTGTTTTCTTGATGTAGGATAGTTGTATTATCGAACATTATTTTTTTATATTGTGAATATAGACAAGAATGTTGTTGTAGATGTTTAGAAATGAATGAAAGGTCAGACAAATGTAATGTAAGGCGTCCATTTAATGTAGTATTTGTTAATCCAACATATATAATTGTTTTTTATCGGAGATACAATCTCCCAAGGAACATTTTAATTGATATATAATGTTGGTTTTAAGTAATACATCAGTTAGTGGGGAGGAGTTATTACGTATAATTAAATTAATAGTATGATATTGTAAGTTTGAACTTATATATATATATATAAGTGAGAGAGAGATGAGCGAGACAACTTTTGGGTAGGAGTAATTAGAATCAAACGAATTGTTAAATATTTCAGATATTTTTGAAATGTTCTACTTTAGCATGTGTCACCGTTGAATGCTATCTAAATACAAATTGTTATGTGTAACAGAAATTGTTACGGGGAAGACGTAAAATATCATAGTGGAATACAAATTGTTATAGAAGTCACAAAAATATTTTAGCTAATTTTTGTTAATAAATTTTCGGTACCCTTTGAAATCTAGTCCTACCACGAGCAAAAATAAGAATCATTCTTAAGCTTTGCTTGTTAACTTAGGGAATAAGAGACAACAGAATATGCAATCCACATGAAGAAAAATACATTAAAATTATCAGTACTCTATCCTTTAATTCTCTATGAAGGACAAAGTGGTAATAAATCTACAAAAATAGATTGAAATAGTAGAGAAAAAACACTGAACATTTGTCAAAAGATTCATTATCTATATATATATATAAAATTGTAAAATACTTGACTATCTCTGATACTTGAATCATAACAGCATGCATATGAATTGGGAATAATTACAGATCAAATATGTATTCTAATCCAAAAAAATAATAGAATAACAAATATATGTTCTAATATAGTTCACTTTTATTAAAGCTTTATCAGAAAAGGAGATATGGGGGAAAAAGGAACAGAAATAGTGGCAAATTTATTTTTGTGTTGCTAGATTTGCATTGGTTAATCAGGTTTCATGTGCATTGTTCTCGTTAAAACAACATTAGTTTAATTTATGATGCTGAAATCTAACATACACACAAATACACAGACAAACACAAACACACATATAAATACTAAAAAAATACCCCTGGAGAGTTGAAACATTAAAATGTCCGCATAATACTTCGAAGTCGACATGACTGAAATAACACCGCTCAGCTAAGTGACAATTTTTTCCACATTAACTATATATATATATATATATATGTGTGTGTGTGTGTGTGTGTGTGTGTGTGTGTGTGTGTGTGTGTATATGAGGAAACGTGCGAGAATCCGTGAACGTTTTGTTTAAAGTGTAGATTTATTCTTGCTATTATTATTAATATTACTTACATTTTGTATGATATGTTAAGTGACCATAATGAAAAAAACAACGACACGCATGCATGCATATGAACTCTCTGACCTGCTCACCACTTATTGATTTATACGCGATACCTTGGCTATCAGAAAAGTAAACAGATCTCGAAATGTGAAGTCAAAAGTTTATTCGGCTGAAAAGAGCTCACTTTAGACTCGAAACACGTGTATCGACAAAAATACCATAATGGACTCTTAATATATAATGCGAAAAGCAAGTAATATTAATAATAATAATAATAATAGCATCAAAAATGTACACTAAACAAAATGTTTACGGCTTCTCGCACTTTTTTCTTTTATAGCAATATATATATATATATATATATATATATATATATTAAACACAGAAATAAGGGTTGTTTTTGGGCGCTCACTGTTGTGCATATAACAATGTTGACTTTGTTACTAGAGATCTATGCCACAGAAATATAACTCTACATTGTAATAACAATGATACAGACAGGTTAAAAAGCTAATATCTGTGGCGAAGTGGTCAAAATTTGGACATATTCAGAAATATTAACTAAATAAAAAATCAAGATGCGTGTGTCATTTGACGTTGGTGAGTACGCCTTCCCCGCCATGTATGTCTCAATTAACCTTTTGGGAGTTGAAAATAAATATTGCTTCTCATCGGGGTTTGAGGGACATGACTAAATACATTTAATCTCAGAAAGAACACGTAGGAACAAAGTCGGGAGTATACCTTGATATAACTGTTTCAGATATTTTAACACCTGCCCACATCAACCTTGTGTGTATACGAATCACTTAACTGCGAGACAGGATACATGCTATGGCGATAAGGTCTCTTTCGATTCATGACGGATGACTTGTCAAAAGATTTTCACGCAGTAGTTTACCGTTTTTTTGTCCTGTAGACAAGGTGTAAAGCAAGACTAAAGGACTTCGTTTCTTCTATTTAATTCATACCTTGGATTATAAAGAGACTAGCAGTGTAGCCCGGCGGTGCTCGGGTTTAATGAAAGCTTTAAAACTAATCCATGGTTCTGGAGCTCAGACACTTTGGACATTGGCACGAAAGACGAAAAAGCAATAGTTGTTTCCAGTTAAAGTGAAACCGTAGATTGAAAGAAAAATGAATGGATGTAAGTCAAATTTTGATTTCCTGGTATCAATATCAAATAAGTTTTTTTCGTCGTAAACTGAATTTTGGAGGCGAAATAAGTCTTCTGAGTAGATGGTATCATGGCTGAGACTAAGAACTACAATTATACCTACTTAGAGCCAAACCCGAAGCAAAAACTAAAATAAAAGGGCTGAAAAAAATACAGACATACAGGCAGATAAACAGACACACACACAAACATCTTGCCTTTTATATATATATTATCGATTTTCTGCAGTATTGTAAGAACTGCAACCTTGAAACTTCTGAATATCGTTTCTTATGTCTTTGTCTATGAGTGATCAAATTTGATTAAAATCGGATCATTCCTTCTATAACCCGATTTTTTCGATTATCGATTTTAGATATTCATCGGGGATACCTCGACACAAAACCTAGCTAAGAACACTCGCAGACGCTTATAGTACAACTGTGTAAATCTTCAAGAAAATCGGTTCAGCCATTTCGGAGTCTATATGTAACAGACACACACACAGACACATACACACACAGACATACACACACACACAGACAAAATTCCTTTTACAAATAAGTTTAGATAGATTTAAAAAAGGGTTTTTGTGCGTAAGTGAATGCAAGGAATCGAACTGGAATTCGAACAAGGTTTCTGCTCCGAAGAACTTTGGACACTGGTGTCTCCTCCACAAGAATTTACTTGGGCAACTCTCTTATGTAGCTCCCCGCGCATCAGTGGCGGTGCCGCTTTGCTTGGGATGAAATCATAAAAAAATGATTAATTAGAATTTGTTTCCGTGCTTACTGTCTTGTAGCAAATATAACTGCCATCAGGAATTAACTTGTCTTTGAAAATTCCTTAATTCAAACAAACCCATTCAAATAAACAGCTATCGGTCATTTGTTTTATGTTTAAAATCTCGGTTACCAAAATTGCAGTGATTATTATTTCAATTAGAATAAGTTATGCCGTGTTAGATAAGCAATATGCCAGTGGAAAAATAGATGGAGATAAATTAATCATACCACCATTTTTATTTGCGTAATTCTCGTTAATCTTTTAATCAAATATACAAAATATTCCCGCCTTTTGTCATCAACTTATTTTACGTGTTTCTTCTGAGTTCATATTTCCTCATTAAGAATGGCTTCAAAGCTAGTATTTGTCTATATTTCTGAGATGAGGTAGTATTTACAGTATTTACATTATTTAGACAATTGTCCTCATCTTAGTTGTTAATTGTACGACGTTATTCTTGTCCTTAATGCCACATAGACCAGTGGATAAAGACCTTGGTTAGTTCCTGTAACTTGACCCAAAGAAGGCTACAGCAGTGGTCAACTTGCAGGGTTAGTGGGAGATAATTCTTAACTTCCAATCGATGCTTTACGCAAGGAATGAGGACGATATACCCCAGTGACTATAATAAAGGGTTCGGTTCGAAATTCTTAGCATCTGCAGAAGGCTGAAGCGTACAACGGCCAAAACGTCGTTCAAAGCCAGTGTTTTCCAATACTTTAGGCGGCAATCCTAAGCACAAAATTATGTCGCCTAGTGCCCATCACGACTGAAGTACATTTTCGGTGTTTCCTTATTTATATCTAATGCATTCTATTGAAATTTACTTTAATTTAATAACAAGTTTCAATGTTTCTTAGGTTGATCAAAGCAAATGAGAGGCATAACTAGATTCAACGCTATCAAGTGCTTATTGCAGACAGGAATGGAGTAAGAGACGACAGTGTGATTGTGACTAACTCTAGCTATATCGTTTTGATGGTTTAGATGGGAAGAAAGCATGCGTAAAAGTGCTCAGTATCTGGGATATTTTCTATGACTAACTCTAGCTATAACATTTTAGAATATTTAGATTGGAACAAGGCATGCGTAAAAGTACTCAGTATCTGAGATATGCTTTGTTTTTTATAATCGTATCGCCCAAAGTAAGGCATTGTACTGCCACTGTTGAGCAGGAGGTTACATAGGAGAGAAGTTATGATAAAGAGTGACAGGTTACAAGGAGTGACAGGAAGAGGATAAGAGAAGCATGAGTGAGTGGAGTGGAAGAAGAAAGGAGCATGTGAGAGAGGATTCAAGTTAGTGAGATAGGAGGCGACTATTAACTTTACATTTGCATTCTTGAAGATTGTAGTTGTCGTGAAAGCAAGTAAACAGAAAGGAAATTCCACAGGCAGGAAATGCGAGGAATGAAAATATAAATGGAGACACAGGTCAACACCGAATAGCGATGGTCCTTTTCATGTTTAAATGCATTAACTGAAGTTGGTGTTAACTTCAGTGTTCATTTATATATATATATATATATATATATATATATATATATATACACACACACACACACACACACATATATATATATATATATATATATATATATATATATTTATATATTGGAACAAACGTTCGCGGCAATTTGAAATAAGTGACGTCAGAACACGTGATTTCGTTTCCCTCATGACAGAATTTTATTATATTGTAAATTTCAATGCATCTAAGGCCAAGCTTCTGTCTGTCAATCATGACAGGCAACCTCTCCTGCCTCCCATAAGCATGGACCAAGTGAGTCTCCCTGAAAGCAATACACTGCATCTCTTCGGCCTTCTTCTCTCTTCCGATCTCAAGTGGAACCATTACATTGAGTCAATAGCTAACTCCACTGCTAGGAAGGTTGGTTCACTGTGTCGGGCCAGGATGTTTTTTCCACCTGAATCCATCCTGCATATATACAAATCAACCATTCGTCCGTGAATGGACATGGAGTACTGCTGTCATATATGGTCAGGCGCCTCTGCTGTTCATCTCAGTGTTCTTGACAGGCTCCAAAGGAGAATTAGTACTGTGATAAGTACTGACTTGGCGGCTCGACTTCAGCGATTTCCCCACTGACGGGATGTGGCTTCTCTCTCTCTGTTCTACAAATACTTTCATGGCTTCTGCTCCAAAGAATCTAAGTCACTGGTGCCCCTGCAACAGGTGTTTACTCGTGCAACCAGACTGACAACTGAGTCTCTCCCATTCACAGTTAGATCAATCAAATGCAGACGACAATTCTACTCTGGAGCTTCTTTTCTCACACTTCCAGCCTGTGGAACTCTCTTGCATATTCTTGATTTCCTGACGGCTACAACCTCCAGGAATTTAAATGCAATGTCAATACCCATCTCTTAACCAATTGACTCTAGTTCTTTCTACACCACCCTATATATCCTTTCCTTTCTCTTCACCTTTGCAACTGTCATCAGATCTGTATTCCCATCCTTCTCTTGCTCCTTTCTCACAGGTTCGTCTTTCTCTTTACTCTCCTCCTATCTAATCTTTTTACTCTTATGTAGCCAGCTGAACATCTGTGGCTTTACCGCCTTGCTCGGGGTGATACGATTAAAAATAAATAATAGCTTAAATCCAATTCAGATCAAATAATTTGGGCCGAAACTTTGATTTGGGCCGAAATACCAATTCAGGCCAAAAACTGAGTTCTTCAGATCACAAACACTGTGGAGCTTCAAATATGTTGCATTCTTCTAATCTCAAACTCAGCAAAAATTCAAAACCCGACATCACGAATCCTCTCATGTGAATTCTGATTCTTTGGAGAAAATTAGCTTCCTAATTGAAAATAATTTACAAGGTACATTTGTATATAAATGGATTCGATTTTACCAACATTTGTTAATATCAACTTTATTGTGAAATGACTGAATTGCATCTTAAATTATAAAATTTTACAAAGTATAGGATTGTATGCGGATGACTAATATATATATATATATATATATATATATATATATATATATATATATATATATATACATATATTAGAAGTATAGCCCGGCGTTGATCGGGTGTAATGAAAGCTCTACAACTAATCCATGGTCCTGGAGCTTAGACTCTTTGGTCGTTGGCACGAAAGACTAAAAAACAATAGTTGTTTCCAGTTAAAGCGAAACCGTAGACTGAAAGAAAAATGAATGGATGTAAATCAAATTTTGATTTCCTGGTATTTATACCAATTTTTCTGCACTATTGTAAGAACTGCAACCTTGAAACTTCTGAATATCGTTTCTTATGTCTTTGTCTATGAGTGTATCAAATTTGATTAAAATCGGACCACTCCTTCTATAACACGATTTTTTCGATTATCGATTTTCGATATTTATCGGCGGTACCTCGACAGAAATCTTAGAATAGAACACTCACAGACGCTTATAGTATAATTGTGTAAATCTTCAAGAAAATTGGTTCAGCCGTTTCAGAGCCTATAAGTAACGGATACACACACACACACAGACAAAGTTCCATTTATAAATAAGTTTAGATTTAGATATATACACACTAAAAAAGTAAAAGAACACGTATATTACAATTCACTGTTCAAGCATTTACTTTTATAAAAAGTGCTCGATACAGAGTAGAGCTTAATATTGTAATTTTTTTATTACAGTAGTTTATAAAAGAATAATATCGCCACACAAAAATTTCATGTTTCAGAGCAAAACTATTCCTCTGTTGTGTATTAATATTATATATATATAATATTATATATAGGGGATTCTCTTATGGTGAACGATAAGTGAGTGTTCGCAGTAGTGCCCTTCGATTTACACTTATGTTTGCTTTTTGAAGAAAATGTGGTAAGGGGAAGACATTTCATTGCGCTTTCTTTCGTGAGATCCTAGCCAAGCCTTGCTGCAGACAACAAAGCCACGCTGACAGATGAAATTTGTTCAAGCAAGATTTTGATGGCGTCTCTATTTCACAGCTTGACGAAGCTGAACACTTAGCTTCTGTCTACTGTCTTCAAGACCCTTTAACTTAATGAAACACGTTATACGCATCAGTTTTCGGTTTAATTCTTGGACTTCCCAGGTTTTCAGATCAAATTTGAGATGTTTCAAGTTGTCTTTCAATTTGTATTTGTAGCGTAAAATTTCACGTTCAACTGAATGCTTTTATATATATATATATATATATATATATATATATATATATATATATATATATATATATATATATATATATATATATATATATATATATATAAACTTTGTAAAATTTATGATTTACGATGCAATTCAGTTGTTTCACAATATAGTGCCTTACGGCCATATCACGTTAAATACACCGGTTCTCTCTCGATCACTGAAGTTAAGCAACGTTGAGCCTGATCAGTACTTAGATGGGTGACCGTTTGAGAATATCAGGTGCTGTAAGCGTTTAGTGACGGATGTGCGTTGTGGTGCAGTGGATATCGGCTTGGAAAGAGAAATCTGTGAGCCGAGTTCGAATTCCAGTTGAATACCCTGCATTCACTTAAGCACTGGTACCTTGGGAAAGTTATTAATCCATCCCTTCCCTCCAGTTATGGGTTAAATAACAGGGTAGGACTTGGGGACCCTGCCCTTAAAAACAAATCCCAATGAATCTTGATACTCGAAAAGAAAAAAGTATTACGAGACACAGAAATTTATATAAAAACAACAATAAATTGTTTAAAGAAAAAGGTATTACCAGCAATAAATAAATAAAAATTTAGTTGGCAATGAATGACCCCACCGAGGTTGATATGCCATAAAACAATAACAACCAACCAACAGTCACAATAAAGTAGGAATTAAGAAGGCAATTTTGGTAAAATCGAATTTATTTATATATAAATCTACCTTGTAAATTATTTTCAATTAGGAAACTAATTTTCTTAAACTGATAGCATAATTTATTAATTTAAAATATATAAATTGCTTTCTGATGTAAGATGTGCTGTGTTATTTTTTAATCATTTCACCCCAAATGAGGCGATAGTGACACTAACACTCAAATGAGCTAAGCAGAATGAAAGATAGTAAGAAAGATTTAAGTGAAACTAGCGGAAACCAATTCTCTACAAAAACAAAACAAATGGTAAAACTATGCTTCTGTTCAAAATACAGTGAAGGAATGTGAACCAGTGTTGTATTGTAGAATGAAGGGATACGCAGTGAAATGTAGATAAATTACTTTATTACCAGAGTGGTACTACCAAGTGGCATATACAATTTTTACAGTCTCTCGCAGTAGTGGGTGTTACTTCACGAAGTCTGTGATAATGATAAACCCCGTGCTAAGCGCATATTGTTTTTTATACATCTGGGCGACCGGATGTCACATGGTATAAAACACGACACAACAACCAGTTAATAGGTAAATCTGTTAAAATAAAATCTGTGCGTGAAGGACAATCATTTTTATCGATTGTCATTTTCTAAAGTGTAGATAAATACCCCACCATGTACCTGTAAACTATTATGTTGGGGATCCCGGGAATGGGATCCGCAAAAATAAATGAACGACCAGTAATTGAGATAGAAAATAAGTGTATTAACGTTAAGATACAGACTTGAAGATCGATTAGTAGTCCAGAAAAACGGGCTAGTAAAAAGTATATATACAAGTCTCTGGAAGTGAAACCGTAATATAGTAAGTATGTCCGCGTCGAAAGCTGCTGGGTACTGCGTAATAATCTTCTCGGTGAGTGGAGCACAGAGCTACTATGTGTACTGACTGCTAATCTCTCTCTGGAGTCTCGTATTCTCCGGTTAACTCTCTATGAAAACGGGGTATTCTGTATTTATCTACTCTCCCACTAGAGAAAAATGTGGCACAAGGCCTTTTTAACGTGGGTTCTACGTGTCATATAGCCTAGCCAAAAATATGTCTAATTTTGCCCAGTGGTGGCTCTACCTTTTGGCGGAGCCACGACTGGGTTAATGCTCTCCGCCCAAAGTCAGAGAGCTGACAGTGTCAACGGAAATACCGCGTGAAAACGCAGCACTCTCCAGTCTCGCTTCTATAGCAGTAGTATAAGTATACTCTGGACGAGTCCATCTTTATGGAAAGGGAGAACCGCACAACATATCAAAAGAACAATATTCATCAAAAGATCCTCTGAGGTCTTCTCCTGGGTGAAAGCCGGTATTGATGCTTTCATCTCAGCTAGAAAGTTCCGATATAAACTTCGTGGTTCTTTCCTGCTTGTTCCGCTGCCATTGCCAACAGTAATCAATTTTTACTGGAGCGACACATCTGATCACAATAGGCGCCTCTTTGTTTCTGATCGTAATAAATGCATGTGTGTCCTAAATAATGTTAAGCATTTTTCATTTGCTGATAGAATGAAGCACCGTATAGCATTTGGCAAGTTCGGGTCCAAAGATTAGTGGCGGCACTGCAAGAGTGTTGAACAACAGCAAACTCTCGATTCCCATTCTTTTCAATCAATTCGAAATTCTGACATCAACAGCCGACAATGTTGAATGCTTTGCTACGAAATTCTCTTCTAACGCTATACTTGGTTCGTTTTGTGTAAACATACCCAATTTTCCACCTAGAACAGAGGCTCAACTGAAAGATATATATACACAACTCTGTCTGTAGTCTCCGGCTCATTTCTAAACCTTACTCCCATAAGGCAAGCGCTGGTGATGGAATTCCATCCATCGTCCTAAAAATGTGCCCCTGTGCTGTTTCCTTTCTTCTCCAAACTCTATAACTATTGTATCTCTGCTTTCCGTTTTCTTGCTTGTTAGAAATCCTCAACTGTGGTTCCTGTTTTTAAGAACTCTAGAGTTCATATAACCCTACTATGTCCTTATTAGTTTCTTGCCACTTTTCTGAAGTTCGCATCAATGCTGAAGTACTTAAGCATCTCACCTCTTACGACCTACATTCTGACAAGTAATATGGCTTCCGCTTTACCAGGTCTACCGCTGAGGCGCTAACACCCATCACTGAATATGTAGAGCAAGCACTTGATAAGAAAGGCGAAGCTCAAGCTTTTGATCTAGATATCTCGAAAGTATTTGAATGTGTTTGGCATGCTGACTTTCTACGCAAGCTCCAGGGTTACGAGATTTCTAGATGATTGTTTGATTTGATCCAATCGTTCCTAGCAAATCGTGAAATGAACGTAGTTTTGAACGGGCAAGCCTCCAGATCATTTTATACGAACACTGGCGTTTTTCAAGGCTCTATCATCGGTTCTACGCTTTTTATCTTTATCAATGATCTTTCTGATGCAATCAGTTTCGCAGCAAGAATCTATGCAGATGAAACCACCATTTACTCCCATCTCAATAAGAAATCTACCAAGACTGACAAAGCAGTACAGTCTTGAAGTGAAATATTAGGTCCGGGTAATGAGTCTATATCCAAACAATTCCAACTTACTCTGCACCAACTTACTGACCAACTAAGCAACTCCTTTACAACTACTCTCTGACGTTCTCACTATAGGCAAGATTACATGTACACATCAATTGGGTCCATTATTATATATATATATATATATATATATATATATATATACTTGAAAATTTAAAAACTTTAAACACTTCGAATATCCAGTGAGCTAACATTCGTATTTTTGTACATTTCTTAACAAGATAATTATTTAAAATATTGAATAGCATACCAAATAAAACCAGTCCAACAATTTCTGCGCAATTAAGGTTTATCGACGCAAAAATTGAATTATGAAGCGGTCAATTCTGATTTCTCGACTTCCCTCTTGAACTAAAAGCCTTGAGTGGAAAATAAGAATTCATATATTCTCTGGAAGCTAAAATTTCTTTTTTAAACTTGAGTTTCGGACATTTTATAAGAAGGACAAAAAAGAATTTAAGACAGGGGATAAAGTAATTATGAACCTTGCATTCACTTATGCACAAATACCCTTGGGAAAATGATTAATCCGTCTCTTCCCTCAAGTTATGGGTTAAATAATAGGACAGATTAGGTTCTGTAGTCTTAGCTGGCAATCAGTCTACCGCAGAAAGTAATGGCAACCTACTGCGGGATAATCTTCTGCACAGTCAGTCATGTCTCATTAGAGACATGGTCGCCCAAAAGCTTGTATCAGGTATGGCACTTAACTGACTCTAATATCTTTTGAAAGAAGTCAGCAATTTTCAGTTATTAAAAACGAATCTCTGAGGAGTTATGAAAGACTGAAAGGAGTTGCTGTTACAAACCTACATAGCTTTATATATCTGGCAGGAAAGGAATGATATATTCATATTTTGTTGAAACACTTGATGCAACGCTATCCAATGACGCAATGTGTGTGTGTGTGTGTCTGTGTGTGTGTCTGTGTGTGTGTCTGTGTGTGTGTGTGCATAAAGCTTGATGCGTTTTGTAAGGATAGTTGTTGGCATAAAATTGTTGAGACAGACAAATGCTGTTTTATCAATTACATTTACCTGTATGCTCAAGGTATTTTCAAAATGGGCGCACTTCAACAGGTTATAATGGTTAGCAAGCTAACCTTAGATCAATTACGAATGAGTTGTGAATTTGGTCCTCACTGAGTTCTCCATATTTTAGGCGTTTTGCCACATCTAAACTACGATTAGTAAATTACTATATTCCCTAACTCAGACCATTTCGACGTAGTGTAATGGTGGACAAGCTTTTCTCGTTAGATCAGTTACGACTGAGTAGCAAGTTCGATCCTTATGTTGTGCCCCATACAGCCAGATAAATTAGTAGCGTGTTCGATCCTCACTAGGCGCTCCTTGCTTTTGGCCTTGTGCCACAGCTTTGCTTTCCTTAGTAAATCACTACATTTTCCGGCTTAGTGGTTGTTTTTAAATGGGGATAATTATTTCGTATACTTAACTATGGAAAAAAATCAATTTAAAATATAACAGTATTACTCTTTCATTCCACTCAGGTTTTTTGGAATATTTATGAAGAAATGACTATTCGTTGATAGCTTCTGTAATTTGTACCTCTCAGTTATTAAAAAAAATATTTTTTCGATCCTGAAGGTACTAACGACCTTGGTATTTAGATCAAAGCTTGTGAATAATCGAGAGTGAGACCAACCGTCAGTGGAATGAATTTATTGAACACTTTAATTGGTTTGTTTTGTTTTAAGCATATCAATCTCAATGGGTTAGTTAATGCCGACGAGATTTTTATAATAGATTTGTATGAATAGAATATATATTCTTTGTAAGAAATAAGTCTCTTTCATAGTGTTTTAACCACAGCTGGGAGTGGGGTTAACTATTTACTCATAGCTGCGACCCTAACAGGTGCTACCACACAGGGTCAGTAAAGATCTGGAAACAACAGAAATTATGAAGTGATTCCATGCTTCTCACGACCTTCTAATCAGAGACCTTGCTGTCGATACACTTTATATCCAGAACCAAAATTTATCGGAAGATTTAATCGAAAACATGATAACAATCCTAAACAAGAACTACCAAATGCGATTACAAAATCTTTTCCGGAGTCTCATTCAAACTGTATTCAAAGCTGAGAGCAATTTATTGAATAAAACTCTTCTGATTCTCTACGTTGAATATATATATATATATATATACATATTTTAATATAATATTTCTATTGGATTTCTTCATTTTTCTTTATAGCAATCTGGTTACAATTACCTGACACTCTCTGCCTCAATAAAATTTAACAAGTATCCTAAATCGTATTATTGTATGAAAGAAACGACAACCAAAATTTAGAAGGAGCTTAAATTATGACAATTTTGGTAATGCAATTTAATGGTATGTGCGAGTAAATCTGCAAGAAAAAACGCCTGCGTAGTTCAGAAGGATAAATGAAAGGAACATAAAAGTTTGGTGCACACTTCTTCTTCTTCTATGTGCCTTGTTCCTTCAGGACGTAGGCGATCATGGCCTTCCACTTTACCCTATCCCTGGTAGCTCTGAGCACGCCTCTGTTACACCATGCAATCCTCGTTCCGTCATCCACCTTATTAGGTCCTTCAAATATGTTATCTGTTGCTTTCCCCTGTCTATTTTTCCCTTTATCTGGCCTGTTAGTATCAGATTCTCCAAGCCTTCCTTCCTCATTGCGTGTCCCAGGAACTTTAGCTGTCTCTTCCTGATGCTCAGTATTAATTTCCTTTTTGTTTCTATCATTTTCAAGACGTCATCATTGCTCACATGCTCGATCGATGATATTCGCAGCATCCTTCTGTAGAACCACACTTCAGTTGCTTCAAGTTTTTCCTTCATCTTTGATGGTATTGTCCAGCATTCACTGTCATATTGAAGGACGGACAGCGCGTAGCAATCCAGTACTCTCTTCCTAGTTTCTAGCGAACACCCATAATGTTATGAACCGTGATACTTACCTCTAACACAAGGTGGTTAATTTATCAGTTTGCCAAGATGCTTTCTTGGTAATTAAACGACTTTGTGATGATTCTTATCCACATAAATTGGAAAAAAGGAAAAATACTGCGAAAGTGAAGGTTGGTGTTCTGGTCATTGAAGCATTTCCAACCAACTGTCTTTTCCAATAAATTAGTAAACAAACCTTTTGACTTGTTCATATCAATCATTTCTGAATTAAATGAAAATGAATTGCATTCACTGCTTCCAATTCAACTTGCAGCAGAAGACAAATTAATAAACCGTTAGATATAACACAAAAGTTACATTCGGGTAATTCGACAAGGTGTAATGGCTACAAAGTTTGTCAATTACAACTGGATAGTGAGTTCAATCCTCACTGGGTGTTTCATTCAACTTCATTCGTCTAAGGCATTCTTAGAAAATCCCCATAACACTTACGTTTAACAATCGTCATTCTTGTTTGGCCATGAGCCATGTTTTACAATATCTGATACAAACAAGAAACAAGATCAGTTGGCTTACAATATGTCATCTCCAATTTTAAAAAAAAAGGGTTCTCTCCTTGAATCAATTTCGATTGAGAAGTGAATTCGGTCCACACTGGGTGCTCCATATTGGTCTTGTGCCACTTCAAAGCTACGCTTAGTAATTATCTCTCTCTCTCTCTCTCTCTCTCTCTCTCTTTATATATATATATATATATATATATATATATTAATCGCTTCACTCCAAGTAAGGTGAAAATAACACTATGTATAAATATATTACAACATTAGGCAACATATTATTAATAGCAGAAATTGTGTATGTGGATTGAGTGTGGACCGTTTCACTATTCTATCACGGACCCACTCTTTATATCATCTAAAGGTGCTACAGTCTCTGTACATCAAATCCCGCAAGCAGAGATATTGCTTGCTGGGTTTGAATGTCATTGGACTCTAGTTCTCCTTGTATTTTTTATCTCACTCCCGTTATCATCTTTATATATATGCTTACCATTCCCAGAACTAAACTTGATAAGCTCTGGGACAAAACCGGTTGTTTCTATTGTTTTTTATTAAAACTGTCATGTAATTTACGATTATTTCTACCTAATATATATATATATACCGGCCTAATTATGTATGATAAATTTTGTTACGAATAACACATTTTCGTGTATCAAAAGGGGAGTATATAGAGTTCTAGTGATTTTTTTTCGAGTCTAACCAACAAAAACTATACTTTTAATTGTCTAAATAAGGTAGTAACTGGTTTTGAAGTTTTTATATATTCTATAATACTTGTGACCGTAAATCGCCTGATGAAGTACTGCTGATAGTACCGAAACATGACCTCTGTTGTGTAGCAGTGACAAAATGTTTTTAATATAAATACCAAAAATAAAAATATTATTATAAACATTCCACTCCTACGTATCAAGCAATTTTAAAAAGTAAATGTTACCAACTGTGGATTGTGATTCTATTGGTTCTTACCATTTCTAATATGTATATATATATGCAGTTGTCTTGATATATTAATTTCGACTGAGTAGTGAGTTCGATCCCCACTGGATGCTCCAGACATTCGGTTTTTGTGCCACGTCTAACAAATGTTTAGTAAATAAATATGTATACAGCTTACGATGGGTAAATTTTCGCTATTTTATATTTTTAAGTTCACACATGTGCGTTGGTTGGTTTTGATTTTGTCGACTGTCCAGCATAATTCTTATTAGTTAAGCACCGTATGTGTGGAAAAGAGCACCATGAGACAATACACTGCCAGAAATTTAGAAATAGCAAGCTGTACTGCTTGGAATTTACTCCGGAATCATCAATATGAAAATTTCAGAATTTTTGAATGTCAATCTAAAGACAGTTCAGAGGATTAAGGAAATATTTAGCTGATATATCTGTTCAACAACATCGGGTTTTTAGTGATCACTAGTATTGATGTGCATTGTGGTACCGTGGATATCGGCTCGGAACGAGAAACCGGGGAGCCGAGTTCGAATTCCAGTTGAAGCCATTGGGAAAGGTATTAATCTGTCTCTTCATTCCAGTTATGGGTTAAATAACAGGACAGATTGGGTTCTATAGCCTTGGCTGGCAACCAGTCTACCGCAGAAAGCAATGGCAACCTACTGTGGGATAATCTTCTACCCAGTCAGTCATGTCTCTTTCGAGACATGATCGCCGAAGCGTGTATCACGTATGGCACTTAACTGACTGAGTGTTGTTGACGTTATGGTTCCAGTCATCAGACTCAGACTCAACACAGAGGCCTACATCAAATGTCTTTGAGGAGGTAGTGATGCCCTTGATAAAGAGGGTGGCTACTGGAAGATTATGCCTCTGCACCATGCCACACAAACGCGGGAGCATAGTCATGGTAGACAACTTCTGCGACCACATCATCCCTTAACTGCTTAGCAGACTATAAACCTCGTCATTATTATGTATGGTGTGCAGTTGAGCAAGAGACCAACAAAACACTTTGTGACTTCAAAAAGAACTGAAGGCAAGGATTATGGGAACATTCGCCAATTTCAAAAAATCAACCGTCCAGAAGAGTTGCAGGAGATTCCGAAGTCGTCTGGAGGTCGTGGTTCAAGCAAATGGCGATATTATTGAATGAATTTACTCTTTATTATTGCAAGATATGTTATGTAATTTTGGTAAATATATCTGTTAAAATAAGATGTTAGTGCTATTTTCATTTTTGTGTCATTTAGATAATTTACCCATCGCATCCAGTATTATCAGCTGATTTTTCTTTAAATTTTATATATCATGTTTCCCTGCATCCTGTTTCTCTTTTTCTTCTTGCTTCACTTCAATAAAAATTTTTTTGTTCCCCGCAACCAACTGCGACCTAATCGCATTATAGCCTAGCTTTTTCTGAAATGATATATATGTATATCTGTGTGTGTGTGTGTTTGTGTGTGTGTTTATGTGTGTGAGTGTATGAAATGAATTGCAATCGCAACTGAAATACATGTAACAAAAATCATTTTTCATTACTGAAACGTTTGGTCACCTGGTGGACTTTACCAAGATAACTCTTGATAAAGTCTATCAAGAGACGAAATGCGTCAGTAAAGCAAGTTTTTCATTTTATGTTTATTGATACTGATTTTATCGATATATTTAACGATTAATTTTTACACACACACACACACACACACACACACACATACACACACACATATACACAACCGGCCATAATTATTAAGCCACCCCAGTTTTTAAAAAAGAAATTATGTACTTCATACTATTTTTAGTATTTATTGCCAAGTGGATAATTCTAAATGAACATAGAATGGTTCTTTGGTTAATATTGCACAATAACATGTGCATCAAATGAACTGTTCTGGTGCCCAGTTTTTTGTGCTCTCTTCCCCATACTAGTCTCTTATTATTATTGGCTGGCCGAAACAAAGGCTTCCTGGCTGCCTTGTAAAATTTTGCAAAGTAATAATAACAAAAGAACCATTCTATTTTCATTTAGAATTATCCACTTGGCACGAAATACTAAAAATAGTATGAAATCCATCATTTTTTTTTTAAACTGGGGTGGCCTAATAATTATGGCCGGTAGTATATATCTGAGAAGTGTTTTAAAACATTATTAAAAATGTAACACCGAAATCCGTCAGTTAAGTGCCATACGTGAAACGGGCTTGGGCGATCGTGTCTCGAAGGAGACGTGACTGGCTGGGCGGAGGATTGTCTCGCGGTGGGCTGTATATATATGTTCCTTTCTGCGGTGGACTGGTTGCAGGCGGGGCTGTAGAAACCGATCTGTCCTGTTATTTGGCCCATAGCTGGAGGGAGGAGACGGATTGGTGCCTTTCCCAGTGATATTTACGCGTGAGTGAATACAGGAAATTCAACTGGTTTTCTGGCTCGGCTCCCGATTTCTCGTTCCGAGCCGATATCCACTGCACCACAAGACGTAGTGAAAAATCAAAATACCTTCTAAAAACTAAACAGAGTATTAAGAAACAGCTGGAATTTCTAGGATACTTAGCGAGGAAAGTTAATTTGGCGGGTAGATAATCACAAGACAGAGTGAAGCCAAGAAGAACAGAGGGAAAGCAGCTAGTAACATACATAACAGGTTTCCGTAAATTAGTAAAAGAACAAGGAGTGGGAGAGATAGGGGTGAAAAAAAGATAAAATGGTAATGTTTAAGCTTCGTGCACGCAAAAAAAAACAAAAAAAACACGGTGTGTCAAAAACACATTTATTCTCTTACTGTATACACTTTTGACTCCATCGGAAATTTTTTTTTTAAATGATTAGAATTTTAATATAACCAAAACTAAGCTATCGCCCGGTTCACACTCCACCTACGTCTATTGAACAGGTGAAGAGGCTCATCCCTTGTTTCCTGTTTAGAATGTGGTTTCCGGTTTTTCTCTTTTCTAATCTTCTCACTCTTATGTAGCCCCCTGCACATCAGTGGCGTTACCGCCTTACTTGGGGTGATATGATTTATATAAATTAGAGAAAATTTTCAAAATTCAAAGATGTCGACATGAGTTATACCACGTCACCTCAGCGACATTGTTCTGTTCTAAATGAAGAAGGGCCTGGGGTAAAGGGGGAGGGGCAAAGTTAACGACGGTCAAGATTTAAGAGTTCCTTTAAGGTCAGGGAAATGGGATTTTAAGTTGTGGATTGGGTAAACAAAACAGAACAGGACAGAACTGGGAGGAGGCGGAGATTAGAGGGTGTATAGAGACAAGAGAAAGACGGGGTATCAAATATCAAATGGAAGACGCTAGCCCGGCTCCATATGTGAATGTTTACAGGGGTTTGAAACGGTATATTTAGGAGGGGAAGGAATAGATTTAAATGTAAGATCTTAAAATTTTTTAATTAAGTTTATCCATTACAGGAAGGCATATATATATATATATATATATATATATATATATATATATATATGTGTGTATATATATATATATGTATGTATGTATGTATATATATATATGTATATATATACACGCCATTTTTTGTCTTGAATACTTGCTGCATTTACTAGAGCTTTGTATTTCGGCCTTTAAAGAAACATTAATATTACTGAGGTTATGTCTGCAACAGGTATTATCTATCTTCTCTAACAGATGAAAAGACATGCTAACGAAAACGCACATCTGAATATTCATAAATATAGATATACAAACACGTACACGCATTATTAATAATCATCTATTAATTGCAGTGTGTATGAAACTCCGAATTGTTCTATATACATAGGACACTATGTATATTTAATAATTGATATATATATACTCCCTTACTTCTACCAAACGGTAAAATGGAAGCATGTCAAAAAAACTAAATAAATTATTAAAATTTTTCTTGTCCGTGATATTTCAAAAATATTTAAAATAACGTTTATTTTCCAAATAAACATTAATCGTATATAGAAAGCGATGGCATAAATAAAACATCCGGGCATTTCTTCTATACTGAAAAGAAAGAAAGAAGATCACATGAAAAAATAAATTAAAAAATAACTACAGCACTTTTTAACGAAACTTGCATAAAAAAAAGATGGCTGCCTAAATACACAATTTATATACATTGTTTCCAGAACAACAACAACAACAAAAAAATAAAGACAAAAACAAACGTAGTGAAAGATCGGAAGTAATGTGCAAATGTAATCACATCTACAAATACATCTTAGGATCATACAAATATGGATGAAAGTGTTTTAAAATCCTTAAGTAACTCCTTCCGAATTTTTAAAATTTTGGTTGTTTAAGAATTCCAGTCGCGAGTTCGTAAAAATCACTGTTCGTACGTTCTAAAACGCTGAAAAATCAGATATTATAACCCTACTAAAGATACCGAAAGCTTAAAAACGAGGTTGCGAAAAAACTCACTTTCCAAATGAATATATATCCAAATGAATATATATATATAGAGAGAGAGATATATATAGACAGAAAACAAAGCAAGAGCCAACAACCTACCACGGTTTCGCCCTACGGCTCGTCAGAGAAATTGTTTGCTCTACTTTCGTATTGAGCGCTTTAGTGTTAGGGTTTTCGTCTTGGGGTTTTTTCTTTCTTACGAGTGCTTGACTTTTTGTTCTTGTAATTTTTTTACTTCCCCTTCTTTTCCCTCCGAGTTCGTTCTCGGTGGGTTCTACAAGACGATTTAAATTATAGCTTAAATAATACTAATTTTGGTAGAGTTAGTTCTGCTGCTATTGGTATTGTTATCACTATAGTTAATATTATTATTATTATTATTATTATTATTATTATTATTATTATATATATATATATAGTCATCCGCAGACAGATCTGTTTTGCTGTTATCACAGTTCATCAGTACGGTCAGACATCCGATTGCTTTTTACCCAGGATTGATTGAAACCTGACCGAACTGGCGTCAGTCGGCGATTCTACCTCTGAGCCATGGAATATATATATATATATATATATATATATAAGGAACTCGATAAGTAATGCCTCAAATTTATTTGCCTGAAGAGAGTTAATTTTAGACTCGAAACACGTGTTGCCTCACAAATAACATTATGGACACTTAATGCATCATAACATGTATAATAACAACAACAATAAATATACACTTTAAAGAAAACGTTCACGGCCTCTCACACTTTTTATTCTATACCAATTTCTCTCGTTGGAACATCCCTATTTCCTTTTCCAATATATATATATATATTTGAACAGGTTAAGAGGCTCATCCCTTGTTCCCTGTAGGATGTGGTTTCCAGCTTTCTCTTTTCCAATCTTCTCACTTTGCTTTTTTATTTTTTTTTTTCAATTGGAGTAGATAGATCTATCTATCGCCCGGTTCACACTCCACCCATGTCTATTGAACAGGTTAAGAGGCTCATCTCTTGTTCCCTGTTTAGGATGTGGTTTCCGGTTTTCTCTTTTCCAATCTTCTCACTTTTTTTTTCAATTGGAGTAGATAGATCTATCTATCGCCCGGTTCACACTCCACCCATGTCTATTGAACAGGTTAAGAGGCTCATCCCTTGTTCCCTGGCTTTCTATTTTCCGATCTTTTCACTATTACGTAGCCCCCTGCACATCAGTGTCGTTACCGCCTTGCTCGGGGTGATACGATTATATATATATATATATATATATATATATATCCCAATGAATAATGAACGAAGAAAATATTTGCAACGTTCAAAACAGCAATTTAAACAGTGCCCAAGATAGAATTAGAGCAATGAATATTTATTACAAATTCTACTTTAGAACCTGTACAAAATGCAATCTACTACAAAAGTGTACATTTTGTTTCGACATTGAAAGAACAATGTTTCATTAGGTTGTTAATAACGATGGTATATATATATATACTGACGGAAAATATGATTGTCTTGGCATCGCCGGTTTCTGTCAGTAGGGTGATGGCTAGTTAATCCTAACTGCGCACAAAAGTGTCTCAAGGAGCGTGGACAGAGAACGCAGGCGACAGTGACAGATCTGATGGCATTGTCCTTTCTGGCCTGCCTGCTTTGCACAACGCCATTTTGTAATTAAAATTAGAATATATTCACAAGGCTTACAAAGAAAAATGTTTTTAATAAAAAAAGTAGCAAAACGCGTAAAGGTAATGACATAAAGTTATAAAGGCAGAATTAATATGTAACTGGTTCTCTATGTTGTGAATCTAGTTTTAGAAGTGGTTCATCTATTGATTTTTTTTAAGCCTCTATATTTATCTGGATGTGCGTTGTGGTGCAGTGAATATCGACTCGGAACGACAAATCGGGGAGCCGAGTTCGAAATCCAGTTGAATTCCTTGCATTCACTTATGCACAAATACTCTTAAGAAAGGGATTAATCTGTCTCTTCCCTCCAGTTATGGGTTAAATAATAGGACAGATCGAGATCTATAGCTTTGGCTGGCAACCAGTTTACCGCAGAAACTAATGGCAACCTACTGCGAGATAATCTTCTACCCAATCGTGTTTCTTTCGTATGGCACTCAACTGACTGTCTAGATTTATTCATTTGACACAGACTACACAGCATCTAAATTAACTTTGCAAAATCCATTTTTAGTTTTAAATTGCTATTCATCAGTCTAAACAATCTACTGCAGTATACGTCAAAAATTAGACTATGATATTACAAACAAACCGGCCATTTTATTAAATGTTTTTAAAATCTATTTTAACCAGTAGTTCATTATTTTTCTTCATCAAATATGACGGAACATTGTAGTGCAAAAAAAAAAAAAAAATCTTAATGAAAATATTTAGCTTCTTCTTAAGCCGTGCCATCAAAAATTCAATTCATGACTAAGCTGTTATTTGAATACAATCTGGAAACTTATCACTTACAATCCCAATGCAAAATATTAAACTACCATCGTCTCGTTGATACGCCAACTTGAAAAAAGCATTATTCCCCCAGTAGCCATCAAATCTTTTTTCTTGTTTTATCGTGGAATGATAAGATACACTGTGAAATGTAGATATTACCAGAGTGGTAAAACTAAGAGGTATATACAATATTTACAGTCTCTCGCAGTATTAAGTGTTACTTCACGAAGTCAGTGATAATGACAACCTTTCGTACTAAACGCACATTGTCTTTTATACGTCTGGGCGACCGGGCGTCACATGGTATGAGCCACACACATTTCTTTCCATCTGGTCCATTCAGGTTAGTACCTTTTTGAGAGAAAGGAGCAGTTGAAAAATTTTCATAATTTTTTATGTTCGTAATTTCTTTTGATTTCTGTTTTAACAAGTTTTGCCACTTGATTAAGAACCCAGTAAGTTGGTAATTAGGGCCTTTCACCACTTCCTCATTCTTTTATTAAATCACTATCCGACAGTATAAATGTATTTATTTTTCTTTTTAGTGTACTCCAAAGTAATGTTTGCAAAAATGGCGCCTGCTTTAACAAAAAATGTTTTTTAAGCCCATTGTATTCTGCATTTTATATCTATTTTCTTCACTGAATATAATGGGGTACTGACGTGTATAGAACACTACAGGCTTTCAGCATATTCTTGAATAATAATGAGAATCGTAACATATATACATATATATCATCTCACCCTTTATATACCCAATGGTGCGTTAGACAGTAACATTTTGTTAATGTTTCCGTAACAAACTGTTTTTATGGGGCAGGGTTGTTAGCCCTGCGCCCAACCCCCAAACCTGGAGGACCGGTGGATCATTCTTGGCGTTTACGTTTACAGCACCTGGTATTCCTAAATGGTCAGCCATTTCAGTACTGACCAGGCTAGATGTTGCTTAACTTTGGTGATCGGACAAGAACCGGTGTATTCAACACGATATAGCCGTTTATATATATATATATATATATATATATATATATATATATATATATATATATAGTGGGTTAAGTGAGAGAGAGATAGAGTGATATTCTCCTATCATTTGCTTTCTTTCTATTTTAAATTTATTCCTCTCTTCTTTCTTCTTCTTCCCTTTTCTTTTACGCTTTAAGATACTTACCCTCTTTTTAACTCTTTCTCTCTCTCTCTCTCTCTCTCTCTCTCTCTCTCTCTCTCTCTCTCTCTCTCTCTCTCGTTTTCTCTCTCTGACCACTTTCTTTACATTTCAAATCTACGGGTCAGCCGCCTAGGTACGAATTTGCACGGGATACTAGATTAGCAACTAGGTCCCACCCTTTTACAGTGAAACACATAAGATGTAACCGTAATTTCTACTCCAACAGCTTCTTTTCTCGCGCTTCTCGCCTGTGGAATTCTCTTCCACATGCCTACTTACCCGACAGCTACAATCTTTAGGAGTTTAAATGTAAGGTCAATAGCCACCTCCTAACACACTAACTTGCATCTATTCTCTCAAACACTCTCACCATCTAACCAACCCTCATTCTCGGTACCCTTACCCGTCTATCACCCTCTTTCTGACATTTCCTATATCTAACCATTCTTTTCTCATCACTTCCCCGACCCTATGTAACTCCCCGCGCAATAGTGGCAGTGGAATGCCTTGCTCGGGGTGAAACGATTATAAAAAATATATATGATAGATATTAGTAAGATGGTCGACCACTAACCCGAGGGCGAACTGAAGATTCCTTTTTTTTTTTTTCGCTGCTGCCTTCCGGTATATGTAGGCGCGGCTCTTGTTCAGAATTTCTCCATTTGCCTTCAATCTTTCTCTTTAAAAATACCAAAAAGATATGGCCCGGCTGTGAATCAAATCTGCAACCTTTACTTTTAATATTTTTGCAACATGTGTTTCGGGTCTTGCGACCTTCATCAGGCAAAGTGGTTATTTCTTCATACTATTAAAAGGAATTACTTCTCTGCACAAAAAAATAAAAATAAAATAAAGAAACACCTACAGACAATAAGCAAAAAGAGAAATAAATATAAATAGATACAAGTAGATATAGCAGCCACAAAAATTCAAAAAATAAAAACAAGGACCCCTTCCTTCGCTTTATCTCTCATCCCAACTATCTGAATACCTCTTAAGCGGAAGAAGATTTCTCTACAAGCCAAAGAAAGTTTGAATTAATACTACTCATAAAAAGCCAAAACGGTTGAACATCAAAATCCTAAGAAGAATTAATTCTTTTTTATAATACGTGGAAATAACCAATCTTTGCCTGATGAAGGTCGCGGGACCAGAAACACGTGCAGCAAAAATACAAAGAATAAAGATAAAATAAAAAAAAATATTCAAAAATAAATTTTTAAAAATTCCACTTTATAACCAAAACCCTTTAGTTTTTTCTCTCTTTTATTTATAATATACATGTTTCTCTCGTTGGAATAACATTAGAATATATATATATATATATATATATATATATATATATGTGCGTGTGTGTGTGTGTGTGTGTGTGTGTGTGTGTGTGTGTGTGTGTGTGTGTGTGTTGTATGCATTATGTCTTGAAGGCTGTCACAATGCGTTGAATGAAATAAAGGAAGGTCGGAAGGTGTTTGTATGACCTGTTTATTATTATTGATATTTCGAGACAATAATCTCATCTTCAGAATGGCAGAGAAATTCTCAGAATGACCGTGCTTTTTAGCTGCCCATCTATGAATGGCTGGCTTTATCCACTCTTGCTGCACGTGTGTGCGTGTATGTATGTGTGCGTGTGTGCGTGTGCGAGTGTGTGTCTGTGTGTGTTCTAGATGTTTTTTTATAGTCTAATGGTGTGTGTGTGTGTGTGTGTGTGAGCGTGACGTGTGTGTGTGTGTGTGTGTGTGTGTGTGTGTGTGTGGAGTGTGTATGTGTGTGTATTCAAGTTGGGGTTTTATTGGCCTGATGGAATCAGTTCGTAGGATATGGGAGTTGATGTGACTTTGACCGGGTCAAAGAGTATCAGTTACATTGCTGTTGTCTTATCTGTTTGATTTATCTGGTGGTGTTTGCTCGTTGTGTGTGAATTGAATCTACTTGTGTGTGTGAATTGAATATACGTGTGTGTGTGTGTGTGTGTGTGTGTGTGTGTGTGTGTGTGTGTGTGTGTGTGTGTGTGTGTGTGTGTGTCTGTCCTGGTACGTGGTTTGTTATGAGCACCTCTGCTACTACAGCCCGGGGAGGATGTGTTAGCGTGGTTATTGTAACTATTTTTTTCTGTGAGTATAAGTTATGTGTAGTATTGTAATTAAATCTACCTTATTTCATTTATCTGTGTGTGTGTGTGTGCGTGCGTGTGTGCTTTAGCCTGGTTAGCGCGGTTTGTTATTAGGGAGGAAGAAGTGTGTGTGTGGTTATTGTTACTGATTGCGTGTGTGTGACCTTTGTTGTTGTGTTAAGTGCATGTTGTGTGCGTCTTGGTGTTGTCTATACTGTTATGTAATCTAGGTTTAATTCTTGGTGACTATTAGTTAGCGGTTGTAATTTAGATATTATTAGGGACTCTTTAATGCGTAGGTTACCTATGTTGCGTTCCTTAGCCAAGATATTAACGGTTATGGTTTTGTCCTTATTTTTGCATTTTTTAAAATGTCTTTGGAATGACGACGCTTGCGTTTGTAAATGTTCTTTTATTCTAATGTGTAGATGTCTTGTAGTGCTGCGACATAGAATGCATCGCATTTGGCGCATTGTATGCGGTATACGACATATATCTTGTGGCATATACCGGTGCCTGCAATAGGGCAGTTGGTTAGCAATGCTTCAATCAAATTACAAAACTTTACTATATATATATATATAGTAAAGTTTTGTAATGTGTGTGTGTGCGTGTGCGTGTGCGTGTGTGTGCGTGTGCGTGTGTAAGTGCGCGTACCATTTAAAAATTTTCTATATTTACGGGAGAAGACTGTTTAATATGTATGTTAGATAAAGACAATGTGATCATATGGAATCAATATAGCAGGGTTGGAAGATCACTTTAGGCTTGAAACTACAGGCAATGTCAAATATTATATAAAAAATCTATCTAATAATAAACAGCGTGTATGCTTTACAGAACGTGATATGTGGTATATGTCAATGAATTCGATAAATTAATCTTAGACGAACAAGCAGATCTGTTTTACATCGAAACTTCAATTCAAAAAATAAGTCATTTAGACTTTTATTTATGTGTGTGTGTGTGTGTGTGTGTGTGTGTGTGTGTGCGCGCGCACGCGTGTGTGTGGCAAAGTGAAAAAAGTTCTTGACGCGTTTCGTCATTCAGTAAGTGATCAGATAAAATTATTGTTTCTGGGACAACCTTTAAAATTACCAGCCTCCCTCTTTCGTGCGTATGACTAGTTGCAAGATAAGTTATTCCGATGAAACGCGTCACAAGAAAACCTTTTACACTTTGCCTTATATTTTTCTCGATATTCTTCCTAATATATTATAGTTTGGCGGTTCTATCTTGTTACCATAACTAATACCCCTGAAGATGATCTCGGAAAGTGAATGAAAGTACTTGGGTACATTGAAAAATAAAGGATAATAACACCTGTCGACGTTACAGCTCATTTTTGGCATCTTTCAATAATAATACGCGAAAGAGTATCTGTGAGTATGAACGGATTTGATTAAAAATAAGCAGACAAATTTATTTAATCTGATATGTCTAAAATAAATTTTGCTGCCTAAATACACAACTATATATACATATATAAGTGGGTACTGAGTTCAACACCGAGTCGTGACAGTCTGTTTCTTGCTTAAACCCAATTCAACAAGTGGCTCTGAAACCTGAAACCGATCGTTTACACTCAGGGTCCACTTTTATAAACACACACCCTATAACTGACACTGAGCAGTTTTAGCCACATATAACATGAAACTATATTATAAATATATATAAGTGTGTGTGTCCTTTCTTTCTCTCTCTCTCTCTCTCTCTCTCTCTCTATATATATATATATATATATATATATATATATATAAGAATGAAGAAAATTCAGGATGAATATATATATATATATATATATATACACTACTATATATATATATATATATATATATATACACACACTACCGGCCATAATTATTAGGCCAACCCGGTTTTTTTAAAAGAAATTATGTATTTCCTACTATTTTTAGTATTTATTGCCGAGTGAATAATTCTAAATCAAAAAGGAGTAGTTATTTTGTTATTATTTTGTAAAATTTACAAGGCAAAGAAGCAAGGATGAACTTTTCCGAATCATCCTGAATTTTCTTCATTCTTTCATTGATGAAGCTGCAATATAGGTGATTATTAAATATTTATAAATTCATTTGATGCACATGTTATTGTGCAGTATTAACAAAAGAACCATTCTCTTTTAATTTACAATTATCCACTTGGTAATAAATACTAAAAAATAGTATGAAATACATTATTTTTTTTAAACACTGGGTTGCCTATTAATTATGGCCAGTCGTGTATATATTTGGCATTTAAATGACAGCGTGAAAATACGCTTTTCTTTTTCACAAAGGATTTTGTAATGTATATTTGATAGAATACATACATGTGCTGGCGGAGTAGAAGATGAAAAATATATATTCAACGAAACGAGTCTTACACATCAAATACATAAGCTTTAAGTTAAATTTTATCAATATTGACTAATCTTTCCGTAATTCTAAGATACTTTCTGTGTTGCAGCTGAAATGGGGTTCTACAGAAGGATGCTACGGATATCATGGACCGAGCATGTGAGCAATGACGAGATGCTGGAAAGAATGAAAACGAAAAGAAAATTCATATTGAGCAAAAGGAAGAGACAACTGTAGTTTCTGGGACATGCAATGAGGAATGAGAGCTTGGAGAACCTGATACTGACAGGCCAAATAGAGGGAAAAAGAGACAGAAGAAAGCAGCAGATAACATATTTGAAGGGTCTGAGTAGGTAGATGACAGAACGGGGGTTGCGAGATGTTACAGGGGAAAGCGTGCTAAGAGCCACTAGGGAAAGGGAGACGTGGAAGGTGTTAGGGCGCCGCTCCTATTTGACTACATAATGGACTGTTCCCATTGCTATATATAGCAATAGTGGATTCTCTACGGGGAAGTCGCACCGAGTCACTAGACTGACGATTCTACGACACTGTCAGCTCTCTGTCTTCGCGTAGAGGGCGCTCTCTGCTTCCGAGCAGAGAGCAATAACCCAGTCGTGGTTCCGCCGAAGGGCAGAACCACGACTCGGTAAAAATAGACAGACATTTTTTGGCCCGGCTATATGGCCGGGAATTCCCACTATAAAATGACCATGTGTCACATCCGGCCTGCGTGGGAAGGCTAGTAAATACAGTCGCACCGAGTCACTAGACTGACGACTCTACGACACTGTCAGCTCTCTGCCTTCGCGTAGAGGGCGCTCTCTGCTTCCGAGCAGAGAGCAATAACCCAGTCGTGGTTCCGCCGAAGGGTAGAATCACGACTGGGGAAAAATAGACAGATATTTTTTGGCCCGGCTATATGGCCGGGAATACCCACTATAAAATGACCATGTGTCACATCCGGCCTGCGTGGGAAGGCTAGTAAATACAGTCGCACCGAGTCACTAGACTGACGACTCTACGACACTGTCAGCTCTCTGCCTTCGCGTAGAGGGCGCTCTCTGCTTCCGAGCAGAGAGCAATAACCCAGTCGTGGTTCCGCCGAAGGGTAGAATCACGACTGGGGAAAAATAGACAGATATTTTTTGGCCCGGCTATATGGCCGGGAATACCCACTATAAAATGACCATGTGTCACATCCAGCCTACGTGGGAAGGCTAGTAAATACAGTCGTACAGAGTCACTAGACTGACGACTCAACGACACTGTCAGCCCTCTGCCTTCGCGTAGAGGGCGCTCTGCTTCCGAGCAGAGAGCAATAACCCAGTCGTGGTTCCGCCGAAGGGTAGAATCACGACTGGGGAAAAATAGACAGATATTTTTTGGCCCGGCTATATGGCCGGGAATACCCACTATAAAATGACCATGTGTCACATCCAGCCTACGTGGGAAGGCTAGTAAATACAGTCGTACAGAGTCACTAGACTGACGACTCAACGACACTGTCAGCCCTCTGCCTTCGCGTAGAGGGCGCTCTCTGCTTCCGAGCAGAGAGCAATAACCCAGTCGTGGTTCCGCCGAAGGGTAGAATCACGACTGGGGAAAAATAGACAGATATTTTTTGGCCCGGCTATATGGCCGGGAATACCCACTATAAAATGACCATGTGTCACATCCAGCCTACGTGGGAAGGCTAGTAAATACAGTCGTACAGAGTCACTAGACTGACGACTCAACGACACTGTCAGCCCTCTGCCTTCGGGTAGAGGGCGCTCTCTGCTTCCGAGCAGAGAGCAATATCCCAGTCGTGGTTCCGCCGAAGGGTAGAACCACGACTGGGCAAAAATAGACAGACATATTTTTGGCCCGGCTATATGGCCGGGAATACCCACAATAAAATGACCATGTGTCACATCCAGCCTTGCGTGGGAAGGCTAGTAAATACAGTCGTACAGAGTCGTACAGATTCGTACAGAGTCACTTGAGAGTCAGTACGAGTCAGTGAAGAGTTAGTCATACTTCCGGTGGCGTACCGGAAGTAATCAGGTATACACACGTCTTACGACGGATTGGACTCTTGTATCTTTTCTATTGTAAATATTACTAATCACTTCTGTAAATAATAACCGTCTTTCCGCGGAATACAACTTATATTCTGATTCTGTTGTTGAGTTATTCATTTATACTTGGTGACATAACAGAAGGCCATGATCGCCTACGTCCTGAAAGGATAAAACACACAAAAGAAGATGAAGAAGAAGAAGAAGAAGAAGAAGAAGAAGAATGTACAGTTGTCGTATTCTGACAGCACTTGCTTTTTCTTAAAAGAACCGCAAAATTTTATGAGTTCATGCCCGAGAATAACGTTAGTTCGAAGCAATATAAAAAAATCATTTAAAGATTACATTACGTTGCTTAGTAACAAAAGTGTTTGTGTACTTTATGCTGGTTCCAATGGCCGATCCCTGACATAAAGCTAACGTTTTTACCGCTTATATTACAACATTCTGAAACTCTCTCGTTGGAAAGCTACAATACCATCCAGTCATGTAGTGCAATTATTTGGATTGGTGCCGGATTAAGAAAGGGTTTACCTAACGTTAAACAGTGTGGAAATAGGGATTGGCAAATCGATTTCAAATTCCATCAGTGTCAAGTAGAGATCACTTCTCCCTACTTTGGAGGCATATAAGTCTCTTTTCTCTCCCTCCTACTATGGATTAAATAGGACCGCCGACTGAGATGTTGTTTTGTTTAAAACCAGTCGAGAAGAAAAACTACGCTGAATTTAATGTCATGAAGAAGATAACAGGAAATAGCTATAGCAATACATATTTTAACAAATATTGCGGATATTATGGATCGAGCATGTGAGCAATGATGAGGTCTTAGTAATGATAGAAACGAAAAGGACATTAATAGTGAGCATCAGGAAGAGACAACAGAAGTTCCTGGGACATGCAATGAGGAAGGAGGACTTGGAGAACCTGACACTAACAAGCCAGATAGAGGGGAAAAAGACAGAGGAAAGTAGCAGATAACATATTTGAAGGGCCTGAGCAGGTGGATGACAGAACGGGGGTTGCGTTGTATAACAGAAGAAAATGTGCTAAGAGCTACCAGGGATAGAGAGACGTGGAAAGCCATGATCGCCTACGTCCCGTAAGAACAAGGAACGTAGAAGGAGAAGGTCAGCACACTACAAAATAATAAAAACTCCGAAAATTCGGCACTCCCTAAAAATCAGCTAAAAACCATAAGGAGAGAAATTATGAAAAGAAAAAAGAAAAAAAGAAGAAAGAGAAAGAAAGAAAGTAACCAAATAACATGACATATATCAAGCAAAAAAAAATCACACACGCACACACACACACATACACACACACACAGAGAGTCTAATACACAAATGTAACAAATAACACCAGTTTTCAAATACATAAACAAACAAATCTTTAAAAAAATATCAGCGATAAACCGTAGAAGCTCGAATAAGTGAGCGTATTAATTAACGAGCATAATACATTGAAGTCGTCATGACGGAAGTGGCGCCGACAAGTTTAGTGAAAATTATATATATATATAGTGTCAAATATAAGAGACAATGAATGTCTATTATGTTTAATCATGGGCCATTCTAAACATCGTATTTTGGCTTTAATTTAAAGACAAACATTGTCCAAAATTTGAATATTTTTTATTATGCTGCTTCTAGGCTTTCGGCTCACATCTTCAGAGAGGTTACTGGGTAGTTAACATAAATACATCCACCACCATAGATGATTTTATTTTGTGTTGATATAAAACAATGCTAAGCAACGTTAACATGCAAAAATATACAAATATTGGACAATTATTGTCTTTATTTTCACCTGAAATTTAAGTCAAAATACGATATTTGAAATGGTTCATGATTAAACATAATAGACATTCATTGTCTATTATATTTAACAGTATATATTTAGAAAAGTATTTGTTGCCTCGATACAATATATATATATATATATATATATATATATATATATATATATATATATGAAATATGACTTAAAACACTCTCAGCTATTGGGCGTGTATAATGATAATATACACGCTAAAGGATCTGCCTTCTTCTGCCGAGCGCCCATGGCTCGGAGGTGAGGACGGAGGTCTAACCGTACTGGTGAGCTGTGGTGCAGCGAAACGGATCTGTCTGCGGATGACTATATATATATATATATATATATATATAATCTAAACTTATTTATAAATAGAACTTTGTCTGTGTGTGTGTGTGTGTGTGTGTGTGTGTGTGTGTGTGTGTGTGTTACCTATAAACTCCGAAACGGCTGAACCGATTTTCTTGAAAATTTACACAGTTGTACTATAAGCGTCTGCGAATGTTCTTAGCTAGGTTTTATGTCGCGGTACCCCAGATAAATATCGAAAATCGATAATCGAAAAAATCGGGTTATAGAAGGAGTGGTCCGATTTTAATCAAATTTGATACACTCATAGACAAAGACATGAGAAACGTTATTCAGAAGTTTCAAGGTTGCAGTTCTTACAATAGTGCAGAAAATTTTATATCGATACCAGGAAATCAAAATTTGACTTACATCCATTCATTTTTCTTTCAGTCTCACTGGTCTAATCTTATTATAACCAGAAGTTGCCGTTGCGAATTCCAAGCAGTACAGTATGCCGTTTCTACATTTCTAGCTGAGTCAGTTGCGCGATTATACACATTTTCTTACAGACGGTGCCTAACTGACTCTAGAATCGACAAAATCAAAAACGAACAACGCACTCGCACGAAATTACAAGTATAAAATGGCTACGATTTACATATAGCTATAAATCTTTTATGTTTTAGTTTTGCTAATTAACTTGTGATACACAGACAGCAACAGTTTAAATGAAAGACATATAGCTTTAGAGATTATCTCTCTTTGTTGGTCTCTTTATTCTGCTAACCCGCCAAATGCTCTTGGAATCAACATTTGAAAAGAACATCAACCGTAAAACCATACTGATAAACACGCATTTTTATAGGTTCTCATAAGAAAAAATAAAATTATGCCGAAACACAAGGAATTACTGTAAAACATTATATATATATATCCACTACCGTCCATAATTTTTAGGCCGCACTAGTGTTTTAAAAAAATGATGTATTTCATACCATTTTTTCGTATTTATTGCCAGTTGTAAATGAAAATAGAATGGTTCTTTTGTTAATACTACACATTAACATGTGCATCAAATGAATTTATAAATATTTAATAATTACCTATACTGCAGCTTCATCAAGGAAAGAATGAAGAAAATTTAGAGTGATTCGGACGAGTTCATCTTTGTTTCCTTGCCTTGTAAAATTTTGCAAAGTAATAATAACAAAATAATCATTCTAATTTCATTTGGTAATAAATACTAAAAATAGTATGAAATACATCATTTCTTAAAAAAAAAACTGGTGTGGCCTAATAATTATGTAGTATTTATATATATATATATATATATATATTAAATAACATAAAGTGTGCTGCTAACTTTAGTGTTGACTGGTTCACTGTTTAGTCCCGGTTGCACTCTGTATTTCATCTCAAAGTGCTGGAGGCTCTATATATCGGGTCACGCAAACCTTCCCTGTGTAAACAGCGTGAATGTTTGTTGGGGCTCGCTATTATTTTTCTCTAGCTCTTTGCTTTTTATTAATTTTTTCTTCACCACACATTCTTTTCTTATTTATTCTAAGTTTAAAACTCCCGTAGAGGCCTGAAGATCGGGAGCGAAACCGGTTTCTTCACTTTTAAAAATGTCGTGTAATATGAAGCTTAGAATGTGCGTTGCGGTGCAGTGGATATATGCTCGGAACGAGAAATCGGGAAACCGAGTTCGAATTCCTGTTAAATTCCTTACATTCACTTACGTGCAAATACCCTTGGGAAACGTATTAATCCATCTCTCCCCTCCAGTTATGGGTTAAATAATAGGACAGATTGGGTTCTATAGCTTTGGCTGGCAACCAGTCTGCCGCAGAAAGCAATGGCAACCTACTGCGGGATAATCTTCTGCCCAGTCAGTCATGTCTCTTTCGAGACATGATCACCCAAGCGTGTATCACGTATGGCACTTAACTGACTGACTGAATATTAAGCTACACACTTTCATTTCATTAATTATATTTTTGTACTTTTAAAATTATCTTTATATAAATATATATGTATATGTATATGTGTGTGTGTGTGTGTGTTTGTGTTTGTGTATCTAATTCTGTTGCTCTTCCTTTAACTACAAATAAATGAAGGCAGTTATGTATTTACAAATATTTACAACGTACGTATATAGCCTAAACAGGTGAATTGGATAGACTCCATTTACTCAATGATAACATTTTTTGAAAGATTTCCTTACGTCGGAACGTTATAAAGATAAACCAATGTCGCTAATATGATATACGAGAGGATTCATTCATTAAAAATTCCATTTGGGTTCTAAACAAAGTTGCATCTCGAGAGAAAAAAATGCAGCAAATATTATGCTCTTACTGATAGATATTTACTGAAGATTTTTACCATAAATCTTTTGAATATATGTCATCTTACGCTTTCCTACGTGATTTTACAAATGTTAAATAATAAATGCTGAAGATAACACTTACCCGTTCCAAACTGTGGTCACAAAATTGCAAATGTCTGCCACCGCCTGATAATTATTTGCACCACCCATATTAACAATCTGCAAAATTCCAAAGCAAAAGAATCTTCTTTTTCTGTAAGGATTTCTCTATGTCTGTTTATAAATTCATATTAACAAAAATCTATGCAAATTACAACGAATATGGTAAACAAACATTTGAGTCTTTCTCCTGAAAAGTCAGTCTTTTATTGCTTTCCTCTTATTCAACACTTTTTGACAGCTTTTTCTAAAAGGACTTATTTTTATCTTAAGAAGTGAAAGAAATGAAACTATTAGAATAAAACACACAGTTACATGTAGCTATTTCAAAAGATTATGAGACCTATTTACCAATGTAATGATGCTCTTAAATTCCTGCGGTCGAGTTGCTAAGCTCATTAGAACAATGGCTATGTAAATATTTATAGAAAATAAAAACAGAAGTCATATTACAGAGTTGGGAAAGAGTCTAATGACGAGATACCAGATCAAGATGAATAATATTACAAATTCTTGTTTGGATGTTGTCAAGAATTTCGAGAACATGTTGTCAAGAATCTCGAGATATCTACCAAGCAAACCAGACCAGTGATATATCCCGAAAAGGAATACAGTATAAAATGATCTGTTGAAGAATGGAACTCCACACCAGGAATAAGAAATACAGATTTATCGTACTAAGGTACAATTAACAATAATACACAAATAGGCAAGCCACAGGTTGGAGCGGAATCGACTATCGAATAGTGAATGTCTTTGCTTAAGACATTTTTCTGTATTTACTAGCCTTTCCACGCAAGGCCAGATGTGACACATCTTCATTTTATAGTGGGTATTCCCGGCCATATAGCCGGACCAAAAAATATCTGTCTATTTTTCCCCAGTCGTGGTTCCACCGAAGGGTAGAACCACGACTGGGTTTGTGCTCTCTGCTCGGAAGCAGAGAGCGCCCTCTACCGGAAGGCAGAGGGCTGACAGTGTCATAGAGCAGTCAGGCGAATGCCTAAGACCTTTTTGTATTTACTAGCCTTCCCACGCAAGGCCAGATGTGACACATGGTCATTTTATAGTGGGTATTCCCGGCCATATAGCCGGGCCAAAAAATGTCTGTCTATTTTTCCCCAGTCGTGGTTCCACTATTTCGGCGGAACCACGACTGGGCCTGTGCTCTCAGCTCGGAAGCACAGAGCGCCCTCCACCCGAAGGCAGAGAGCTGACAGTGTCATAGAGCAGTCAGGCGAATGCCTAAGACGTTTTCCTCATTCGTACCGCTCGTTACCGTCTTTTATAAAGTAGAGCATTCTATTCTATGGGTTGGCAGGATGTTCCACTATAACAACCAGATATGGCAGCCATGTTAAATTAACAGATGAATAGTAGATTTATACATATGAAAGATGGATTCTGACAAAAAAGATTTTTCTGTGTATACTTTTTTATGATTGGCGGAGACTCCTTTCACGAATTTAAGGGCCAGAATGTGCAGGTAGTGGAACTGATAATGGCTCGGAATTATTAATCAGACAATCGAGTTCCATTTTCAGTCGGGTTCGTTATATTCACTTACGCGTAATTAACATTGGTAAAGGTATGGATCTACCTCTTCTACCACCTGCTATGGTTTAATTAGCTGGACTTCTATCGCAAAGTTATTATCATCTCCAAAACAAATTCTTACAATATGAAAATACTTTATTACTTTAAATAAACACCAAAGGGTTAATAAACCATAAAAAAACAAATTTGTCAACAAAAAATGGAAAACAACAGTAAGTGGAAAACAATGTGATTTATTTATTTAAAAAATCGGTTCTTTAACGGGTATGCTCAAAAGGTTTTGGAGGACCAAGATACAAATCTTTCAGACGTTTTTCTCTTAAGGCTGAACATACCAGTGATTAGCATCAAATACATATGCAAACGCTCTACCTGTTAAACAATAGAGCATACTGGACACGCTTGCTTTAGTAGGCAACAAGCCTCAGAGAAAAAATAACCCATGATTAAAACTCCCACTAACTTGATATTTTTTGATAAAATAGAAGTCTAAAGAGTAACCCTACAGGATTGAAACCCCTAGGGCGGAGTAGAGCGTTACCTTCAAACTCTTTGTTTACCCATTTCTTTAGCCTCTACCAGCATATTCGAGATCAGGATATGAGAACACTTTCATAGTGCCTATCCAAAACTTTAGAGGTTAAAGTTAGTGATAAGGTGTTAGGTTTACGATTTTTGTTTCCCTGGTGTTGTAAAAAAAATAGGTCAGACGGTTTGCAATCTTTTTCGGCGAGAAAAAGAAAGGCAACTAAATCAATTTGTTTTCCTATGTAGGCTTCCGAACATAAAAATTATTGCTGCTTACTTTTTAGTTGAATGATTTGATTTGTACTACTTATCGATCCTTTGTAGTTTATGTAAAGTAAGAAAATATTTTCACAATGTAAGAATTTGTTTTAGAGATAATAATTTAGTTATACAAGTCTTGATAATTAACCCATAGCAGGTGTCAGAAGAGGTGGATTTCACAGGGTTATTTGCGCGTAAGGAATTGTATCGAATCCGACTCTAATTGGATTTCGGTTCTCCGATTAAAAATTCCGAGTTATTATCAGCTACACCATCCGCACATTGAAACTCTTACATTCGAGAAAGGGTTCTCTGTCAATCATAAAATAAGTTTACACAAGAAAATCTTTTTCGTCAGAATTCATTATGCATATTTAGAAATCAACCATCTGTCCGTGTATTGGATATTGTTACCATATCTGGTCTGGCTTTCCAGTTATGTATCTGGAGATTCTTGACAACATCCAAACAAGTGTCAGTAATGTTATGGGTCTTAACCTGACCTTTCGTCTTTAAACACTTTACAAATCCTGTGGCGTGACTTGCCTGTATTTTCTGTAAATATGTACGTGGCAACGGTTATAATTAGTTTGGTACCTCGACCGCAAGAATTTAAGACCACGAATAGTTTGGATGTGCGTCGTGTTGCAGTGGACATCGGCTGGAACAAGAAATCAGGAAGCAGAGTTCAAATTCCAGTCGTATTCCTTGCATTCACTCACTCGTAAATACCCTTGGGAAAGGTATTAATCCGTCTTTTCCCTCCAGTTGTGGGTTAAATAACAGGACAGATTGGGTTCTGTATCCTTGGTCGGCAACCAGCCTACCGCAGAAAGCAATGACAACCTACTGCGCAATAATCTTCTGCCCAGTCAGTCATGTCTCTTTCGAGACATGATCGCCCAAAGCGTGTATCACGTATGGCACTTAACTGACTGACTAGTTTGGAAAATAGGTGTCATAATTTTACTTTTGAAATAGCTAGATTTAGTCGTAAGTTTAATTCTAATAATTTCTTTTCTTTTACCTCTTGTCTATCTTGAGATATTTGACTTTTCTGTCACTTACGATCTTCAACAATTCCAAAAATGAACGCCAAACGTCAACGTCTGTCTTCAAGAAAACTTTTTATTGTCTTTTCTCCTCAGTAAAGCTTTCTCATTGTCTAACACTTCTAATAACCCCTCACATCTCAGTGGCATTATCGCCTTCCTTGAGGTGAAATGGTTAAAAATAAATGTATAACGAGGCAGTTTTAAAAATACTCTTTTCTCTTTCTAAACAGTAAAGAAGCAGACAAAAACTGTATATACAACATTCTTTGCAGTTGTAGCAGGTATGAAAAAAGAACAGAATAACCATGTGTAAATTAATAAAGCATTAAGAACACTAAAAATGCGTTACCCGTAAAGATATCATAAAACAAGTTATAACTAAGAGAGTCGGCCACATAAATCTCGCTGGAAAGAAGCCATATTAATAGATATATATCAACACCTGAAAATCAAATGTTTGAAATGAAGTGGAACATACGATATAACCAAATGATATTTGGCTAAATATTTATTCCAGAAACATCCAGTTAAGTAAATTCCCTAACTCTTAAAAAAATGTCATCTTTTGAAATAAAAAAAGTGGTTGAAAATGAGTCAGGAGTGTAATTAAGACAAACCTATTGACAGGAAATACAAACACAAGATCTTTGGAAAAAATTAAGTTACATAAAATTAAAAGTCTACAAAGCTGACATGTTTTTTCTATATGCTAAAAAACAGGAAACAGAAGCCAACAACAACATTTCGTAAGAATGTCAGTCAGTTAAGTGCCATACGTGATACACACATGCGCGATCATGTCTCGAAAGAAACATGACTGACTGGGTAGAAGATTATCCCGCAGTATGTTTTCATTCTTTCTACGGTAAACTGGTTGCCAGCCAAAGCTATAGAACCCAATCTGTCCTGTTATTTAATCAATAACTGGAGGGAAGAGACGGATTAATGCCTTTCCGAAAGGTATTTTGCGCGTAAGTGAATGCAATGAATTCAACTGGAATTCAACTCAGCTCCCTGATTTCTTGTTCCGAGCCGATATCCACTGCACATCCTAATGCAAAACAAGTAGAGGAGGATAAAACATTGAATAAAACACTCGACGTCTTTGAGTAAATCATGACAGTAAAAACAGATGAAAACAAAAAAGTTTGGTTATTGGTTAAAAGACACAATAATCTTGTAAGAGTAACAAAGAAAAAAACTGTAGAGAGCCATAGTCCGTTATATGAAAGCGGAAAAAGAAAGTTTAAAAAAAGAGTTTCAGGTCTGTCTTTCCAGTTTTTGACTTGAAATTACATCACTGACTATCATTTTTAGTTGGTAATAAATAAGGAATGTCAACCTAGAATTCGCAATTCGTTACACAAAAATAAATGGATGTAAGTCAAATTTTGATTTCCTGGTATCGATATCAAATTTTCTGCATTATTGTAAGAACTGCAAACTTGAAACTTCTGAATATCGTTTCTTATGTCTTTGTCTATCAGTGTATTAAAATTTGATTAAAATCGGACCACTCCTTCTATAACCCGATTTTTTCGATTATCGATTTTCGATATCTATCTGGGACGCTTATAGTACAACTGTGTAAATTTTCAAGAAAATCGCTTCAGCAGTTTCGGTGTCTATAAGTAACGGACACACACACACACACACGCAAAGTTCCATTTATGAATAAGTTTAGATATAGATGTCAGTGCTGATACCAGATACAGAAAGGAAAATATAAAATTTTCTATAGAATGTAGCGAAATAATGTGAAATAAAAGGACTAAACACAAACTACAATAAAATTTAAAGCATGGTCAACAGCAAAAAGAGAGACTCAAAATGCCAATGATAGGCCAGGGAAACTAAAATTAAGCAGGTACAGAATATTAAGTACCAAGGAATGTTCTAACAGAGGACGAAAAGTGAGACACTGAGATCCGAGTGCGTATTGGGAAGGCGAAGAGTGCATTCCAAAAGCTAAGTAGAGTAATGAGAGACATGAAAATTTAGTTGGAAGCGAGGAGAAGAGTACTGGACTGCTACGAGGTATCTGTCTTCGTATATAGCAACGGATGCGGGACAATCTCTCCGACGATGGACAGACAGCCTCGAAACAGCAGAAATGCTGTTTTACAGAAGGATGCTGAGGATACAATTGACCGAACATGTTAGCAACGTCAAGATTTTGGAGAGAATGAAAACAAAAAGGAAACTTATACTTAACACCAGGAAGAGGAAGCTGAAGTTTCTGGAACACGTAATGAGGAAAGGGGATTGGAAAATCTGATACTCACAGTTGGATTGCGAGAAAGAGAAATGTGGAACACAGCGCTTTACATACTTGATGGTGTTAATCAAATGTACTACAAAGCAGAAACTGAAGACACAAAGTTATTAAAAGCTACAAGAGACAGGAAGATTTGGAGGGCCATGATCGCCTACGTCATCCTGTTTATAATTGTTGTGCATCTGGTTGCAATAAAATATGTTGAAGTTTTGTTTTGTTGTATTTTTATAACTAGTCTCATGTCAAATCAAAGTGCTATTAAGAAGCATTCGTGAACCTATAATTTAACAGAAGCCCTAGTTGATAACGCAAAAATACATTTTAAATCACATAAACGTCGACATCATACTATTACAGAGATCCTGTTGATTAAACGCCGTTCCTCCGCTATCAATATGACACAATTCAGTAAAGGAGATGATGTGTTAAACGAAACTTGGTTATAAGCAACCGACAGTTTGTAATGAATAATGTTCAAAATAATTCATTACAAATTGTCGGTTGCTTATAACCAAGTTTCGTTAAAATTTGTTGATTTCCGTAACATGTTTACATTTGTTTGACATTACGATACATTACAGAGCAGATATGGTTTGTTTACGATAGATCGAAAATTGTGTTATATAAGCATGATAAAAAACCTCGTCTGATCAAGAGGCTATCCATGGTCGAGTGGTCAAGACGGTACCAGATCAAATGGTATGCTTCCCCTATGTAATAGGGGTCGCAGGTTCGAATCCTGCTGGGTAGCACACATATTCGTCATAAAAATTTATCGTGAAATAATCAGGCCGGTAGATATAAATATAAAATACTGTTTAATTTAAAAAAAACCAAAAAAAAAACCAGAATATCTACTTAAATACGAGTAAAGGCAAAAATAATGTTCAAAATAATTCATTATATATATATATATAATATATGGCCGGTATATATATATATATATATATATATATATACATTATACAATATAATATATGGCAGGTATATATATATATATATATATACTATACAATATGGCCGGTATAGTATATATATTTTTTAATCATATCACCCCGAGCAAGGCGGTAATGCCACTGATGTGCCGGGGGCTACGTAAGAGTGAAAAGAGAGAAAGCCGGAAACCACATCCTAAACAGGGAACAAGGGATGAACCTCTACACCTGTTCAATAGACGTGGGTGGAGTGTAAACCGGGCAATAGTTTAGTCTATCTACTCCAATTGAAAAAAAAAAAAAAAAAAAAGAAGAAAAGTGAAAAGATTGGAAAAGAGAAAACCGGAAACGACATCCTAAACAGGGAACAAGGGATGAGCCTCTACACCTGTTCAATAGACGTGGGTGGAGTGTGAACCGGGTGATAGTTTAGACTATCTACTCCAATTGAAGAAGAAGAAAGAAAAAAAAGGTATTGGTGGCGAGTTAACTAAGTTTTAACCTAGTTAAAATCCGGTCAAAGAAATTTCTTTGAAAAAAGATAAAGAACACTCGTTCGAATAACCATGAAACTATTTTAAAATTAGCCACAAAAAATAAAACAAAATAAAATCAAAGCAAAATTATAACTTAATTTTAAGAATATTTTAAAGCTGATCCTAACCCAATGAAACATAATATTACTCATCAGCATACCGGTCAAGGGAAAAAAAATTTCAACTCACCACAAGAATATATATATATATATATACTATACTATACTATACCGGCCATAATTATTAGGGTACACAATATTTTTAAAAAATGATTTTTTAGTTTTTATTGCCAAGTGACTAAATGTAAAAGAAAATAAAATGGTTCTTTTGGTAATACTGCACAATAACATGTTCATCAAATGATTTTATAAATATTTAAGAATTATTTATATTGCAGTTTCATTAATGAAAGTGATTCGGACGAGTTCATGCTTGCTTCCTTGCCTTGTAAAATTTTGCAAAGTAATAATAACAAAAGAACCATTCTATTTTCATTTAGAATTATTCACTTGGCAATAAATACTAAAAATAGTATGAAATGCATAATTTCTTTTAAAAAACTGGGATGGCCTAATAATTATGCCCGGTAGTATTATATATTCGCCGACTGACGCCAATTCGGTCGGGTTTCGAGCCTGGGTTATGTAGTAATCGGAGTCTAACCGTACTGATGACCTGTGATACAGCGAAACAGATCTGTCTGCGGATGACAATATATATATATATATATATATATATATATATATATATATATATATATATATATATATATATACGTAGCACACTTTGTATACTATCCAAGTAAATTCCGATAGAGATGAACTCAAACAAACTCAATGTTAAATTCATTTATTCAGTTTAACAAAGTAATATTATTACTATATATATATATAGTCATCCGCAGACAGATCTGTTTCGCTGTATAACAGCGCATCAGTACGGTTAGACTCCGATTACTTTTAACCTAAGTTTGAAACCCGACCGAATTGGCGTCAGTCGGCGATTCTACTTCTGGGCTATGCGCGCTCGGTAGAGGAAGGCAGACTTTTTAGCGTATACATTATCATTATACACGCTCAACAGCCAGAGTGCTCTAATTCATCACGGAATGAGCGATGTGTACATGCCAGAATAGCTACTGTATTTCAAAGTCTACCCTTCTTCCAGAGTGTTCAATCAGGGTGTGAGAGCGTAAGTGGACACTAAGCTCAACACTAAGGGGCTACAATCTGTTTCAAGTTTCAACCAAATTTTCAGACATGGCGTAAAGGTTGTGTTCAAACATTAAACTGTCTGTCGCCGCTTTGTGTTAACCCTATACTCTTGCTAATTAGGAATTAATACAAATAAAGTTAACTTTGCATTTTAAATGCAGCTGAACATTGGGTAATTGCAGGTTAATTTTTAATCCATATTATAATAAATATTCTATCATTTGAAATTGACTTGAAAAAAAAACTACAAAACACTGACTGAGCCATGCACAAGAAAGACACTAAAGATAGGCAAGTCTTGAAAATAAAACAGAGATGAATATACTGGTCTAAATAATGATTCTAGAACATCCTATCAGCAGTTTAAACAAGTTATTCTATCATCTGTTTTCACCGGGAAACCTTCTTAGACGATGTTAAACTTTTATAAGTTCAGATATCATCTTCCTTAAACGAGTGAAAAGTCTGGCGCCAATGGGTCAGACAGAATCCAAATTGTCTTAATCTTTGTATGATAACATCAAACTCTATCCAGGCTGCTCAGAAAATAATTATTGCAAACCTAAGCAACAGTCCAGACATACCAGATGTTATCGTCAGACCTTGCAGACATATACAAAAGCTCTTGCCCTAAGTGACAGAAAACACAGCCACGCGAAAAGGGGTTAAGTAACTCCGCGGAATAAAATTTACAAGGAACATTTCTTTGTCAAAAGTGGTTTATACATATATTTTGTTATTTATTATCATCCTCATCAGAATATATATTCTGAAGACAAGAAGTGATAATGAAAGATGACGATCTATATTTACTTACCTTTTAAATATTGGTTGCATATATAGAAGGTAACTGACACTAGAAGATATCGGAATACCCCTTGTACTCAAAGACGCTAAACGCAACGAAGGTTTAACCTGGGGGTAGGGTGTCCTTCTAACTACCAATTGCAGATCTGCACCTTACAGTAAGAGAGTAGCTGACCTTTGATTGATCCATCTGATAGACACAACTACACCTGGAGTGCTCACTTGTGAAAAAAAAGGGTATGAAAGGTCGATATACAAACACTATAAAGAAGAGTGGCTTCCTTGTGTCTCTTCTATAAATACTTTCACGGCTTCTGCTCCGATGAACTTAGATCACTGGTGCCCCTTAGGTACGAATTTGCATGAGATACTAGATTAGCAACTAGGTCCCACTCTTTTAGAGTGAAACCGATAAAATGTAACCGCAATTTCTACTCCAATAGCTTCTTTTCTCGCACTTCCCGTCCGTAGAATTCCCTTCCCTGGAGGAAAGTTACGGATTTATACCGTTCCCAAGGATATTTCTGCATAAGTGAATGCAAGGAATTCAACTGGAATTCAAACAGCTCCCCTATATCTCGTTCCGAGTCGATATCCACTCGGATCGTTTATGAATATATATGCTAATGATACAATTTTTGCATCTCTAAAAATCTAAATGATAAGAGACTGGCTACTGATCTCTCTTCTAACACAACTAGACCCTCAGTGAGTGAAAACCCAGCTCGTCACATTCAATGGCCCGAAATCCAAGCGAGTGACATCCCATCATCGCGCCGATCGGGCTCAGAACTATCGCTAATAAAGATGAACGGATGTTATCGCAGGGCGGCACCGTGCCTTCAACGGCTGCTAGGATTTAAACCCAGTCCATACCCCAAGGGGAACTTATACATACGATACCTCGCTGAAGAGCTGGAAAATGGTTGGCTCCCTGTACCGCTTCAGTAATTACCTGACTCCACTTGTTATCTAGACCTTTACAAGATTATAGAACCCAATCTGTCCTGTTATTTAACCTATAACTGGAGGGAAGAGACGGATTAATACCTTTCCCAAGGATATTTGTGCGTAAGGGAATGCAAGGAATTCAACTGAAATTCGAAATCACTATATACTTGAACATAAAATAGAAGAGATACGTTTCCTTTTTGAGTGACTTCAAGCTTGGTCACAATGCTTTTTTAACTAATACCAACCTGAATAGAAATTCGAAGGACGGATTAACCTATGCTGAGACAGTATGGCATTGGGAATACGAGTTTTGAAGATCGACGTGGTTGAATAAGTCCATATGCAGATGACAATAGACACTAGTCAAACAAAACGCACGTCAAAGTGTCAGAGACATGTCTCGAAATTTCCAAAAACATATAACCATCTCAAAAAAATGGGAAAGTAAGGAAACTTGACAAATAGGTTCAACATGAATTCAAGGAAATTGAATATCTTTGATGTTTTCAAGAGTGTTCAACACTGCATCTTTGAAATTCGAATTACCGTTTTTTTTTTTATCTAATAATGACTGGTGATGAGTAATGGATTCTTTGTGACAATATGATCGACTCAATGACGTGATCAGGACGAAGCACCCAAAACACTTTTCAAAACTGAAGTTACACCAACAGAAGACTACGGTAGTCTCTGGTGCCATTAATGTTATTTATTTATTTATTTATTTTAATCATTTCACCCCGAGCAAGGCGGAAACGCCACTGATGTGCAGGGGGCTACATAAATGTAAAAAGATTAATTAGAAAAGAGTGAGGAGTACAAACTAGTTAGAAAGGAACAATAGAAAGCAGGTGCGATGACAGATACATAGGTGGAGAGAAAGGGAAGGTTATACAGGGGAGGGGAGAGAGCTAGAGTCCAGTGGTTAGTAGATGAGTATTGACTTTGCATTTAAATTTCTGGAGATTGTAGCCGCCAGGAAAGCAAGAATACGGGAGCGAGTTCCACAGGCGGGAAGTGCGAGAGAGGAAGCTGCAGGAGTAGAATTGTCGTCTGCATTTGGCTAACCTGACTGTGGATGGGTGGGACCCAGTTGCCAGTCTGGTTGCACGAGTAAACACCTGTTGAGGAGGCATCAGTGACTTAAGCTCATCCGAGCAGAAACCATGAAAGTATTTATAGAAGAGAAAGAGGGAGGCCACATTTCGACGATGGGGAAGTGGCTGCAGTCGAGTCGCCAGATCAGTACCTATCACATTACAGACTCTCCTTTGGAGCCTGTCAAGAACACTGAGGAGAACGGCAGGGGCACCTGACCATAAATGGCAGCAGTACTCCATGCACGGACGGATGGTTGACTTGTATATATGCAGGATGGATTCAGGTGGAAAAAGCATCCTGGATCGACATAATGACCCAATCTTCTTAGCAGTAGATTTTGCTATGGATTCAATATAGTGGTTCCATTTGAGGTCTGAGGACAGGGTAAGTCCGAGGAGGCGTAGTGTATTACTCTCAGGGAGAATCACTTGGTCCATGCTTGTGGGAGGCAGAAGAGGTTGCCTGTAATGGTTGACAGACAACAGCTTGGTCTTAGATGAATCGAAGTTGACAAGCCACTTCTTGCCCCAGTTCACCACAGAGTGTAGATCCCGCTCAAGGTCAGCAGCGAGATTATGTCTGTCCGCCACGACAGGTTTCTTACTGGAGCGGGAGTATATTGTAGTGGCATCTGCGTAGATGCCTACTTGCTTTCTTGAATCTAACCGCAGTATCACTGCACAAGGTTACTACCAGCAAATGAATTAAACGCACATTGAATTAAGGAAATGCGACCGGCCCTTGTTAGTCAATGAAGACCAATTCTGCTTGGGTCAATGCTAGGCCACATGTTGTAATGATCTCACTTCTGAAGGCCAGCGAATTAGGATATGAGACTAACCGTATTGTAACCCTATTCCCCTGATCTTTCATTCACGGGTGGATACTTTTTTCCAGCATCTTGACAATGTTTGAGAAAAATGATATTCCGTTGCAACGGCGATGTAGAAACCGAATTCAATGATTTATTTTAAACCTTTAGAGTTTTATTGTAAAAGCATAAAGAAAATTGTAACTCGATGACAGAAATATAAAGATGTCTAGGCTTCCTATTTTGACTGAAACATTGTTTAAAACACTAAGCAATACAAGTTGATTCTAAAATCGGACATTATTTTCCGAACAACATAATAGCTTCTCATTTAAAGTTTAGTTATCTGCCATATTTTATGAACGTTATAGTTTTAATAGTAAAATATATAAATTACCCGAATATTTGTTTTCTCTTCTTCTTTGAACCGCAGTTTACGTGGCGTCAGGCAAGACTAATACTTCTATGTAGGTTGTCCCCTAAGTACGTGGGTAGACAGGCTTCTTCACAATTTTCTATACTTGTAAATCTAAGGAACGTTTATTACTTTTACTCAATGGAACATCAAAGAAGTCAGATGTATTGAAAAATTAAAACTGGAGGATAACCTTCTAGCTACCAAGTGCATATCTGCAGCTGACAGGAAGTGAATAGCTGACGACATGTGATAGACATTGCTGGGCCTCGTGTATGCGCAATGTTTATGACGGGTCGATATATAATTACCGACACTATATGTACATGAAAATATAGAGTAGACATTGGGAGGAGGATCCACGCATAGAGAACAGTTTACTCTCGATCTGCATGGTTGAGGTTAATCTCTAACGAAAGAACTCATTCGGCTTTATTGCTCACACGTTTTCAACTGACATGAAGCGATTATAATGAATCGATTCCTAGGTTTGCTGCTAAGACAATTGGTTCACTGTGTCGGGCCAGACAACTTTTCTCGTCAGAATCCATCTTTAACATTTATAATCTACCATTCATCCATGCATTGAATATTGCTGTCATATTTGATCTGGTGACTCAGCTATATATCTGAAAATTCTCGACAAAATCTAAAGTAGGTTCTGTTATGTTATCGGTCCTGACCTGTCATCTCGACTTCAGTGATTTTCTATCGCTTTAATGTGGCTTCTATTTTTTATAAACATTTTCATGGTAGTTATTTTAAAGATTTTCTTCCTAGGTACTTCGACTGCATGGCTTTAAATTTACAAGGGGATTGGCAACTCGGTCTATTCGTTTCCCTGTAGAAATAGCTTGATTTAAGCCGAAGTTCTATTCTAATGTTTTCTTTTCGCGCACTTCCTTCTTCTAGAACTCTCGTCCGATTTCTTGCTTCTGTACGGCCTAAAATCTTCCTAAATGTAAATACAACGTTAATAGCCATCATCCGACTTCCTGAACTATTTTCTTCTTGTTGTGGGGACCTACCTACAGAGGGACTCGTCGATACCTTTATAATATTGGCTACCAACTCTAAGTGAGAGTCGCTAAGTAGTAGTTCCAGAGTGAGTGAATGAATGAGTCAGAACGCCTGCGAGAGAAAGTACTCTCCAGTCCACGTTTCCCAAGAATATACTATTCCACCTTATATCCGAGTCCATGTTATCTTTCTATGTCCCTTGGGTCATTACACTTCTATTGTCTTTTCTTCTCACTCGTGTCTTCTTATTCTCTCCTACTCCCAGTAGATCTTTCTGTATTAGTGGAATTATCTACTAGCTTGCAGGGAAATAATTTAAAATAAAACACATTTCATTGTAAAATCTCAAGATATATTATCGACGACATTCTTTGAATATTATTTTTTTGTTTACATTATTTGCATTGTTCAGACTGTTGTTCTCCTCTGTATTTCCATATTCACAACGTTTCGAACGTTGTGCGCTCTTTAGGTGATTGAAATGAGAAACCGAACCTTTTATTTTGATCTCTGAGATATACTATTCTCGTTCTATGAATCATACCACTTCCTGATGTCAGTTATCTCCACTTAACTCAAAGATAAGTGCCCAGTAGATAAAAGCGTTGAACCAAAGAGTTGTGAGTTTAATACTTGGCTACAGCGGTGGTGAACAAATAACTTAGCGAGTTTAGTTAAAGGGAGATAACTAAGATATCCGGAAGTGGTATGACTCATGGAATTAGAATAATATACGCCAGTGATCGAAATAAAGGGTTAGGTTCAAAATTTCAATCCCCAGAAGACGGTCGGATCATCATGATAGACTTCTTTGTAGGTTGTGGAGAGCCTCAACTCGTTGAGGCTTCAACATCCAATTCTTTTAGCTCTTAATACTGTTTGCTTTTTGGTTACCTTTCCACTCACGACTCTCCCATCCATTCACATAATCTGCTCAAGTAGGTGGCACTCTGCCTTTCTCTGTCACTTTTGCCATCAAGTGTGAAATTCTTTAAGCTCTCATTCCTCTTTACGTGTCCCAGAAATGTCTTCTGTCTCTTTCTGATGCTGAGTAAAAGTGTATTTATTGTGAAACTACACCGTTAATCATATATTAAATCAATGATATTCTCATCATCCTGCTGAAGAACTTGTTTTGTCTTTTCTTCATCTGCTAGAATTTTGTACAGCATTCACTGCGATATAGGAGAACTAGTAGTATATAGCAGTTAGGCTCATTTTCTTTATTGTTAAAGCAAAGCAACAACGAAGAAAGAGCCCGTTTCTTAGAACTTGGCTTAGTTTTCGAAATGCGTTTTTCTCTAGTCCAACGCGTCTTCGAATTTCGGTATCTCATTTCGCATTCTCTGTTAAACACTTCCAAAATATTTAAACTTCTGTAAATATTTGATATTTCCGTCTCCCTTTCGTAGTTCAAATCTCGGCTTGCCAAACCCTAACATTCTTCGTAAATATTTAAGAGCGTCATCGTCTTGCTTTGGAATAAATCTTAGCGAGCTGGTGATGCAATTCTTTATTCCTGTAGAGAATTTACCTTGAGTGATGACCCATAGTTGTGACGTTGTGTCAGTCTGAGCAAAGTTTAGTAAATTATGTAAGCTGCCTTTTATTGAAAAATAGTTATTTTTTCCTGCAATAAACAAATGATGTCTGGAATAGTCACGCTGGTGTGAATTTCTCAGCTAAGAATATTATTTTTTAAAAAATCTTTCAGAACGTAGACGATCATAGGTTGGAAAAGCTTCCTTTTCATTATTAGCTGTGAATTACCATACTGTCTTGTAAATGACTGTCGAGAATTTGTCTTGTCAACAATTTAGAATTTAGAATATCGCATCTCTTATACTAGTTGATATCCAAGGCTATAGAGTACAGACTACGCTGCTTGTTGTCATATCTTTGTCAGGCTCACTCGATGTTCATCTTAGTGTTCTCGATCGGCTCCAAAGGAGAATCTGTAATGTGATAGATCCCGACTTGCCAGCTCGACTCCAGCCACTTTCTCACTGGCGGGATGTGGCTTCCCTCTGTCTATTCTACAAATATTTTCATGGTTTCTGCTCCGACGAACTTAATTCACTGGTACCCCCGCAACAAGTGTTTACTCGTGCAACCAAACTGGCAACTGGGTCCCACCCATTTACAGTTAGATCAACCAAATGCAGCCTACAATTCTACTTCATCAGCTTCTTTTCTTGCATTTCCCACTTGTGGAACTCTCTTCCACATACTTGCTTCCCTGAGGGCTACAACCTCCAGGAATTTAAATGCAATGATGCAATATCAATACTCATCTCTTATCCACTTGACTCCAGTTCTTTCTACATCACCCTGCATATCTTTTCCTTTCTCTCTACCTTCGCAACTGTCTTCATGTTTCTATTCTTCTCTTTCTCTGACACCCCCTGTAACTGGTCTGTCTTTCTCTTCACATTCAACCTGTCAAAAACAATTACTCTTTCGTAGCCCCCTGTGCATCAGTGGCAGTACCGCCATGCTTGGAGTGAAACGATTAAAAAGAAAAGTTACGCGCCATACGTGATACACGCTTGAGCGGTCATGTCTCTTTCGGTACATGACTGACTAGGCAGAAGATTTTCCCGTAGTACGTTGTCATTACTTTCTGCGATAGACTGGTTTCCAACCAAGGCTAAAAACCTAAACTGTCCTGCTATTTAACCCATAACTGGAAGGAGAATGCATTAATACCTTTTCTACGGATATCTACACGTAAGTGAAAGTAACGAATACAACGGGGATTCGAAGCGGATTTACGTTGTGGTGCAGTGGATATCGACTCGGAATGAGAAATCGGAAAGCTAAGTTCGAATTCTAGTGAAATTCGTTGCATTCACTTACGCGCAAATACTCTTGGAAAAGGTACTAATTTCATTACTGAGAGAGAGAGAGAGAGAGAGTGCTCGATACTTTGTAGAGCATTATATATGGTAATATTTTTTGCTATAAGTTTATGATATAAACATAGTTTACTGCAACACAAAAGCCATTGTGCTTCGGTACTATCTTATTAACACCTCGTCAGGCAGCCGACGAGGTGCTAATAAGATCGTACCGAAACACAATGACACTGGAGTTGCAACAAACTTTTATTATAAACTATTAATAATAAAATATTTCCATCTGGAAGAATGGTAGACTTTGAAAAACAGCAGCCTCTCTGGCATGTACGCATCGCTCATTCAGTAATGGATTAGAGCACTCTGGCTATTAGGTGGGCATAATGACAATATACATGCTAAAAAGTCTGCCTTCTTCTACCGAACGCCCATAGTCCAGCGGTAGAATCGCCGACTGACGCCAATTTGGTCGGGTTTTAATCCTGGGTTAAAAGCAATCGAAGTCTAACCGTACTGATGAGGTGTGATACAGCAAAACAGATCTGTCTGCGGATATATATATGTATATATATATATATATAATTCTATTTTACTCATATAGAGTATTTGTATAAAAAGAAAGGAAAAGTACTATTCCATCCTTTCTCGCTTGGTCTATGAATTAAATAGAAAGACAGATTAAGTTTTATAGCCTTGGTCAAGAGTAGGTAAATGCAACGAATTCAACTGGAATTCGAATTCATTTCTCAGGTTTCTCGATTCTGAGCCGATACCCAATGAACCACAACGCATATCCTGAATCGTACCGTAGAAAAGACTTATCTAAAAATTCTAAGCGCACTATTTGAAATAAGCTGAGCGAAAGTAGAAAAAAAATCATAGTCGTGTCGGCAATGTATTTGGCGCACAAAAAGACATTTCATAGTGAGGTCGGTGTTCAATTCCCTTTAAAAGCCACTATTTTGGATACTAATTTTCGCTTGTTTTAAAGCCAAACTCGACTGCTTGCTAAAGATTTGCGTTTAGCAATTTGCCGTTGCAGAGTATTTACTGTTTTGTCGAGTTATCACTCCACTGATCAATTAATTTCAATCATCGAATGAGGCAACATATTCCTGACAATTGTCTCAGTCATTCAAGTGCCATACGTGATGCACGCTTTGGCGATCGTGTCTCGAAAGACACATAATGGACTGAGCAAAATATTATCCCGCAATAGGCTTCTATTAATTTCTGCGGCAGACTGGTTGCCAGCCAAGGCTATAAAACCCAATCTGTCCTGTTATTTAACCCATAAATGGAGGGAAGAGATCGATTAATACCTTTCCCAATGGTATCTGCGCGTAAGTGAATGCAAGCAATTCACCTAGATTTCGAACTCGGATCTCCGATTTCTCGTTCCGAGCCGATATCCACTGCTCACACGCAGAATTGCCTCCCAGATGAGCAAGAAACTTCAAGCAACAGAGATGTGGTTCTACAGAAGGATAGTGAGAATAAAGAACAAAGATATTTTAAGGAGAGTGGAATGAAAAAGAAGGCATATATTTAGAATGTGAAAACGTCAGTGAAATTTATGATATCCGTAATGAGTAAAATGAGGGACATTTAAGGGTAAAATAAACAGGAGGAGGGAACTGGTCAATTAACTGACGAGATTGACTGGATGTATGTCATAATGGAGAGTGAGATCAATGGTAAACGAACAAAAATTACTAAAGGATACAGACAATAGGTTACTGTGGAGAGCCACGACTAGCCAGAAGAGCGATCATAATTCTCGCTGATAATGTTTTTTAATAACGGAACATGGGATTCTCAGCATCGTACCGACACGATGAGGTAATTTCTTTTTTTAACATTCGCTCGGGCACCCGGCTTATTGGAAACAGGGTGTCGGCAGGAATATATTGAAGGCTGACAATCGGAAGTGTTCGTTCTTGGTTAAAATGCTTGCACCCAGGAATCCCCGTCTATCATGTTTTACCAAAGAGCATATATGTTTTGAAAAAGTCTGTCTAAAATGATAATAAAATGCGTATAACCATTACCCGAATATCGATTCCTAACAGTCTCCTACTTAAACATGTTTAAATATATTGGACGTCACCCTTTGCGGTTGTTAGGCGTTTACATATATATATATATATATATATATATATATATATATGTGTGTGTGTGTGTGTGTGTGTGTGTGTGTTCGAACATTATTTTTAAGCAGATAAATTGTGTCGATTGTTATTCAGTTTCGAAAATCTCCAGAACGTTTCGAAAGATTATATATATATATATATATATATATATATATATATATATATAATTATTGAATTAAGAGTACAATGCGGCACGGAAATTTCTATGTTTCGAGATAAAATCTCGTCATCTGGCTATGTTGGATGTTGGTTGTGAAAATGATTTACATTTTAAAAAATGTACAACATTTTCACATCCAACATTGCCTGATTACGAGATTCTATCTCGAAACATAGAAATTTCCGTGTTGCAATGTACCTTTAATTCATAATTAAATGATTATATTATGCTCTAAAATATTTATTGTATTGAGAACTGTTTATAAAAAATAAATGCCAAGGAACTCAAAATCGTAAAATTTTGGGTCCTCTTTTCCTCGATATATATATATCTATATATATATAGTAGAATCCTTGAAATTTGGTAAGGTAAAATCCAATAGAGACAGACTTCCAAGAGAACTCAATGTTAAATTTTATTAGAAGTAGTATAAATTAATGGGTTGGGAGTCCACTGTTTCTAGTGATTTATTTTACTAAGACTGCTTGATACTTAGTAGAGAATTATATATGGTAATATTTTTTGTTATAAGTTTATAATAAAAACATAGTTTACAGCAACATAAAAGCCATTGTATTTCGGTACTACCTTATTAGCACCTCGTCAGGCAGCCGACGAGTTGATAATACGATTGTACTGAAACACAACGACATTTGCCTTGCAGTAAACTTTTATTATAAATTTATAATAAAACTAACATATAGTCCGGCGTTGCTCGAGTGTAATGTAAGCTTTAAAACTAATCCATGGTCATGGAGCTGAGACTCTTTGAACGTTGGCACGAAAGACTAAAAAGCAATAGTTGTTTCCAGTTAAAGCGAAACCGTAGACTGAAAGAAAAATGAATGGATGTAAGTCAAATTTTGATTTCCTGGTATCGATATCAAATAAGTTTTTTCGTCGTAAACTGAATTTTGAAGGCTAAATAAGTCCTCTGATTAAATGGTATCATGGCTGAGACTAAAAACTACAATTATACCTACTTAGAGCCAAACCCGAAGCAAAAACTAAAATAAAAGGGCTGAAAAAAATACAGACATACAGGCAGATAAACAAACACACACACAAACATCTTGCCTTATATATATATATATATATATATATATATATATATATATATTATCGATTTTCTGCACTATTGTAAGAACTGCAACCTTGAAACTTCTGAATATCGTTTCTTATGTCTTTGTCTATGAGTGTATCAAATTTTATTAAAATCGGACCACTTCTTCTATAACCCGATTTTTTCGATTATCAGTTTTCGATATTTATCGAAATATATATATATATATATATATATATGCGCTGTAGATATAGAAGAATTCAAAGGAGTGTCCTATATATAAAGTGGTAAGATAACTTAATAGGAGAGGTCTAAGTATATATGTATATAAATACATATAGAACAAATATACGTAAATATTAAGACAGACACATTTTTCGATGGAATAACGTGGATGTCTTAATTTTTACGTATATATATATATATATATATATATATCATTCCATTTTATTCATATAGAGTATTTGTATGAAAACAAAATGAATTTATATAGGAAATAGCAGGGAACTTTACTCTGCACTTTTACGAATGGATTCAGAATAAACACTAGCATCATCAATTCCCTTAGGAACTATCGACAACGATTAATTAATTTTCAATACGCTGCAAAGATAAGGGTATTTCCTTTGTTAATATTTAGGACTATCTTAATGAATTTAAAAGCAATATATTAATAGATTTATTTTCTTAGTGATAAAAGTTTAATGATTTCTTTTTCCCTATTATCATCATCTGTCCTATGACCGGGCACTGGACAGCTGAGCACATGACCAGTTTTGCAATATATCTGGATTGAAAGCACGAAAATTGTTTATTCATGCGTAGCGTCAGGAAAGTAGACTCGGCAGAGTCCATATTTATCGATTATCGCAACAAATTTATCTAAACTTATATAATAAATGTAACTTTGTCTGTGTGTTTGTGTCTCTGTGTGTGTTACCTATAGACTTCGAAACGGCTGAACCGATTTTCTTGAAAATTTACACAGTTGTACTAAATGCGTCTGCGAGTGTTCTTAGCTAGAATTTGTGTCGAGGTACCTCCGATAAATCTCAAAAATCGATAATCGAAAAAATCGGGTTATAGAAGGAGTGGTCCGATTTTAATCAAATGTGATACACTCAGAGACAAAGACATAAGAAACGATATTCAGAAGTTTCAAGGTTGTAGTTCTTACAATAGTGCAGAAAATCGATAATATATATATATATATATATATATATATATATATATATATATATATATAAAGCAAGATGTTTGTGTGTGTGTTTGTTTATCTGCCCGTATGTCTATTTTTTCAGCCCTTTTATTTTAGTTTTTGCTTCGGGTTTGGCTCTAAGTAGGTATAATAGTAGTTCTTAGTCTCAGCCATGATACCATTTACTCAGAGGACTTATATAAACTTCAAAATTCAGTTTATGGCGAAAAAAACATATTTGATATCGATACCAGGAAATGCATTCATTTTTCTTTCAGTCTACGGTTTCGCTTTAACTGGAAACAACTATTGCTTTTTAGTCTTTTGTGCCAACGTCCAAAAAGTCTAAGCTCTAGAATCATGGATTAGTTTTAAAGCTTTCATTACACCCGAGCAACGCCGGGCTATGCTGCAAGTGAAGATATATATAAGAAATTTATTATAATAATAGATAAAAAATTCTATTAAGAGAACATATAAATGTGTTTTTTCTAACTAATCTTTTGCTTTTTTTTTGTTTTACACAATGTTTTTCATAATAATTTTCGATCCTCCTCTGTTGCATAGAAAAAGCTTGCTATTTACAAAACAATAAAAAAAAGGAAAAAGAAAAAGAAATAACAAAAAATTAAAACAAGAAAATTTGTTCAAAAATTGACCTCACACAATGATTAATGCACTTTGTAAAACAAAATGCGGACAAGGGTTACATGAGACGATCAGAAAATATGAAAATTGTTTTTAAAACAATACTGGACGGCACGTTTTATACTCTCTATTCATTCTATTGTTTACCAAAAAGAAAGAACAAAAACTAAGGCTTGAAACTTTTGCAAATGCTAATAAATAGCTTTAAAATACGAGGATCATTCAATAAATAAGGTGAATTCTTCGGTATAAGGACTTCTACGAAGGTCATTCAATAAATAAGGTGAATTTTTAGGGATAAAGACTTCTACGATGGTCATTCAATAAATAAAGTGAATTTTTCGGTATAAGGACTTCTACGAGGGTCGTTCAATAAATAAGGTAAATTTTTCGGTATAAGGACCTCTACGAGGGTCATTCAATAAATAAGGTGAATTTTTCGGTATAAAGACTTCTACGACGGTCATTCAATAAATAAGGTGAATTTTTCGGTATAAGGACTTCTACGAAGGTCATTCAATAAATAAGGTGAATTTTTCGGTATAAAGACTTCTACGACGGTCATTCAATAAATAAGGTGAATTTTTCGGTATAAGGACTTCTACGAGGATCATTCAATAAATAAGGTAAATTTTTCGGTATAAGGACCTCTACGAGGGTCATTCAAAAAAATAAGCTGAATTTTTCGGTATAAGAACTTCTAACACAGATAGAAGCTTCCTTTTTTTATTTTTCAACGTAGTCTCCCAGTAGTGTCCCACACTTTTCCCATCTGCGCACAAGCTTCCTTATTCCCTCAGCGTAAAAATCTTTGGGCTAATGTGTCAGCCAATCTCTCACAGAATTTTGACGTCATCGTCACTTTCAAACTTCGTGCCTCTCGTGAACGCTTTCAAGGGACCAAACAGGTGAAAGTCTAAGAGGGCAAGGCCTGGTTTGTAAGGGGGATGAGGGAGAAGTTTCCAGTCCAGATCCTTTATGGTCTGCACTGTTTGGGCTGCTGTGTGAGACCTTGCGTTGTCTTGATGCAAGACGACTCCATGTGACTGATGGCCCCTATGTTTGTTCAACAGATAGGCTCAAAGTTCTTGTAATGTCATCCACTGTCGTCCTTCTGTCAGACTGAATGAGGTCTTCATCCTCAACACTGCTCCGTCCTTCTTTAATCAATTTAGCCCACTTGTCGACATTTTTTGGCTGAAACATGTGGCACTTTATACAGTTGACATTCTCCTGTAAATTTCAACTGGTTTGCGCCCTTCAATAACTAAAATCTTGATAAATGAATTCTGTTCAATCCTGAAGCATGCTTCTGAGTCGGCCATCTTTGTTGATCTCCAAAACACTCAAAGTGTTTTTTTAATCTGAAAAAAAAGTAAATCCTTTTGAAAAAGATGTAAAGGAAAAAAATTTTAAAAATGTATGTTTTTATCTGTATTAGAAGTCCTTACACCGAAAAATTCACCTATTTTATTGAATGACCCTCGTACAATAAGTGACAATTTCTTTGAAATTGGCAATCTCAGAAAAATCACACGAGCATGTCTTCGCAATAGCCCAAATATTCGGAGAAAAGTTTTAATGAGCGATCGATTAAATCAAATCAAAGTAAAACTAGATACTACCAAATTGTTGGCAGTAAACATTTTATTGGTTTGTGTTTGCTTTCCACGAGCAGCGTAGGTTTCCCGCCTGGAATAAGTGTTCAATGTCTCAAATTGGCGTTTGACTGCTAATCTAAAAAATACACCTGCGGAAATATACGTGTGTAGATGGTTTTTTTTTCACATTTTGCTTGATAAAAGAATAATGTTATTTTCTGTTATCTTGCGGCAACAGGATCTGTAAATGATTATATTCCAAAATAGATGTTCTCACTATTAAATCGTTCATAAAAGTGCAGCTCGTTATATTTTAGCGATAGGAAGCTGAGAAAAATTATGGCTTGAAATTAATTTTCAGTGTTTGTATTATAAATTGTCTCTAAGCGATAAAAAATTCAGTCGCTGTTTTTTTTATGCTTTTGGTTTTGTTTTTATATTTGTGAGTTTCGTCAATTCCGGTTGCACTGAATTTAACTTCAAAAATGAATTAACGGCAAACATTATCTCAGAAAAGAAAACAAGAGGCGGAAATTTTTAGGAGGTTAATTTGAAAGTATCAATTTATTGTCTCCAATCGAATTTTGGCTTAAACGGTTTTAAACTATTTTGACAGTTGGTAGAATTCAATAACATGATTTACTATAATACTCATCAAAATAAAGTGAAAATACTTTTGAATGATTGATTTCCGACGGTTGTATTGATCAAGAATCCTTTGAAGTGATAGTCGAAACCAGGAAGCCAAAAAAGTATAACAATTCCTCGCTGTTAATGATTTGTTTACACACGCCTTCTTGCAAGTGACGGAGAGTGTATCGGTACAATAGAATTGCTTTCAGGAAATGGTTCTTCAACATTTTATTAATTACGATCTCGGCTGTGAAATTAAACGTTTAGTAGCAACAAACATTTTTAAGAGGGTGGTAGCTTAGTATTGTAATATTTTCGATCGATATTTCCACCACAAAAAGTTTCTTTCCGTGAAAAGCACTAGAATGGTAATTTTCTAAACATTGTTTAGATGTGGCACGAGACTGAAAGAGTGGAATACCCAGGAAGGATCGATCTCGCTATGCAGTCTAGTTAGCGCAGCTTGCTAACCATTGCAACATTTCGAATCGCCTTGTGAATTTTCTGGATGTCGCACAAGGCCAAAAGTATGGGGCACTCAGTGATGATAGAACTCCGTATTAACTTAAGCGAGACACGGTTGCTAACCGTTACAGAACGTCCAGTTGCCCCTTTTCTAAGCGTAGCTTAGATGGGACACAAGGTCGAAGGAGTGTAGCACCCAGTGAGGATTGAACTCAATTTCAATGGTTCTAGTAAGATAAGATTGTTAACCATTACACAATGTCAAGTTGCCCCTTTTCTAAGCTTAGCTTAGATGTGACACAAGGCCGAATGAGTGCAGCACCCAGTGAGGATTGAAGTCAGTTTTAATGGTTCTAGCGAGACAAGGATGCTAAACGTTATACAACGTTGTGGTGCCCATTTTGGATGTGGCACAAGGCCTAATGAGTGTAGCACCCTGTAAGGATCGAACTCATTACTCAGTCGTAATTAATTTAGCGATCTGATCTTGATTACTATTACATAACGTCGAAGCGGCCTGCTGATTCTTCTAAAACGTGGCTTACATGTGGCACAAGGCCGAAAGTATGAAGCACCCAATGAGGACCGAACTTCTCAATTTTAAAGGTTCTAGCGTGACAAAATTGCTAATTATTACACTATGTCTAGGTGCCTTTACAAGCAATAGAATGAATTCCATTTACTTTATTAATAAATAATTAAAAACGAGTTTGTTTCATTGAATTGTTTTTTTTATATGTCATTTAATTTAATTTAAAAATAAAGTTCTTACAATTTACGTTATTAAAAATAATTAGAAATAATTAAAAACAAAAAAACCTGGTTCATATTTTACATAAAGCCTTTTCCAATGGCTTATTTATAAAAACTATTCACTAATTAAGGTTTTGTTCCTTAATAAATTACTTTTAATCAGTTACTTGCAGTATAACCCGGCGTTGTCAGGGTGTAATGAAAACTTTAAAACTAATCCATTGTCCTGGAGCTCAGACTCTTTGGACGTTGGCACGAAAAACTAAAAAGCAATAGTTGTTTCCAGTTAAAGCGAAACCGTAGACTGAAAGAAAAATGAATGGATGTAAGTCCAGTTTTGATTTCCTGGTAACGATATCAAATAAGTTTTTTTCGTCGTAAACTGAATTTTGAAAGCTAAATAAGTCCTCTGAGTAAATGGTATCATGGCTAAGACTAAGAACAACAATTATACCTACTTAGAGCCAAACCCGTAGCAAAAACTAAAATAAAAGGGTTGAAAAAATACAGACATACAGGCAGATAAACAGAAACTCAAACAAACATTTTACCTTTTATATATATATATATATATATATATATATATATATATATATGTATATTTTCGATTTTCTGCACTATTGTAAGAACTGCAACCTTGAAACTTCTGAATATCGTTTCTTATGTCTTTGTCTATGAGTGTATCAAAGTTGATTAAAATCGGACCACTCCTTCTATAACCCGATGTTTTCGATTATCGATTTTCGATATTTATCTGTGGTACCTCGACACAAAACATAGCTACGAACACTCGCAGACGCTTATAGTACAACTGTGTAAATTTTCAAGAAAATCGGTTCAGCCGTTTCGCAGTCTATAGATAATGGACACAGACACAGACATACACACACAGACAAATTTCCATTTTTAAAAAAAGTTTCGATAAAAGAAGTTATGTTTCTCCGGTAGAGATTCGTCCCAGTGTTGAATTGGCGATGTTGAGTTATAATATGTAGACATAGAAATCACTAGATGGTGCTACTCAGTATCTTCAGACTATAACAGTCACTATGCAATACTGATTATTATGTAAGCACTGTTTATACCACTGACTCTTTATATATATATATATATATATATATATATATATATATATATATATATATATATATATATATAAAGAGACAATTAAAAAAAAGATTAATATAATCTAGAAAAATTTAAGTATTCTATAAATTCATATCTCTCGGCGATATTTTCTTTTTCTTCCTTTTTGAATGAGCGAGAAAATGTTTTTGTAGATTGCCGTTGCAAATATCTATATCGCTTTGGGCACGTGAGTGCCTGTATGTGATTCGTTTCTGGATGATTTTGAATATTAACTGTTCTGAACAGCGGCAGGTTTTGCTGCAAAATATCTATTACCCATGGATTTGTAGAATATCTAAAATTTTTCCAGATTATATTAATCTGTTAAATTAAATAGATAAATTTAACATTGAGTTCTTTTGAGTTTGTTTCTCTCGTAATTTACCTGACATTAAAAACCAAATATTCTACGTTTTATATATATATATATATATATATATATATATATAGAGAGAGAGAGAGAGAGAGAGAGAGAGAGAGAGAGAGAGAGAGCAAAATCTACTGCTAAGAAGATTGGGTCACTATGTCGATCCAGGATGTTTTTTCCACCTGAATACATCCTGCATATATACAAGTCAACCATCCGTCCGTGCATGGAGTACTGCTGCCATTTATGGTCAGGTGCCCCTGCCGTTCTCCTCAGTGTTCTTGACAAGCTCCAAAGGAGAGTCTGTAATGTGATAGGTACTGATCTGGCGACTCGACTGCAGCCACTTTCCCATCGTCGAAATGTGGCCTCCCTCTGTCTCTTCTATAAATACTTTCATGGCTTCTGCTCGGATGAGCTTAAGTCACTGATGCCTCCTCAACAGGTGTTTACTCGTGCAACCAGACTGGCAACTGGGTCCCACCCATTCACAACCAGGTTAGCCAAATGCAGACGACAATTCTACTCCTGCAGCTTCCTCTCTCGCACTTCCCGCCTGTGGAACTCACTCCCGTATTCTTGCTTTCCTGACGGCTACGACCTCCTGAAATTTAAATGCAAAGTTAATACTCATCTACTAACCACTGGACTCTAGCTCTCTCCCCTCCCCTGTATAATCTTCACTTTCTCTCCGCCTATGTATCTGTCATTGCACCTGCTTTCTCAGCTTTCTCAGCTCCTTTCTAACTTGCTTGTACTCCTCACTCTTTTCTAATGAATCTTTTTACATTTATGTAACCCCCTGCACATCAGTGGCATTTCTGCCTTGCTCGGGATAAAATGATTAAAAAAAAAATATATATATATATAATTCGGACTAGTGTCCTCATCTTTGTTGACATTTGTACGACGTTTCGGCCGTTGTATGGTAGGAATTTTGAACTGAACTCGTTATTACAATTACTGAGGTATACCATTCTCATTCATAGTAATGGCTCGAATGATTTATCTCCCTCTAACCCTGTGAGTTACCTGTTCACCACTGCTGTAGCTTGATATTGAACTCACAACTCTTTGGGTCCAGTCACAGGAACTAACCAATGTCTGTATCCACTAAGAACAAGAACAACTGAATTTTTGGGACTTATAAACTTAATGTTCAGTAATACTTTTTTTTTTACTAGACTTCATATAGCAGTTTTTTATGTTAATGGTTTTCTCTAGTATTTTTGATGTTAATGGTTTTCTCTAGTATTTTAGATATTAATGCTTTTTTTTCTAGTATTTTTTACCAGAGCTCATATTGTAAATTTTGACACTATAGATTTTCTCTGGCCTTCTCTATTACTGGTTCCCATATTGTGTTCATCTTTATGCTTAGTTGGCTTAGGAGATTTTTAAAGCCTAGCATATGTGCTGATTCCTTAAGTTTATGTAGTTTCCACTGGCGTTTTCTGTATCTTATTTCAACTTTATCACATAGGGGGGCGGTGATGCCCTTTCTTCCTCCATATGTGGTCAGCTACGCCTGATTTTTTCTATCTCCCCTCGTGTGAGGACCTTGAGATGTTATTGAAGCCTTAGCTTAGTGTGGCGGCCTGTCTCTCCTTTATATTTCTTTCCACAACTACATGGAATGGAGCACAAACAGTCCTTAGTCATGTCCTCCTCTGTTGGGGTTCTTACTCGGAAAAGATACCTGCGAAGTGTAGAACCACTTCTGAAGGTCGTCCTGATGTTATATGGACTACAGATCCTTTGTATTTTCTCAGATAACATCTCTACATAGGGTAGATAGACCAAGGCTGTTTTCCGAGAGTTGTTAACCTCATGCACCTTCCTTTCAATGTATGTTGGAGTTGTTGTCATGTTTTGTTGTAGGCTACTGCTTATACTGACCATTTTCTGTTCGCATGATTCTAGGTCGCCGCTTATGAATTTTACTCGATGTTGAAGGCAGCGGACGATTCCTTTCTTTACATTGTATGGGTGGCGAGAGTTGAAATTGAGATATTGTCCGGTAAATGTTGGCTTGCGGTATACAGATGTCTTGAACTCCACATCTGTTCGAGTAATTAGCATTTCAAGGAATGCCAGTTTGTTGCCACTCGCTTTTTCCATAGTGAACTGTAGGGATGGTCTTATTGAGTTCACATGGTCGAGTAGCATCTTGACCTTCTCCTGGTGTGGCCAGTGTATGAAGGTATCTCAGCCATAGAGTTGGCTTTAGAATTGTGGATTCTAATGCCATCTCTTCAAAATACTCCATATCTATGTTATCCAGTGGTGGGGATAATGGCGAGCCCATTGCTGAGCCATCATTCTTCATTTCTTTATCTTTTCTGTGTTTTTTCCTGTTTTCTCAGTACTTTGCTTGAGTCAGATGTGCGTTGTGGTGCAGTGGATATCGACTAAGAACGAGAAATCGGGCAGCCGAGTTCGAATTCCAGTTGATTTCATTGCATTCACTTACGCACAAATACCCTTGGGAAACGTATTAATCCTTTCCTTCCATCCAGTTATGGGTTAAATAACAAACAGATTAAGTTCTATATCCTAGGTCGGCAACCAGTCTACCGCAGAAAGCAATGGCAACCTACTACAGGATAATTTTCTGCCCAGTCAGTCATGTCTCTTTCGAGACATGATCGCCCAAACCGTGTATCACGTATGGCACTTAACTGACTGACTGAATACTTTGCTTAGCTTTTGGAAGGCACTACTTAAAATGATATCAGAAAGAACAATACACATGCATTAAGTACTGCTACAAATGTTTATATATCACAAAAAAAAAAAAGATTTTGTGATAAATTCATCCAAAAAATATGGAAGCATATAACATTACAATGTTTTTACTTCAGTATCAAATTATAATAAGAAACCAATACCTCACGACAAATTTTTCCGATTCCTGTATTTACTTTTCCCACAGGGTGAGGAGAAACTCACCGGTAACTAGTGTTAATTCAATGTAAGAAAATCGTCCAAACAACTCAATGCAAAAATATTCATTAATAGTCAATCCGAGGCGACGCACGAAACATTTTTTTTTGTGTCTCCTGATAAACCGATATGAAATTTTAGTCTTGTATTTTATTAACAAATCTTGTACCTCGGGCAACATCTCAGCAGCAATCAGTTGAATAAGTTTTTATTTTATTTTATTTTATTTTTTCTTAATCAAGCGAAGATAAAGGAAATGTTCATTTCCAGATGAAAACTTACTCATCCGGCCAAGAAAAGTACACAATTTTATCATAGATCAATTCTCAGGAAATTAATTCAGAGGCAGTGTTAACAAGTATAAGCTTCTGGCGGGAAAAAAAGAGTGATCGCTTATTATCAACAGGAGCTGCAAGATAAGAAGAGAAATAATTGTGCAAATATTATTATTTCATAGCATTTTGTCTTTGCTTTGTTGCACAGAAACATCGATCAAGGAGGGACAACAAACGATTGTGATATATTTGTGGGAAATGCTGTTAAGAAAAAAAAACAGTATATAGTAGAAAGTTTAGTCTCGCATTATCAAGTAGATTCGTTTCTTCGGAACTAACAAAAGTTTTGTAACTTTGCTTGGGTTACGAAAATTACGACCACAGTTACATTGGTAACCTTATAAGGTTCAACGAAACTCGACGTTAGTTTTGTAACTTGTACTTGAATAAAGTTACTTTGGTAAATCACAGCTACAAGTATAGTTCCGCCTTCGAACTTTTTTTTTCTCAGACTCTACACTCTCTAATCCCTCTATAACCATATATTTTTCTCCATTCTTTGATTAAACATTTATATTATTATATGTTAGTTAAATGCCACACATGATACACACTTGGGCGATCATGTCTAGAAAGACGCATGATTGACCGGGCAGAAATTTATCCCGCAGCAAGTTGCCATTACTTTCTGGGTAGACTGGTTGCCAGCCAAGGCTATAGAACCCAATCTGTCCTGTTATTTAACCCATAACTGGAAGGAAGAGACGGATTAATACCTTTCCCAAGGGTATTTGCGCGTAAGTGAATAAAAGGGTTTCAACTGGAATTCGAACTCGGCTCCCCGTTCCGAGCCGATATTCACTGTAGCACAACGCACATCCTTATCGAAAGACAAGGAAAAAAGTTGGGTATAATGAAAAGATTGAACAAAGGAAGATAAAGAAAGGAAAGAAGTGGAAAAATAGCAGAAAAGAAAGGTGGAGAATTAAAAAATGAAGAAGCCGGTCAGTATGTGGATATGTTAAGAGACTCAAACATAGAACACGTACGTTTCGTAGTAGAAAATAGCATCTCAAGTTTACATGTTGAAATAGCTATTCTCCCTAAATATTATCTGAATTTAATCACACACACACACACACACACACACACACACACACACACACACATATATATATATATATATATATATATATATATATATATATATAAATATGAATAAATATAGTTTAAGGTGTGTTATATTTATAGGATAAAGTGCTCAATATCAGAGATAGAGCGTATGTAAATATAAGAGAGTGAACATTGAAGTCAATACTCAGGGGCGACAGACTGTTTCATGATAAGCGCAATCATCAGGTCACATGTGTTGTGTTTTCCCTACGCTATTTATATATACGTGTCAGTGGTGCATTGTTGGTAATCTTTCTAACGGTTATTTTGGAGGGAGTGGCTTGATATTTATTAATTTGAGGAAATCTATTTGACTTGTCAGTTGTATATTCTTTTGTTTTTCGATGATTAATATATTTATTTATTTTATTTTTTAGTACCTTTTTATTTTTTTATTATTATGATTTCATTTTATTATTCATCTATTGTAATGGATTGTCGGCAGTTTTTTAATTTGTTTATAATTTGCTTGGATTAAGTTATTTGCTCCTTATTATTAGTTTTCTGTTTTTAAGTAACGTAGTAAAAATTTGTTTTCCTGTTTGCATTTTGATATTAGTTCAGATCGTTTATTTAGTAGTTTATTTTGGTCAGGAAAGGTAATAATAGCTATTTTGTTCTCCAGGCAGAGTTTGCAGGTTTTTGATTGATTGTTGTAGGCCATATATATATATATATATATATATATATATATATATATATATATATATATATATATATATATATATATCTACGTATCAAGTGATCCCAGCTGCTCATTATTACTAATTACTTGAGAACGAGGTTGACTGTGTTTACTCCCTGGCAATCCGTGTCGGCAGTGACATATTATTCCTATAAGACAAAAAAGCATCATCCGTAGACCAAAACAAAAAGAAGATCTCAAAAACCCGTCCATCCATTAAACATGATGCATATAGTAATAATGGGGTATTTATATTCAACGACATCATTAAATTCACTTTCTTTTATTAAGCATTAAATTTCGCTATTTAACACCATCCTGATGAATATTTATGGATGTTCCTTAAATTTAACAATTATGAAAATTTTTATTTTTGTCTCTAAGCAGCTGCTGCAAAATAACATCCTTATACTTTCTCTGTTAATGTCTACCGTTTAGTGATTAGGAGTTGGTTAAGTTTACCTTTTATGTTTCTTCATAACGAGCACGTTTCCTAATTATTTCATACTAACGCGGTACTCTTCGTGATATTTATGCAAATAAAACAACTTCCGTCTTAGTTGCAAATCCAACAGATTTTGGCAGATGCTTTTGAAAATTACTTCCAATCAAGGTTTACTGGTCAAAGAAATGGCTTGGACATTTAAACGCCTCCAAGAAAAAACTACTTTCATTTTATCACCACAAAGAAACATTTCTGTTTACCATAATGATGTATGAGGCCCAACACCATGGGCGCAACACTGTATGCCTTTTTGGGCTCAGGTATTCTACTGACATGAAGTGGAGCGACTATATTGAGACATTTCATACGTCTGCTTTCAGTTCACTGTATTGTTCCAGAAAACTTTGCTCATTAGAATTCATCTTGCACATTTACAAATGTTCCATTCGTCCGTGTACAGAATATTGTTGCCATATCTGGTCAGGTGATCTTACTGTGCATGTTGAGATTCTTGAGAAAATCTAGAGAGGAGTATGCAATACAATAAACCCTGACAATGTATCTCGACTCCAGACACTTTCTCAACGACTCTACATGGCTTCCTTCTGTCTGTTCTACAAATGTTTTCATGTTAACTGCTTTCTTAGTATCCTGACTACACGAATTTAAGTGTGTTACTATATTGGTAATCATGTTTCACAGTTTTGCTTTTGAATGAGCTAGATGCAACCGTCATTTCATTCATAACAAATTTTTTTCGCACTTCCACCCTGCAGAAATCTCTACCAATTTCTTGCTTCCCTGAAAACTACAATCTTTAAAAGTTTAAGTGCAAAACCAATCGCCATCTACCGTATTCTTGAACGTTTTCCTTTTTTGGCTGTTTCTAAAAACCATCAATTTTTAATCTTCTCATTCTCTTTCACTTTCAATACATGTAAACCTCTGTTTACTAGTGACATTACCACTTTGCTTCAGCTGAAACGAGTATATATATATATATATATATATATATACATAAAGAATCACAAGATAGCCAAAACCTACCGCGGTTTCACACAACGAGCCGTTGTGTGAAACCGCGGTAGGTTTTGGCTATCTTGTGATTCTTTATGTGTCTTTGCTCTACTTTTGCTTTTCATTTGTACTTTTGCATTTGTTTGTATTTGTATCGAGCACTTTTTCTTTTTTTTTTGTGGTTGGTTCCGTTTGGGGTTTTTTTCTTTACTGCGGAGTATTGTATGTCTTGTCTTTATTCTGCGGATTTCTTTTTTTTTCCCCTCTTATCCAACGCCTTAGTGCGACGGATGTTAACGGAATTAGATTCTGTCGGTTATTCGTTTTTCTAAAAGTTTACCTTTGTAGAATTTTAGGATTTAGATACTTACAGAGTCAGTTTAGGTATTATTTTGAATATATATATGTATATATATATATATATAATTTACGGTCTCACACCCCGATCGAGCATTATGGAGGAATGGTGAACTTTGAAAAAAAAAAGCAATATCTACTTACACATTTACGCATCGTTCATTCAGAAGTGAATCGGAACACTCTCGTCTACTGGCGTGTGTTTACATTGTATATAACACGCTAAAGTCTGCCTTCTTTCACCGAGCGCTCAGAGATAGAATCACCGACTGATGTCAATTCGGTCGGGTTTCAATCCTGGCTAAAAGAATCGGAAGCCTAACCATACTTTTAAGCCGCGGAACAGATCTGTCTGCAGATTACTACACACACACACACACACACACACACACACACATATATATATATATATATATATATATGAATAAATATAGTTTAAGGTGTGTTATATTTATAGAATAAAGTGCTCAATATCAGAGATAGAGCGTATGTAAATATAAGAGAGTGAACATTGAAGTCAATACTCAGGGGCGACAGACTGTTTCATGATAAGCGCAATCATCAGGTCACATGTGTTGTGTTTTCCCTACGCTATTTATATATACGTGTCAGTGGTGCATTGTTGGTAATCTTTCTAACGGTTATTTTGGAGGGAGTGGCTTGATATTTATTAATTTGAGGAAATCTATTTGACTTGTCAGTTGTATATTCTTTTGTTTTTCGATGATTAATATATTTATTTATTTTATTTTTTAGTACCTTTTTATTTTTTTATTATTATGATTTCATTTTATTATTCATCTATTGTAATGGATTGTCGGCAGTTTTTTAATTTGTTTATAATTTGCTTGGATTAAGTTATTTGCTCCTTATTATTAGTTTTCTGTTTTTAAGTAACGTAGTAAAAATTTGTTTTCCTGTTTGCATTTTGATATTAGTTCAGATCGTTTATTTAGTAGTTTATTTTGGTCAGGAAAGGTAATAATAGCTATTTTGTTCTCCAGGCAGAGTTTGCAGGTTTTTGATTGATTGTTGTAGGCCATATATATATATATATATATATATATATATATATATATATATATATATATATATATTCTACGTATCAAGTGATCCCAGCTGCTCATTATTACTAATTACTTGAAAACGAGGTTGACTGTGTTTACTCCCTGGCAATCCGTGTCGGCAGTGACATATTATTCCTATAAGACAAAAAAGCATCATCCGTAGACCAAAACAAAAAGAAGATCTCAAAAACCCGTCCATCCATTAAACATGATGCATATAGTAATAATGGGGTATTTATATTCAACGACATCATTAAATTCACTTTCTTTTATTAAGCATTAAATTTCGCTATTTAACACCATCCTGATGAATATTTATGGATGTTCCTTAAATTTAACAATTATGAAAATTTTTATTTTTGTCTCTAAGCAGCTGCTGCAAAATAACATCCTTATACTTTCTCTGTTAATGTCTACCGTTTAGTGATTAGGAGTTGGTTAAGTTTACCTTTTATGTTTCTTCATAACGAGCACGTTTCCTAATTATTTCATACTAACGCGGTACTCTTCGTGATATTTATGCAAATAAAACAACTTCCGTCTTAGTTGCAAATCCAACAGATTTTGGCAGATGCTTTTGAAAATTACTTCCAATCAAGGTTTACTGGTCAAAGAAATGGCTTGGACATTTAAACGCCTCCAAGAAAAAACTACTTTCATTTTATCACCACAAAGAAACATTTCTGTTTACCATAATGATGTATGAGGCCCAACACCATGGGCGCAACACTGTATGCCTTTTTGGGCTCAGGTATTCTACTGACATGAAGTGGAGCGACTATATTGAGACATTTCATACGTCTGCTTTCAGTTCACTGTATTGTTCCAGAAAACTTTGCTCATTAGAATTCATCTTGCACATTTACAAATGTTCCATTCGTCCGTGTACAGAATATTGTTGCCATATCTGGTCAGGTGATCTTACTGTGCATGTTGAGATTCTTGAGAAAATCTAGAGAGGAGTATGCAATACAATAAACCCTGACAATGTATCTCGACTCCAGACACTTTCTCAACGACTCTACATGGCTTCCTTCTGTCTGTTCTACAAATGTTTTCATGTTAACTGCTTTCTTAGTATCCTGACTACACGAATTTAAGTGTGTTACTATATTGGTAATCATGTTTCACAGTTTTGCTTTTGAATGAGCTAGATGCAACCGTCATTTCATTCATAACAAATTTTTTTCGCACTTCCACCCTGCAGAAATCTCTACCAATTTCTTGCTTCCCTGAAAACTACAATCTTTAAAAGTTTAAGTGCAAAACCAATCGCCATCTACCGTATTCTTGAACGTTTTCCTTTTTTGGCTGTTTCTAAAAACCATCAATTTTTAATCTTCTCATTCTCTTTCACTTTCAATACATGTAAACCTCTGTTTACTAGTGACATTACCACTTTGCTTCAGCTGAAACGAGTATATATATATATATATATATATATATATACATAAAGAATCACAAGATAGCCAAAACCTACCGCGGTTTCACACAACGAGCCGTTGTGTGAAACCGCGGTAGGTTTTGGCTATCTTGTGATTCTTTATGTGTCTTTGCTCTACTTTTGCTTTTCATTTGTACTTTTGCATTTGTTTGTATTTGTATCGAGCACTTTTTCTTTTTTTTTTGTGGTTGGTTCCGTTTGGGGTTTTTTTCTTTACTGCGGAGTATTGTATGTCTTGTCTTTATTCTGCGGATTTCTTTTTTTTCCCCTCTTATCCAACGCCTTAGTGCGACGGATGTTAACGGAATTAGATTCTGTCGGTTATTCGTTTTTCTAAAAGTTTACCTTTGTAGAATTTTAGGATTTAGATACTTACAGAGTCAGTTTAGGTATTATTTTGAATATATATATGTATATATATATATATATAATTTACGGTCTCACACCCCGATCGAGCATTATGGAGGAATGGTGAACTTTGAAAAAAAAAAAGCAATATCTACTTACACATTTACGCATCGTTCATTCAGAAGTGAATCGGAACACTCTCGTCTACTGGCGTGTGTTTACATTGTATATAACACGCTAAAGTCTGCCTTCTTTCACCGAGCGCTCAGAGATAGAATCACCGACTGATGTCAATTCGGTCGGGTTTCAATCCTGGCTAAAAGAATCGGAAGCCTAACCATACTTTTAAGCCGCGGAACAGATCTGTCTGCAGATTACTACACACACACACACACACACACACATACACACACACACACACATATGTGTGTGTGTGTGTGTGTGTGTGTGTGTGTGTGTGTGTGTATTGTATACTTGCGTAGTAAGCTTCATTTTATGTATGTCCCAGTGAATAGGAAAAACAAGAGAAAGCTAATTAGACACCAATCAATGGCAAAGCATTTAGCGGCTACTTATATAAAAAAAAACAAAACACGAAGTTAACAAATAAAGGTTCTAAAAAGAGCATAGCTTATCTATTCTTCTCGGAAAATAATTCTTAGCGAACACAAATATATAAAACAAACATTGGTTGACAAAAGTTTTCTTTACTGCATTATTGATAACGAAATACAAAGATTTAATCCTTCGCTGGACAGAGAAGTGACGGATTATTGCCTTTCTTAAGAGTATTTGCGCATAAGTGAATTCTACAGGAATTCGAACTCGGCTCTCTTATTTCTCGTTCTGAGCCGATAACCACTGCACCACAACGCACAGAGGCGAACCATAATAGTAAAGATTTTGTAAATTTTACTAACAACAATGCACATTTCGCTATGTGTAATAATAAAATTATTACACATAGCGAAAACCCTAAAAAATCCAATAAAAAAATTTATACACCAAAGTGAGCCATCTGATATTTGCTGTTTGCGATGATCTGATCTCATTTATTTTCCTCTATTTATTACCATTTGTAGTTTCGACAAGTGCCGAGAGCCATCTTCTCTTTAGTGAACCAAACAAAGTAGAGAAAGTCAGATAGTCGGTCCAAGAATGTTTTATCATTGGGCGCAGGTTCACAGTTTTATTATTCAGAAAATTAAGTCATATTTATGGAGTCGAATTAAAGAGACTAAGTCGTAATTTGAAGCCGGATTAAAGAGATTAAGTTGTATTTTTGGAGCCGAATTAAAGAGACTAAATCATATTTGGAGCTGAATCAAATAAGTTAAATTTATTTTTTAAAAACTTCTGTATTGCTACTAGAATGAGAAAATGAATTCGTTACTTCATTCTTGAGAGAATCTGGAATCCGGAATAAACGGAAATATTATGTTGAACTGATCGCGAGATCTATAAACGTTTATACTACTAAGATTCTATCCCAGTGACATCATGAAATTCATCGGAATTTTATAAAGTGGGAAGCTTTTTCTCAGACAGATCGAAAATACTTTTGCATCCTCGAACCTGTTTAGATTAGCCCCAAATTCTTAAAACCAAAAAATGTCGTCTAGCTTTAAATAACCCGGAAAGGTTTGTTAAGCTCTAGAAAACGAATCCGTTAATCATACACAAGACTGAAACAAAGATTTTCAGTTATCTAAATTTATTTATAAATGAAACTTTGTGTGTGTGTGTGTGTGTGTGTGTGTGTGTGTGTGTGTGTGTGTGTGTGTGTGTATATCCATTATCTATAGACTCCGAAACGGCTGAACCGATTTTCCTGAAAATTTAAACAGTTGTACTATAAGCGTCTGCGAGTGTTATTAGCAAGGTTTTGTGTCGAGGTACCCCCGATAAATATCGAAAATCGATAATCTAAAAAATCGGGTTATAGAATGAGTGGTACGATTTTAATCAAATGTGATACACTCATAGACAAAGACATAAGAAACGATATTCAGAAGTTTCAAGGTTGCAGTTCTTACAATAGTGCAGAAAATCGATAATATATATATATATATATATATATATATATATATATATATATAAAAGGCAAGATGTTTGCTTGTGTGTCTGTTTGTCTGTCTGTATGTCCTTTATACAAATCCGCAATTTTTATCTGATTCTCACCAAACTTCACACAAATATTCTTTTGGTTGAGTCTGAGCCCCAGGATCATGGATTAGTTTTAAAGCTTTCATTACACCCGAGCAACGCCGGGCTATACTGCTAGTCCTGTATAGGTAGAAACAAGAGAGAAAGGACTACATCGGAAGAAACGGTAGGAACTACGTTTTCATGATCAATGTACCAACATGTTTAAAATAAAATTTGACGTCTTTGAGGCAAAATATCTCTCTTTTAACTTTCTTGAACTTTGTCCAAGTTAAGTGTTGAAATTCTAAAAAGATTTGTTAGCAATTTATATATTTGCTGCCCTCAGCTGATTCTTGCTTCAGGCAACAAACGTGGAGTACCCGTTGTTTATTGAACTTATCACACCTGATTTATTTTCAATGTAAATATCTCTTTATCTATACGGCGACTTCAGATAAATTTCTCTTCATAGTTTAAGGAGTGTACCAATTTGTGAACCTCGTCGTCCCTAATATGCAAATAAGCGTGTTGCATGCTAATTCGGACTCTCTGTGGCTCTAAGTAAATCCAGATTTTCTTTTCTTGAATGACTGCCAAAGTTTTTCCATCAATTGAAAATACAACTACGAAAAGTAGGTTTCTAAAAATGAAATCTTTGTCGGCTTTCTTAAATCGATAACCAGAACTGGGTTCTTTGCCAAAGCCTAGCCTCAGTTAGCCGACTCTTATTAGAGCATCTCGCTTCTCTGAGGTCACTTGATAAAATATGACCCGCAAACGTTATAAATTACTTTACCACCATTATACGATCCCGTGTAGGTAGTGATGACCTGGGCCAAGAGGATGGCTGCTGAAATACTCTGCGTCTAGCAACAGGACTCCGCACCATACCACACAAGCAAGATAACCTAGTCATGTTTGTCAGAAAGTTTTTCCGACCACATCACTTTACATCTGACCACCTAACTGCCCAGTCAGCAACCATCTTGACTAGGTATGGAGCGAGAAACTAACAAAACTCTTTATAAGATGAACGGAAAGCAAGTATTATGGCACCATTCACCAACCTAAACAAGGAGACCGTCTTGAAACTAATGGCAACGTTATTGAATAAATTTACATTTACTATTTCAACATATTTTTGAGTTTGAGTTTGAATTTTGTTTAACAGCATATTAACCTCTGTGGGTTATTTAATGCCAAAAAATTGTTTTAAGGTATATTTTTTTATTTGTCCATTTATAGTGAGAAGGTTGATTTAGTCAGATTTTAATTAAGTTTTTTGCTTTTATTTTTATTTTTTTATTTTAGAAAAGTGAAAATGTTTTCTAGTTTTGTACTCAAAAATGTTTTGCTCAGAATAATTTGTTTCCTTCAAAAATGTGTTATGGTCATAATTTTTCTTCAAAAAAGTATATTTTTACATGAATGTCTATTTTTTGCATATATTTCTATAAAAGTTTATTTTTATACTTTCATAATGTTTTGACCCCAGTTTGGGGAATAAATATTTGCCCATAGCTGGGACCCTAACAAGTGCTATCATTCCGGGTCAGGGTGGATCTGAGAACAACACCAATTAAGAGCTGGTTTCATGCTCCTCACAACCTCGCAATCAAAGGCCTTGCTGCCGGATGCAGTTTACCATCATGCCCAGGACCAAATGTTTTTTGTGTAATGATGGTAAAATGAGACGTCAGTGTTATTTTTATTTGTCCATCGCATCTTGTAAATTGCAATATATATATATATATATATATATATATATATATATATATATATAAAATAATTGAATTTGCCACTTAGTTGATTGATGGTATGTTCAACAGCTAAACACCAGAGTTTTGTGAAGTTTGGTGCAGAATCATGTGGCTATACCAGACCCAGAGCAACACTACTTCTTCAATGCACTTGATGTAGGCTTATATATTGAGTTTTTACTGCCCTCAGATTGATATTCATACACTCTGAAATATTCCTGTTGGAGTTCCGGCACGAATGCCCAGCAGTGCCTCAATTATTTTTTATAAATTTTTGGAGGAATTAATTGCGTCAAGGTGGTCTTTTTCTTACAGACGGTACCCAAATGACGCTATTACAAAATCGAAAACAAAACATGCACACCCTCCCTATCTCTCTCTCTCTCTATATATATATAAATATATGTATATATATATACTGATGAGCTGTAATACAGCGAAACAGATCTGTCTGCGGATGACTATAGTATTTAAGCTCTCACACCCTGACTGAGCACTCTGAAAGAGTGGTAAACTTTGTAAACAGTAGCTACTCCGGCATTTACGCACCGCTCATTCGATAATGAATTGGAGCACTCTAGCTATTGGGCGTGTTTATACGCGCAAAAAAGCCTGCCTTCTTCTACTGGACGCTCGTGGCCTAGGGGTAGAATCGCCGACTGACGTCAGTTCGGTCGGGTTTCAATCCTGGGTTAGGAAGCGCCCGGACTCTAAGCCGTACTGATGAGCTGTAATACCACGAAACATATCTGTCCGCGGACACACACACACATATATATATATATATATATACGAATATATATATATATATATATATATATATATATATATTCGTGTGGCGCCAAGTAAGGCATTTTACTGCCATTGTTGTGCAGGGGGTTACATAGGAATGTTATGAGAAAAAGTGACAGGTGTATGAGAAAGAAGAGAATACTGGAGAAAATAGCATGAGAGAGGGGATGCAAGTTAGTGAGACAGGAGATGACTATAGACTTTAAATTTGAATTCTTGAAGATTGTAGTTGTCGGGAAAGCAAGTAAGCGGAAGGAAATGCTACAGGCGGGAAGTGCGCCAAAAGAAGCTGTTGGAGTAGATTTTGCGTTTACAATTTATCGGTATCACAGTAAAAGTGTGGATCCTAGTTGCTAATCTTGTGGCTCGAGGAAATTTATATATAGGTATTACCAGTGAGCTAAGTTCATTGGAACAGAAGCCGTATATATATATATATATATATATATATATATATGCATATTGGGTCCTTGAATAAGTTTTCGCTGATTGTTCATGAAAAGTTATGTTTTATTTACCAAAGTTAGGAAGAAACATATCACTGAAAGTATTGTTCATCGCTAGCCACTAGATTCCCATCTTTCCGGCATCATTGGAATTTCACGTCGGAAAAACGACACGTCTTTTGAGGCTAACCACGAGTTAACCCATTTTTTAGCATCTTCATAAGACTGAAATTCTGCTCAGCCAGGCCATGTAGCATCGATCGAAACAAGTCATAATTGGACGGGGCAATGTATGGTAAATACGGCGGGTGGGTTAGTACCTCTTATTTAATCGTTTCCAAGTAAGCTTTCACCGGTTTTGCAACATGTGGCCAAGCTTTGTCATGTTGCGAAATCACTTTGTCGTGTCTCTGCACACAAATCGGCATGGTCACCGCAAGTGTAAACAAGAATTCTGTATAGTTCAGCTGCAGATTTCTTTTGAATAAAATAGTGCAATAAAATTCCCTACAAATAGACTTTCTTTGGTACAAAATCCAACATGTTTAACGCTAGGAAAAACAAAGTTGTTTCCACTTCGGCGAAATGACATATACTAATTTTCAAACCTGCTTATAGTACTTCCTTATTGATGCGTTACCAAACACGCACGTATTTCTGGGAATGACATCTGTTGGAAAACAGCAAGAACTGATTCAATTTCTTAATAAGTAGGAATTGAGAAATACAGAACAAAGTTTTAATTTAAAAATTCGAGGTTTTTGTAAACGTGTTGATCCCGCAAAATTTTCTGCGTTTCTAAGACGATTTTGTTAGCTGAGAACAAATGTGAATGCATGATAACGAACAGAAGAAGAAATATTTGCAGTCATGTGTTTTATTCATTTTTTTAAGAAAAATCAATTTTATTTCAAACTGACAGACTTTAGTAAAAATTGTCGTTTGATCAAATTGAGACAGAACTGATAAAATCGAACAAAATTGTATTCTCTCTGGCAAAAGATCAAATAAAATTCTCAAAGATTTCTTTTAAAGTATTGATCTTAGTCCAGAACTAAGACAAAAAAAATCTTAGGCCTCTCGATTTTAAATATGAAGACAGATACTGATTATAAGAAGTAAAAAAAAAAATAAAATAAATAACACCGGGAATTTTAACCGGTTGTTTTATATTAATAAAATTAACTTGACATCAGGGAAAAGGAAGGTCCGTAGATCATGTTACGTCCAAAGTAACTAACTTATCTTTTTTTAAAAAATCAGATCTTAAACTCCGACCTATTCACTTTCTGTTGAACATATTTTCTAAGTATCTATGTCAGTTATGAATCACATAAATTTAAATCTCACATTCATTCACTTAAAAATCTGTTATTAAATTGTTTTATTATAATCTTCAACCTTCTTAAGAGTCATCGTTCATTAGTACTTTGACGATCTGAATTCTACGGAGCTCTCTTGTTAGTTAAATTTTCTCAATTGTTAATTGCTAGAATTAATTATAAAAAACAGGTTTCCAGTTGCTTTTCCCACTATTTGAATTTGAAAATGGGCCTTTTCCAAGACCTAAGGCCAGAGAGAGACTTTCAAATTAAAGATCTAGTTATGTTCATGAAAATATAAATCTTTGTCTTGGCAAAGTGGAATTTATTCGAAAGGAACTGTCCCAGTCGGAAGTTGAAATCGCGTACTGGTTCATTTTTGTTCCCAGTTCTAAACGGTTTCTCGCGCGCGCACATACACTATTCAAGTTTCACGCAAACCTGATTGTAAAGTGACGAGAACGTTCTAGAAGGTGTCTGATTCCTTCTCTTATTTGGTTTTTATTGGTTTTGGTTTTTCCGTTCTATTTTCTTTGGTGACTTAGCAGTGTTAGGACTGATTTTTATTAATATTTTGTTCTTTTTGTTATATATATATATATATATATATATATATATATATATGAGAGTTTTGTAATTGGCTTGAAGCATTGTGTATATAAGGTGTATGGGTAGGTTTTGAAGACTATTGCAATGCCTTTAGTATAATAAAGGAAGGTAAAGAAGATGTTAGGTATTACCTATTTATTATTCATTAATATTTCGAGATCAGAATCTCATCTTCAGAATGATAGGAGAGCTTGGTTTCACGTCGTCCGCTGTTGGACCGTGCCTTTAAAAGAATGGCCCTCTTTTGCTGCTACTGCTGTCGTTAATTGTAGTGAGCATGTCTGTGCGTGTACCTGTAAGTAGGTTAGTTCTTGTGTGTGTGTTTATGGTTATATAAAGTGTGCGCGGTAGTAGGATATGCCTTATTCGCCTGTTTTTTAAAGTGATAGCGGGCGTCGTTTTACGATTTGATGATATATCATGTCATGTTTATTCTGGGAAGTATGGTAATTGTATTGTTAGCCGTTTCCTTATAAGGAAGCATTTGATATTAATTCACGGAGAAGCTAGTTCTAGTGTTGAATGAAATTTTATCGAATCTTTCTGTTAAAATAATTATTCGGCAAATTAGGTTTCTCGACCCCAGTAGCTTTTATTGCACTTTCAAGTACTGATGGGAACTTCCTTCCTAAAAGTTTGGTCGAAGTAATATATGGCGCAAGCATTGTGATTATGTCATTATTTTGCTGTGCTTTATCTCTGCTAGCCATTTTCATATATTCTTCTGTCATTGAAAATCTTTATTCCAAAAATACTGAGGGTATTATTCATCATGGAAGGAAATTGCTATCAGCTGACGGTGACAAAAGAAAAAGTTTCCTTCAATTTGATGTGTGTCATGTTCATTAGAAACAAAGACAAGTATACTGAATTTATACGTGATAGCTGTCCTTCTATAGGCAGTGAATGGTGAACAATCATTATTGTTAATATATATATAGTCATCCGCAGACAGATCTGTTTCGCTGTATCACAGCTCATCAGTACGGTTAGACTCCGATTGCTTTTAACCCAGGATTGAAACCCGACCGAATTGTCGTCAGTCGGGGATTCTACCTCTGGGCTATGGGCGTTCGGTAGAAGAAGGCAGACTTTTTAGCGTGTATATTGTCATTATGCTCGCCCACTAGCCAGAGTGATCTAATCCATTACTGAATGAGCGATGCGTACATGCCAGAGTAGCTACTGTTTTTCAAAGTCTAGCATTCTTCCAGAGTGCTCAATCAGGGTGTGAGAGCATAAATATATATATATATATATATATATATATATATATATATATATAGAATAACAGTGTGAGATGCCGTGAACGTTTTCTTTAAAGTGTATATTTATTGTTGTTGTCATTATACATGTTATGATATATTAAGTACCCATAATGGCATTTGTGATGCTACACGTGTTTCGAGTCTAAAACTGACTCTCCTCAGGCGAATAAATTTGTGGCTTTACGTATCGAGTTCCTTTTGTTTCAAAGCCACAAATTTATTCGCCTGAGGAGAGTCAATTTTAGACTCGAAACACGTGTAGCATCACAAATACCATTATGGACACTTAATGTATCATAACATGTATAATAACAACAATAAATATACACTTTAAAGAAAACGGTCCATCGATCCTCCAGGTTTGGGGGTTGGGTACAGGGCTAACAAGCCGTCCCCGTAAAAAACAGTTTGTTACAGAAACAGCAACAAAAAGTTGCTGCCCTATGCACCATTTGGTGTGATGGATAAATGATGATGATGATTTCACATTAAAAGTGCATTGTTTTTTTTTTCCATTTTCCTGCGAATATTCTCGTTGCTTATACGCTGCATGCATGACATTGACTGCATGTTTCTGTAGAACCATATTCCTGTTGACTCCAGTCTTATCTTCATATCTCAGGAATTTACCTAGCATTCACTTCCACGCTTACAAAAATCAACATTATTCTTATAGTAATGTAGCGTGGGTACACATTAAAACGTAACGTGAGAACTGAATCTTCATTAACTCAAATTTTTCCATCTATTAATTCTTCAGTTATTCTAGGCCAGTCTTAGATGCGGCCCCTTTGACTGATACATGAACCTTACAGTCTGCCTCCTATGTGTGAGGTAATGCAGAAGGCTTATATTATTTGTATTTCCGAGCGGACACCTGTATAGGTATTGACGAGGGACGACATTGCTTAAATTCGTTGAAATTACAGTAGCTATTGTTTCAAATTAATGTGGCCATAAGCTATCTGTCCAAAGAATTTCAACGGTTTCTTAGTATAAACTTTTTTGTTTAATTTTCATTTTCCTTAAAACTGTTTTAGTATTCATATTTTCAGCCCATTATATTTTTAGCATACCTCTGAGAAAGCAAATTACTTCTTCAGCTGTGAGAGGATTCACTGATATAGAGAAAGACTGATATTACATATCAGTTTAATACTTTTATCAAAATTTTCCTGTTTCTTAATACTTTGCTTAGTTCTTGGAAGGTGTATTTTGTTGCTATCCCTGTACGACTTCACATTTTGGTTTCACAGATGAAATCTATTAAAAAAACTTCTAGATATTTACATTCTCGTAATTACTCGATTTTGGTGTCTGCAACTCCTCGTTTGTTTCTTGGCTGTTCCTTTTACTGTCATCCACACATTCTATCGTCTTAAAATCAATGTTTAATCTGATCTTATCGCTTTCCTTCATTACCTTTTCGCATAGTTCCTATAGTTTTCCTTCTGTCTATTATCAACACTGTTATGTGCCTATCTGATTTTGTGGTAGCTAACAATGAATACTGTCGTATTCTCTTAGAATAGCTTCACTCTGTGGGTTGAATGAGGCCGGCGAAAAGACACTTACACTTCTTTCTATTTTTCAATATTCACTGAAGTTATTTACTGTGTGCAGTAAGTTTAGTACGAGTATAAATTCTGAATTATCTAATATCCTTCCCAAGGTTACCTAGTCGTTTAAAAGGCTTTTCTGGTGCTAAATGTTCGTAAGTTTGAATTTCACCGAGAGCTTAGATCTGTTTTATGCTGTCTACCAACCGTCATTAGATTGACGGCCTGAGTTTTCGATGAAAAGATGAGAGTAAGTACAAGTTTTTTTTTTAATCATTTCACCCCAAGCAAGGCATTCCACTGCCACTATTGCGCCTGGGGCTACATAGGGAAAGGTAAATAGAAAGAGTGGTTACATGTAGGAAATGTCAGAAGGGGGGGGGTGATAGGTAGTTGGGTGGGTGGGAAGAGTGTTTGAAAGAATGAAAGTTAGTTTGTTAGGAGGTGTCTATTGACCTTGCATTAAAACTCCTGGAGATTGAAGCCGTCGGGGAAGCAGTCATGTAGAAGGGAATTCCACAGTCGGGAAGTGCGAGAAAAGAAACTGTTGGAGTAGAAGTTGCGGTTGCATTTTATCGGTTTCACTGTAAAAGGGTGGTACCTAGTTGCTAATCTAGTATCTCGTGCAAATTCGAACCTAGGGGGCACCAGTGATCTAAGTTCATCGGAGCAGAAGCCATGAAAGTATTTATAGAAGAGACACAGGTAAGCCACGTCGCGCCGGTGAGAGAGAGACTGCAGGCGGTCTGCCAAGTCAGTATCGATTACATTACAGACCTTCCGCTGTACCATGTCGAGAAGCCCAAGGAGAATAGCAGGGGCACCTGACCAGATATGGCAACAGTATTCAATGCATGGGCGGGTAGTAGATTTATAAATGTGCAGGATAGATTCAGACGAAAAAAACCTCCGGGCTTTGCACAGACTTTCTTAGCAGCGGATTTAGCAATGGATTCGATATAGACATTCCACCTGAGGTCCGCTGAAAGTGTGAGACCAAGGAGGCGTAGTGTTTTACTCTCTTGGAGGCAAACCTGGTCCATGCTAATGGGAGGTAGGTGCGATTGTCTATGATGGTTAATTGATAGTAGCTTCGTTTTAGAAGCATTAAAATTTATGAGCCACTTCTTATGCCAGTCCACTACGGTTTGGAGGTCTTTTCCAAGCTCGGCTGCAAGGTTAGCTTTGTTGCCCACACCAGATTTTGGTCGAGGCGAGAGTAAACTGTGGTGTCATCGGCGTTCATACCTACTTGGGATCTTATGGTATCAGGGTGGTCATTAATGTAGATCAGAAAGAGCGTAGGACCTAGGATAGAGCCTTGAGGGACACCCGCGTTCGTATAGTAGCTCTGGGAGGCATGTCCGTTTAATACCACCTTCAATGTGCGGTTAGATAGGAATGACTGGATTAGTTGAAACAATTGTCCAGCTATACCATAGCTCCGCAGTTTGCATAGAAGGCCAACATTCCAAACTCTGTCGAACGCTTTAGAGATATCCAAGGCGACAGTTCGGTCTTCGCCATTCCTGTCGAGTGCCTGGTATATATACTCGGCGATAGTCGTTAGCATATCGGCATTAGACCAGGTGAAGCGGAAACCGTACTGCTTGTCCGAGAAGTGCCTGTGTGTTGTGAGGTGCTGAACCACCTCGGCGTTGATAATGGCCTCGAACACTTTGCCAAAGATCGGGAGAAGGCTGATAGGGCGGTAATTTGCGGGGTCCTAGAGCTCTCCAGATTTTTTGAATATTGGAACTACAGAGGAAGATTGCCAACAGGCAGGAAAGCAGGAAGCAGAGCGGCATAAGTTGTAGAGCTTAGAAAGGACGGAGGAGAGTTTAGGGGCACATTTCTTTAAGACTATGATTGGGATTCCGTCCCCTCCGCTCGCTTTGTGGGAGTCAAGTTTTGAGATTATCTTAGAGACAAGCGAGGGTGTAATATAGACGTCATTCAGTTGAGCCTCAGTTCTAGGTGAGAAGTTGGGTGTAAAAACTCCAGACGAGTCCAGACTCGAATTGTTCGAGAATCTCAAAATTATTGATTAGGGGGGGGCGGATTGTGGTCTTGCTCTTGTTAAGTACTCTTTTACAGAATCGCCAGTAGTCTTTGGCGCCGAACATAGCGGATGCTATGCGTTGTTTCATTCTGGCAGCAAACAACGTCTCAGCTTCGTTAAGTATCTTTTTACACTTATTACGAGCTGAAGTGAAAAGGCGCCTGTTTTGGTCCGACGAGTAGCTACGATAGAGTCGGAAGAAATGATTCCACTGGGCAATGGCGGCCGAGCAAGCAGGTGAGAACCACGGAGACGAATGAGACTTAAGCAGAAATTTAACCCAGGAGGAGACCTCGGATGCACATTCTTCGATGGGAAGACTAAAAACGTTGTTCCATGGGACGTCACAGAGGAAGTCTCGGAACGAATGCCAGTCTGCCTTTTGGTAGCAGTAGGATATTCTACTGGTCTGAGTTTCTTGGGTCGGGTGGGAGTGGAATGAAATGTTGACGGAAACTACGGTGTGGTCAGAGTTCCCGAGTGGGCAGAGTTGTTTGGTAGTGCAAGAGTCTGGGATGGAAATGAAGCAGAGGTCTAGTAGTGAGTCCCTTCCGTTGGGGTTGACGGAGAAACGCGTGGGGAAGTCCACCACTTGCGTGAGGGATTGGGTGATTGAAAAATTCATGGTGTGGACACCAGCAGGATCGGTGACAGAGTTCTCCAGCCACTTGGTGTGGTGAGCGTTAAAGTCACCAAACACAAATATATGGGCAGAGGGATGGGAGGAAATGGCTTTGTCGATATTGTCAGAGATGCTGTCAAGTAACGAACGGACAGAGGAGGAAGGTGAGCGGTAGAGAAAGAAGAGATAGCTAACCGAGCTTAGAAGTGAGAGACAAAAGTACATGAAAGAATGATCCAGGGATTCAAGAGATGTCACCCTAGCTAGGGGGAGGTGTTCGCTGACATACACACCAAGCCCATGCATATGAACATTGGAGTCCTTCCTGAAGAGGGGAAGGTAGCCAGGAACGTAAAACTCAGATGAGGGGAGAGAAGGGTTAAGGTTAGTTTCGCATAAGGCTAAGATATCAGGTGAGTTAGTGTGAAGGAATGAATCTACGCTGAGGAAGTTAGTGCGGATACCACGTGTGTTAGTGAAAGAGATGCAGACTGGCTTGGGCGTTTTCAGACTAGCTGGTTTAGTTTTGCTGTTATGTTTGCTTTTTTCCATAGTTATACAGTTGAGGAGAGGTCTTAGAGTAGAATCAGTCGGTCACTTGTTTGCAGCATATGAAGGATGGAGACTGGTGCGACCTACAACATAATGTGGCCTCGGGGTTGCCCACCGAACGTTCATGCAGGGACACCCTTCCATGCGCGATATGGCACTACAAGAACTCCGGTATTATTCAACTGTTGATCAGAGCAGCCTCTCAAGACGCTACGCAAGAGTTCGGGCTCCTAATTACCAGTCGGAAGCAGCAACCAGGAAACTGCAAACCCGGTACCCTCAGAATGTAAAGGCGTTGCCACCATACTCCGTAACTGCAAAGAGCTTCCAGTTGAACTAACACTAAGACCGAAGAAGGGGGATGAACCGAGAACCGCTTCCTGAACAAGAAACAAGGTGATCACCTCTACTCTTGTTCAAAAGGAGGTGGTGGAGTGTGAGACCGGGCGATAGTCGGAACTATCTACTCCAATTAAAAAAAGAAAAAAGAAAAAATAAACAGGAAAAAGTAACTGAAGTTTACTAAGTTTTAACTTAGTATAAGTAGAAAAAAGCCTTGGATAGCAAAATCATTTACACAAACTACTTAAGTTAGTGACAAAAGAACAAATAAAAAATAAAATAAACGAAGGGGGAACCAAAAAATATTAAAAATGAATTATTAAAATTCAAAGAAAAAACAAACTCATTTCCGTTCACTTAACACAAACAGGTAACACACAGAAAAGTTGATTCAAAATAAATTTCTGAAGACAGAAATACAATTTAAAGCATTTTTTCAGATAATATGGACGAGTTAACTACTCTTTGGTAAACGAGATCGTAATTTATAATATTAGTCTGAATATTGATTAGTTATTTGTTCCTTCTTTTAGTAACTTCTGTAAGGGATCCCTATTTCTTTGTCTGCTATCAACGCAGTGTCTTCTGTATATATTATGTTGTTAAGACTGTGGCTGCCAACGTACGGTTTCAATAATTTTTTTTCTTTAGTCTACACGCCTATATACAGAAATAAAGGGTGATCCAAAAACTTGGATCGATTTTAAATATGGATTAAGTGTAAGTGTCTCATGATTTTTTCAATTTATTTCAGATTTAATAATTTCAGTCTTTGACAATTGTAATCATGAAAAGATTAACAATCTATCAAAGTTTTAAAAATATCGGAGACTATTACCAAAATGAACGTTCAAACAAAAATCCATTTCAGGCACTTCGTGATTTTTGGTCAACAAACTCGGTCAACCGAGAGCCCAATTTTTTTATGGATTTGCTGATATGCAGAGCTGTCGCATTTGGGCTAATAAAAATCCAAGGCAGATTGTTGAAAAGCCACTGTATTCACAAAAGGTCACTGTTTCTTTTTTTGCTAGCGGAATCATTGGGCTATAATTCTTCGAAAATGATGCTGGAAATTCTGTTACGGTAACAGGCGAGTGATACCGTGCCATGATAACCAACTTTTTATGGCCTGAATTGAATGCTATAGATGTCGAAGATTTGTGATTCCAAAAGAACAACGCCACCATGATCGTGCAACTTGACGGCTTTAGATTACTTTTTGTGGGCTCATCTCAAAAGTAAGGTCTATGCCAACAAGCCAACAACAATTCCAATGCTGAAGAATGAAATAATAAAGCATATTAGTCAGATTGAGGAGCAACTATGCTGATATATCATCAAGAAATTTGACCATCTAAGTCTTGGCGACATTATTTTTCACACATTACTGCCATTATTTAAAGAACACGATCCAATAGTGAAATCAATAACATTTCACCAATAACATTGTTTCATTTACAGCTAACTTCCATCCGTCTTAATAAAACACCATATATTTTTCAGCAAAAATATTCTCCGTTTTATCGAATTTACTTAGTGTTGGCAACGTTAGGCATGAATTACAAATATACTAGCACTGGAATAACAAGAACGTCTCCAGGTGATAGATACTCTTTTTCAGAAATCTGTTGGTAAATGAAACGACAAATCAGATTTCTAGAGAAAAATATAAACAGGAAGCTTTGTGATTTTGCACGGTACTTGCATCAGATTATTTTGGCCATTTTGGTTCCAAAGAAAGTAACGCCAAATAAGCTTTGGTTTCATATCGAATTTTAGTTATGTTCAAGTCTTTGCAATTTTTAATGTTATAAAATTCTGAACTGAAAAAATGAAATTGAAATATTAAATCTATTATTCAAATGCTTTGTAGCTGATCAAATGTTTTAACTTAAAACGACCCTAACACGGCAAATTTACACACACAAATGCAGAATAATATATATATATATATATATATATATATATATATATATATATATATGACGGACCTGAAGCAGACTACCACCACGTTTAATTTCGTTGTTTTTCATTTATTTTTTTTTTTACTTTTTTCAGCAGTCTTATCGATTGTTACATAAACGTTCCGATTATCAAAGAAAATTTAGAAAAATAACAATATTTAAACAAATTTTTGGGGAGTTTCGTTTATCATACAAAGTTAAAGTAAATCCATTCTCCATTTTTAAACCACTCGCGTTGGGGTCGCTTTGTTTCTGGGAAACTGGTCCCCTTCCCTAAAATTGTTTAAATGTTGATATTTTTGCATTTTTTTTTTTTGGCATTCGTAAAGTTTAAGGTATAAAAGATAATATTGCACTGAAAGAAGTCAAAAAAATTTCATAATGAACAAATTTACAGGTGACGGTAATGTCGTACCGGCGACTGGTTTCAAAACTAAGGCGCCATTTACTATTTACGTTGTATGAGAAACTGATCCTCCCCAGAAAATGTTTAAATATTGAAATTTTTCAAATTTATTTATTTATTTATTGATTTTTTTTTTTTGTCAGTCTTAAAGCTAAGGGGTTAATCGATAGGACTGCGCTGAAAAAATAAAAAAATAAAAGAAAAACAACGAAATTAAACGTGGCTGTAGTCTGCTTCATATATATATATATATATATATATATATATATATATATATATATATATATATAACTCCTAATGAGCCAGACGAACATACCTGACGATCCGTTTAGGTGAAACCTTGGTAGGTGTTATCTGTTTATTTCGCTCTACTTCTGTATTGATGGTTTTTTTTTTAGTTGATTACTCGTGTCGGGGTTTTTTCTTTGGGCTTCGTGCTGTTTTCGTGCTGTTTTCGGTCCGAACACTTTTGACTGACGTTCATGTACTAAGCTCTTTCTATTTTTAAACCATTTTTTTCCTTCCGCCGAAAGTTTTTGAAGGTTTTCGACACGAGTAATCTCGTTTAGATAGATAGATAGATAGATAGATAGATAGATAGATAGATAGATAGATAGATAATCTGTAATTTTACTATAATAGTTGTGCGTCAGGTGGAGGGTATTATTGCAGGTGGCGATTAAAAATTATCGAAGCGTATAAATATATAAGACAAGCATCGCTCTTACATTATTTTTTAATTTTTTAATCATTTCACCCCAAGCAAGGCAGTTTTACTGCCACTGGTGTGCAGAGGGTTACATAGGAAAAAAGTGATGGGAAAGAGGGACAAGTTATAGGGGAATGTCAGGAAGTGGGTAAGAGAAGGATGAGAATAATGATGTGATAAGAGTAGAGTGGACGGAGAAAAGAAGGAAAGGATGCGAGTCAGAGAGATAGGAGATGACAATTGACCTTATATTTAAATTCTTGGAGATTGTAGCTCTCGAGAAGCAAGTATGCGGAATGGAATTCCACAGGCAGGAAGTGCAAGAAAAGAAGCTGTTAGAGAAGAAGTTGCGTTTACATTTTATAGGTTTCACAGTAAAAGTGTGGGACCCAGTTGTTAGTCTTGTACCTCGAGTAAATTCATACATAGAGAGCAACAGTGAGCTAAGTTCATCGGAGCAGAAGTTGTCAAAGTATTTGTAGAAGAGACATAGGGAAGCCAAATTTGTTTAACAATAGAATTTATTTTACTCTATTTATCAATCGTGGGAATCTTATAGCCTTTAGTTTTAAATTATAATGATGTTTAGCGCAAAAAATATTTTTTTCTATAGTTGACTAGCGGAAAGATATTTTAGGCGATTAATTTTTTTTTCTTTTGTCAAAAGTGCTCAGTAACAAGTAAGATAGATAGATAATGGGCAGACATAGATAGATAGATAGATAGATAGATAGATAGATAGATAGATAGATAGATAATGGGCAGACATAGATAGATAGATAGATAGATAGATAGATAGATAGATAGATAGATAGATAGATAGATAATGGGCAGACATAGATAGATAGATAGATAGATAGATAGATAGATAGATAGATAGGACAGAACGTTAATAAAATTAATGTGGAAAACTTTTCACTTAGCTGTTTTGAAATAAAAACGTGTTTAACTAGTTTACCTGGAAAATCATACAGCAAGCCTAGAAAAGAATACACAAAAAAACTAATACGCATATACACACGATACATGCATATACACTGATATGGCAAAAAGAGGTCAGCCGAAAATGGTAAAAAGCAATCAAGCACCAATAAATCCTTCTTCTTCATGCCCTTCTTCTATGCGCAATGTCCTTTCATGACGTAGGCGATCAAGGCTTTCCACTTCTTCCTATCCCTGTTCGTTCTCAGCATGCTTTCTTCTGTGTCAACACACGACCCTCGTTCCATCATCTACCTGATCAGGCCCTTCAAATATGTTATTCGTTGCTTTCCCCTGTCTCTTTTTCCATCTATCTGGCCTGTTAGTATCTGGTTCTCTAAGCCCTTCTTCCTTATTGATTATCCCAGGAACTTTAGCTGTGTCTTCCTGATGCTCATTATTAATTTCCTTTTCATTTCCATCCTTTCCAAAACCTCATCATTGCTCAGATGCTCGATCCCTGATATCCGCAGCATCCTTATTTAGAACCACATTTCCGCCTCACTTCTTTGTTTCTAGCAAAACTGTCCTGTATCTTAATACTTTACGCAACTTCTGGATTGCTTCTTTCGCTATGCCAATACGCCTTCTGATCTCTGTGTCGTATTTACCGTCGTTTGTTAGAACACTTCTCAGGAATTTAAAATTTTGTACCTGCTTGATTTTAATATCCCTCATCTGTAATTGTTATTTTGAGCTGCCTTTTTTGCTGATGACCATGCATTCGGTTTTCTTGCAGTTTATTTGTAGTCTTTTCTTGTCACGCTCTTCAGCTACTTTCTGTAGGAGGTCTTGTAGTTTTCTTTCCGTATCTGTAATCAGCACTGTATCCTCTGCGTACCTTATGTTGTTAAAAACAAACCATACAGTACTAAAATGATAGACAAATAATACAAAATTCAGTACCAGGTAAATTAATCTGTGGTTCTTTCGAGCAGTCGTGATTTTTTGAGAAATTCTTGTTACAACTGTTGTTACTAGAAATTCTATGAAATTTAAGAGCAAATCTATTAAATTTTAATTTTTCAGACTTTGTTTTTGTTCAAATCGATAAATATTTACCCGAAATAAAGCGATCGAGGCCCGAAGACAAAAAAGCAGCATACCGAGAGTGAAGTAAACGTTAATGAGAAAATGAAAGAACAAGTTTGAAAAACAAAGATGGTGATTGGTGCTGCTTTTAAATGTTTTCAGATCCAGGTTGTCAGATTTCTTCCTTTTCTCTCTTTCGTAACCCTTCAGGATGTAGGCGATTACTGCCCTCCACATCTCCCTATCCCTAGTGGCTCTTAGCACGCTTTCTTCTGTTATTCCACCCAAACATAATCTATCATTCTTTGCTCAAGTGTGTCAAATATGTTTTCCTCTTTCTTTCCTCTTTTCTCTATTTCACTCTATCTGACCTGTGAGTATCAGGTTCTCCAAGCCCACTTTCTCATCACATGTCCCAGTAACTTCAGCTGTCTTTTCTTGATGTTAAGTATTAGTTTCGTTTTCGCTTCCATCCTTGCCAAAACGGCATCGTTGTTTGGTCCATGGTATCCGCAGGATCTTTCTGTAGAACCACATTTCGGTTGCTTCAAGTCTCTCTTTCATCTCTAAAGAGATTGTCCAGCATTTACTGTCATACCAAAGAACAAACATCGCAGCAATGCAGTACTATCTTTTCTTTCTACCGAAATTTTCCTGACTCTTAATACACTACTCAGCTTCTGAAATGCATTTGACCGTCGATAATATTTGATCCTTTTTTATATTTTCTCTTCTGACGATATCAAATCAGAGTACTTGGCACAAAAATAATTATATATATATATATATATATATATATATAAACTTATTTATAAATGGAACTTTGTCACTGTGTGTGTGTCTGTGTGTGTGTGTCCATTACTCATCGACTCCGAAACGGCTGAACCGATTTTCTTGAGAATTTACACAGTTGTACTATAAGCTTCTGCGAGTGTTGTTAGCTAGGTTTTGTGTCGAGGAACCCCCGATAAATATCGAAAATCTATAATCGAAAAAATCGGGTTATAGAAGGAGTGGTCCGATTTTAATCAAATTTCATACACTCATAGACAAAGACATAAGAAAAGATATTCAGAAGTTTCAAGGTTGCAGTTCTTACAATTGTGCAGAAAATCGATAATACATATATATATAAAAGGCAAGATGTTTGTTTGTGTGTCTGATTATCTGTCTGTGTGTCCTTTATACAAATCCACAATTTTTATCCTATTCTCACCAAACTTCACACAAATATTCTTTTGGCTGAGTCTGAGCTCCAAGACCATGGATTAGTTTTAAAGCTTTCATTGCACCCGAGCAACGACGGGCTATATTCCTTGTACGAATATAAAATATATATGAAAATTAAAATCATTATATATATATATATATATAATGATTTTAATTTTCATATATATTTAATATTCGTATATATATATTGTTGTGAGGAATTACCTACACACTACTATGAACTACCGGACTACATAATTACCAAGAGTTATCTACTCTCGGGAGTAGTAGCAGCTACGATACTCATTTGTTAGTGCGTCGTTCCGGCGCTTAGTACTATTATACTCTATTTCCTCTGTACAATGTTTCTCTTTGGTAATATAATATTGATTCCAGCCGTATACCGTGTCCGAGTCTTTCTTGTGACCTTTTCTTCCAGAGCCACATCATATATATATATTATTTTATGCTAATTATAGCATAAACATTTCAGCCCTTTTACTCATGAAGTAATTTAAAAAATCCAACTTGCTGTTAAAGATTATTATTTGCCTAATTAAGCATTACTTTGTCCCACTAGGTACCTGACTCAGACAAGATAATTTTCTTTAAAATTTAATTAATTACTGTATCATTTATAACTTATACTCTAACATAAAACAAATGAAAAAAGAATTTTATTTTAATAAAATAAAATGACACACACAATACTAAATTGCTCTTCTTAATACGATATAACAAAATATACAAGAATTATTTACTCCAAATTCTAATATATATTCATAGATAGTAGTAAAAAATATATTGTTCAATAAAAATACCTAAAATCCAACCTCCCGATTAAAATTAATGTCTACCCTTTAATGAATCTAAGGTCTCATTGTGTATCTTACTCAGACAAAATTAAAAAGTGACATGTCTAGATCTATGCCATCCTGCCCCCTTTTCTAACCCAAATGTTTAAATCTCCATGGTTACATAATTCTAAACGCTGACTGAACTGTTTGGACACACCCATTGCATTTCTTCTAGCTACTCCCCCTAATTTTCTGAATAACCAGAAATTCATCTTATATTTTCAAAAACAAATCGTTTTCACCATTTATTTTAACATATCACCTGAAGAGGAAGAGTTTAGTTCTGAAAGATGAAATTTTTGTGTAGTGATATTATGTTTTATAAACCATTGTAAAAACAAAATTACAATATATTTACACACACACACACACACACACAAACACACACACACACACACACACACACACACACACACACACACACACACACATATATATATATATATATATATATATATATATAGTGATGATCCACGTATACTGTCTTAATATGTATCGGAAAAACTACTAAAAAGTTGTAAGTTTAAAAATGTATTTTTTGACAGTATTTATTTCTATTATAATATAAATAAATAAATACTGTCAAAAAATACATTTTTAAACTTACAACTTTTAGTAGTTTTTCATATATATATATATATATATATATATATATATATATATATATATATAACGGTAATGAAACTTTATCTATATCTAACAAAAATGTTTTTTTAATCAACTTTCTTTCGATGCCCAGATATGATTTGTTCAGCTTTATCTCTAAGAACCAATCAATAACTAAACACGGCAAACATCGACCAAGAAGCGAAGCGTTTTGGTTATTGAGGCATTATCAGTACATTTAGGTCAGCAGGGAAAGATCTTAACTGACTTCTGACCATTTACTCTGATAAAACTTAGTAGGTTGGCAACGATCCACTAAAAGTTAGGATAAATGTATTTGCTGCTTAGATATTTCACCAAGATACGGACATCGAGTCTATGCTGTAAAATTCATCTGGCTCTAATCAGTTAAGTACTGATGCATAACATGAACATGAAGGCCTTTCTAGTGGATGAAGAGGTGTCGACGAAAGAATAGACATCTGGATGACGTTGCAGATGATTCTTGAAAATGTACGAGTTGAATCTTTTTTTCTCTTCTTATTGTCTCCTTTTTTTTATTTAATTTTTTTAGATCTCTTAGAAGACCATGCCAAACCAGAAATGATAAATTGAGACTAACTTGTACTGCCCACCACTGCATCCCGTTTTTTCTATTAGGACTTCGGATTTTGCCCAATGCAAAGCTCAAGAGCATCTCAATGCAGAGTTTTGAATTTATTGCATTTACATTATTCGGACTACTGTCCTCATCTTTGTTGCCATTTGTGCGACGTTTCGTCCGTTGTACTCACCGGCTTCTTCAGCTGTTAGGAATTTCGAACCGCACCTGAAGAAGGCCGGAGCGTACAATGGTTGAAATGTCGTACAAATGGCAACAATGTTGAGGATAATAGTCCGAATAATGTAAATACTGTACATACGACTTCATCTCAGACAAATAATGTTGAATTTATTATTGAGTGCTTCTCAGACTGTGCGCAATGATTAATGTAAAAATTCACTGTAAAAGTTGTTGTTTTTAAATTACAAATTTCAGACTATGTAGTAAAGCTATCCACTACCACAAAATAATGTGATCCGTTGAGTGAACCTGCTAAATCTATGTGCAGTGTTGACCATGGAGTGTCTGTCCTTGACCAAGGATGTACACTACGGGACATAATTATTTGGCCACCCCAGTTTGTTAAAAGAAATGATGTATTTCATACTATGTTTTAGTATCTATTGGATAATTCTATATGAAAACAGAATGGTTCTTCTGTTATTATTACTTTGCAAGATTTTACAAGGCAAGGAAGCAAGGATGAACTCGTCCGAATCACCTTAAATTTTCATCATTCTTTCATTGAGGAAACTGCAATATAGATAATTATTAAATATTTATAAATTCATTTGATATCATGTTATTGTGCAATATTAACAAAAGAACCATTCTATTTTCATTTACAATTATTCACGTGGCAATAAATACTAAAAATAGTATGAAATACATCATTTAAAAAAAACTGTGGTGGCCTAATAATTATGGCCGGTAGAGTACATTGTTTCTAATATTTATTATTTTTATGTATGCCATTAGACTAGGAGGTGCTCTTATTAAATATTTATAAATTCATTTGATGCACATATTATTGTGCAGTATTAACAAAAGAATCATTCTATTTTCATTTACAATTATTCACTTGGCAATAAATACTAAAACATAGTATGAAATACATCATTTTTTAAAATACTGGGGTGGCCTTTATAATTATGGCCGGTAGTGTAATTTCATAGTAGTTGATTTTTTTTTTTAATTACATGATTTATTTTGGTTCACTATACATAGCTACTTATAAGAGGTTTACCCCTTGAAATTCCAGGATTTCCGGATTAAATTCATTTAATATCCGCTTTTATAATAAACTAGTTGGTACTACTTGTAGTTGAGTAATCGGAACTTGAGAACACAAAATTGTTCTTCACGCAAAAAGTGTTGATTAGTTATCTCAGACTTGAAAAATGCAGCAAGGCTTCTTCCCAAAGAGAGCGTGTGTACGTAGTCTAACACACGAAAAATACACTACCAAGTTCTATTTAGCAGTCATATTTATACCTCCTCAAATCTCGTGGTAGCCGTGAATTTGCGGCAGTTTGTCTACATAAAACAATATGGTTTCCCAACAAGATTCTTTTACACACGAATGCCTATGAGGTAATTTTTTTCACACTACACTACTCTTTGTGAAAGTATCATATAGCGAATAAGCGTTCAAGTCTGGATTTTTTTTATTTCTTTTAATTGTTTCTTTATTTTCGCAAGAAACATTTCTTGTTCTGCTTTTATTTTTATTTCTTCCATGGTAACTTGTCATTTGCGTACTACATTGTGTTATATATTTTTATGTTTTATTTCACTTTTTAATGCTGCAATAACAGAGTCCTAAAATGATTCAGGGTTTTTTGTATAAATCTTGATGCCTCATCCGCATGCACTAATTTTATAGACGTATGTTATTCTATCCTAAAGTCGTAATTTAATAAGATGGTACCCCAACGTTGTAATATATTCGCTGTATGCGTGGGAATTCCTTTTTTCGAACCACAAATTAATAATAGAGTCACGTGGCCTGTCTGCAACCAAAACCCCTTCCGTGTCTACATTTGTGAAAATTTTGACTAGACTAAACTATCGCCCGGTTCACACTCCATCCACGTCTATTGAAAGGGTGAAGAGGCTCATCCCTTGTTCCCTGTTTAGGATGTGGTTTCCGGCTTTCTCTTCAATCTTTTTACTCTTTTCTTTTTTCAATTTCTTTTTCAATTTCTTTTTATTCTCACGTAGCCCCATGCGCATCAGTGGCGTTACCGCCTTGCTCGGGTGATATGATTAAAATAATTATTATTGCTAACGCTTCTTTTTCGATCTGACTCTAGTTTGTTTCTACTTGTTACTGTCTTGATACCTATGCAGCATTAATGGTCATATGTCATAATCACTAGCACCTGATCCAATATGATTTCTGCTTTGGGATCGTAGTTTGTTAATGATAAGTCTGACGTCAGATTTTATAATTTTCTTAAACGCCTTCTGACACTCATCGGTCCAGTTCCGCTTATGAATTTTTTAAGTGAATCGTTTAGTAGAGCTTTCGAATTCTCCCTATTAGGCGCGGAAATTTGACAATAGTTTGCTATCCCTATAAATGCTTGCAACGTAGTAAATTTTGTTGGCATAATCTAAATTACACTTAAACTCGACGAATCTGATTGACGACCATTTTTGTTAATGATTTGTTCTAGGTATTGATTTTAGGCAAAAACAATTCGCTATTTTTCTTGCTGATTAAGAACCTGTACTCTCGTATTTTTTCCAAAACTGTTTTCACATGCCCGATATGTTATTACTTAGATACACTTTTAACTAATAAACCATTCCGATAAGCAACTGTGAAATCCCAATCTGCAAGCATGGTATCAATAGCTTCTTGAAATATAGCTGGAGCCATCTCTATGCCAAAAAGAAGCTTGTTTAACTTGTCTGCCCATGATGAGGTCTCTGTCCGTGTTGTCTGTGCCTATCATAGTGACACGCAAGCCCCCTAACCACGACAAGGTGGTACTCTCTAGAGAGCTAAAAGAGAAATTATGCGTGTTAATTCAAAATCTTCTTGTCCATAGCTTCTTGAAATATAGCTGGGGCTAACTCTATACCAAAAAGAAGCTTGTTGAACTTATACAATACTTGTGTATATGTTTAGTTGTTACCTCTGAACATTCTTCTTCAATCTATATTTGTAAATACACTTCAGAATGGTCAAAGAAATTTTTTTTTCCACCGTTTAACTTTGCCAAAGTTTCCTCTGGACTTGGTAATGGAAAGTTATGAGGTTCTAAACACTTGTTTAACCCAGTCGAAAAATCGATTTTTTTTTCTTTGCTTACACTGATGGCGTTGTCCATTTTGAATGCTTAATCTTTTCAACGAGACTTTTTTTCTCAAGTTCGTCTACTTCTTAGTTGACTTGATCCAATGCGCCGAATGATGCACACTTCGGTTTAAACACTGGCATGGATCGATTCTTCATTTGAAATTTCGCTTTCAATGTGAAACACAGAGCCAACTCAATAAATTCATTGAAAATCATTTTGTTTCAATTAATTTGCACAAGGATGTATTAATTTTAAATTCCTTATATTAGGAATTTCGGGCTAGTATTTCTTTCGGTTTAATTTTTAGCTTCAATTAATCGCATCATTAGTCGAAAGTAATTAGTAAAAAGAGATAATGAGTCATAGAGTATATCTACTCGAATCGATACGAAAAAAGCAATTAAAATTACGATGCAATACTAGTCAACAATTAATATTTGTTGACAATGTCCGATATAATGAGAAATTCAATATAATATTGTTACCAATAACTTTAGAATGACACGCTAAATAGTTGATGTAAAAAGCAACGAAAAATGACGAGAAAGAAACACTAGTCAATACTTAATCATCGTTGATCATCGTTTTATCGAACAAATAAATCAAACTATGATCATAATGGCACCAAGTATATGCTACTTATAATTTGGTTTTAGCATTAGCAAAATCTACGACAGATGGTGCTCTCTTATTTAGAAAAATCACTGATTACGCATCAGGTGCATGAACAGAAAATAAACACCGTTTTAAATTGGCAACTAAGAAATTCAGTTAATTAGTTGTCATATGTGATACACGTTTGGGCAAACGTCTCGAAAGAGACATTACTGACTGGGCAGAAGGTCTTTTCGCAGTAGTTTGACATTAGATTCTGCGGTACACTGGTTGCCAACCAACTCTATTTAACCCATAACCGGAGGGAGAAGAGACAGGTTAGTAACTTTTCTGAAAGTATTTGCGCGTAAGTGAATGCAACGAATCCACCTCAGTAATTAAAAATTCAATTTTTGAACTGAAGCAACTTTTACGTCAGTATGTACACAGTATTGTTTTAAATAATATGTACGGCTTATGATAATAGCACATTGAGACAGGGGATCACCGAAGTTAAGTAACATCGAGATAGGCTAATAACCAAAGTAATGACTGCTTAGGTATAACAGGTGCTGTAAGAATGGAGATGCGGGTTGTGTAATGAATAACAGACGGAATTGTTAATCGGAGAAATAATAAAAAGACATAAGAAAGAGGAAAATGAAAGCAGAAAATAGGGAAAAAAGCAAAATAAAAATAAAATTAAGCATAAAAATAGAAAAGAAAAAAGAAGCAGAAAGAGGAAAGAGAAATAGTAAAATAACAAAATGGAAGAAAAAATCTTCTTCTTCTTCTTCTTCTTCTTCTTCTATGTGCCCTGTCTCTTCAAAACGTAGGCGATCATGGCCTTCCACGTCTCCCTATCTCTAGTGGCTCTTAGCAAGTTTTCTCCTGTAACGTCTAAGACCAAGCTGCTGTCTGTCAACCATCACAGGCAACCTCTCCTGCCTCCCAGAAGCATGGACCAAGCGATTCTCCCTGAGAGCAACACACTACACCTCCTCGGCCTTACCCTCTCCTCAGACCTCAAATGGAACCACTATATGGATTCCATAGCTAAATCTACTGCTAAGAATGTTGGGTCACTATGCAGATCCAGGATGTTTTTTCCGCCTGAATCCATCCTGCATATATACAAGTAAACCATCCGTCCGTGCATGGAACCTGTTGCCATTTATGGTCAGGCGCCCCTGCCGTTCTCATCAGTGTTCTCGACAGGCTCCAAAGGAGAGTCTGTAAAGTGATAGGTACTGATCTGGCGGCTCGACTGCAGCCACTTCCCCACCGTCGAAATGTGGCCTTCCTTTGTCTGTTCTATAAATACTTTCATGGCTATTGCTCGGACGAACTTAAGTCACTCGTGCCTCCTCAACAGGTGTTTACTCGTGCAACCAGACTGGCAACTGGGTCCCACCCATTCACAGTCAGGTTAGTTAAATGCAGACGACAATTCTACTCCTGCAGCTTCTTCTCTCGCACTTCCCGCCTGTGGAACTCTCTCCCATATTCTTGCTTTCCTGACGGCTACAACCTCCAGAAATTTAAATTCAATGTCAATACTCATCTATTAACCACTGGACTTTAGCTCTCTTCCCATCTATATCCTTCCCTTTCTCTCCACCTATGTATCTGTCATCGCACCTGCTTTCTCAGCTTTCTATTGCTCCTTTCGAACTAGTTTGTACTCCTCACTCTTTTATAATTAATCTTTGTACAGCTCATCAGTGGCATTTCTGCCTTGCTCGGGGTGAAATGATTAAAAAAATAACGTTCTATCCACTTTCTCAGGCCCTTCAAATATGTTATCCGCTGCTTTTCTCTGTCTCCTTTTCCTCTCTATCTGGCCTGTTAGTATCAGGTTCCAAAAAACTCTCCTTCCTCATTGGATGTCCCAGGAACTTCAATTGTCTCTTCCTGATGCTCAATATTAATTACCTTTTCGTTTCCATCATTTCTAACACCTCGTCTTTGCACACATGCTCGGTCCACGATATCCGCAGCATCCTTCTATAGAACAACATTTAAGCTGCATCAAGTGTTCCCTTCATCGTTGTTGATATTTTCCATCATTCACTGCCATATTGAAGAACTGACATCACATAGCAATCCAGTACTCTCTTCCTTGTTTCTAGTGAAATTTTCCTGTCTCTTAATACTCTACTTAGCTTCTGGAAAGCGTTCTTCGCCATGCCAATTCGCCTTTGGATCTCTGTGTCGTACTTTTCGTCTTTAGTTAGAACACTTCCCAGATATTTGAATTTTCATGAAAACAGAACAAAAGAAGAAAAAAAAAATCAGAAAAAGAAAATCAGGAAGAAAAAAAGATTTAGAAAGGAAAAAAGGAATGAAGAAGAAAGGCAAAGAAAGAAAGCAGGAATAAAGTAGAGGAAAAAGCAAAAAAAGAGAAAAGACAATGCGTTAGAAAACAAAGATAGAAAAAAGAAAAACGTTAAGATAAAATGCAGGAATAAAATAAAAAAGAAAGCGGAAAAAGAAAAGAAAAGAAAGAAAAAAGAATAAAAAAAGAAAGTAGAAAAGTAGAAATAAAGCAAAAAGAAGAAAAGGAAAAAGCAAAGACAGAAACGAGGACGAATGAAAGCAATAAAACTAAACAAAGAAAAAGAAAAAGAGAACAAAGAAAAATGAAAAAAATTAAGAAAAATGCTGGAAGTAGAAAAAGAAAAACAAACAAAATATGATCATAAAATTGATGAATGAAATCTTGAAGAAAAAAAACAGGAATGTGAAAGAAAGAGATAAAAAATGAAATGAAAAATAAAAAGCCAGATAAAAGAGATAAGCGACAGAATAAGACCAGTAAACTAAACCGAATAAAAGAACTACAGCTAAAAGCAAATACAAGGAAATTCCGATCCAATTGCCAGATATCTGTTGTGGATTTTCGATTTCAATTCGTTGTGGAGTTGTGGCAAAACTTCGCCGCAAAGTTGTACTGACCGGTTTTTACTGGAAGTAAGACACGGATCAAGAAGGAAGGTTCAAAACAGTGTATTAGTATAACGAGATATTCAAAAGTGTTAATAATAAGTAATATAGAAATAAGTAAGTTTGAAGGTATTACTACGCTGCCTGACTTGTAGCTGTCGTTAAGTTCTCTCGCTAACTGCTGTACTTGACTGCTCTCTAGAAGTCACGCAGGTAATTTAAATATAGCAAAAGAAAGATTTCATTCCTCGTAGAAAGGGGCACCATAAGAATATCTAAACGAACATCAAAACTTGTTTTGGGTTTCCGAATTGACCGATTTCTTTTCTTTGTTTCTAATGAAGATTTTTTTCTGTTTCAGGGGAAAAGGGACAGGGAAAAAACAGCACATGACATACTTGATGAGCTATGTAGCATAACAATAGAATAACAACATTACCGGCGTAAGGGTCCCAGATAGCGTCCAGCTGGCAGACAAAAATAAAACAGGTTGTAACTCAATACAAACCCTGCTGTATTTACTAGCCTTCCCACGCAAGGCCGGATGTGACACATGGTCATTTTAATGTGGGAATTCCCGGCCATATAGCCGGGCCAAAAATATGTCTGTCTATTTTTACCGAGTCGTGGTTCTACCCTTCGGCGGAACCACGACTGGGTTTGTGCTCTCTGCTCGGAAGCAGAGAGCTGACAGTGTTATAGGGCCACAGAGCAGTCATCCTAAGACGACTGCTTCAATGCAAACCCTGCTGTATTTACCAGGCTTCCCACGCAAGCCCGGATGTGACACATGGTCATTTTAATGTGGGAATTCCCGGCCATATAGCCGGGCCAAAAATATGTCTGTCTATTTTTACCGAGTCGTGGTTCTACCCTTCGGCGGAACCACGACTGGGTTTGTGCTCTCTGCTCGGAAGCAGAGAGCTGACAGTGTTATAGGGCCACAGAGCAGTCATCCTAAGACGACTGCTTCAATGCAAACCCTGCTGTATTTACCAGGCTTCCCACGCAAGCCCGGATGTGACACATGGTCATTTTAATGTGGGAATTCCCAGCCATATAGCCGGGCCAAAAATATGTCTGTCTATTTTTACCGAGTCGTGGTTCTACCCTTCGGCGGAACCACGACTGGGTTTGTGCTCTCTGCTCGGAAGCAGAGAGCTGACAGTGTTATAGGGTTACAGAGCAGTCATCCGAAGACGACTGCTCCAATGCAAACCCTGCTGTATTTACTAGGCTTCCCACGCAAGCCCGGATGTGACACATGGTCATTTTAATGTGGGAATTCCCGGCCATATAGCCGGGCCAAAAATATGTCTGTCTATTTTTACCGAGTCGTGGTTCTACCCTTCGGCGGAACCACGACTGGGTTTGTGCTCTCTGCTCGGAAGCAGAGAGCTGACAGTGTTATAGAGTTGCAGAGCAGCCATCCGAAGACGACTGCTCCAATGCAAACCCTGCAAACAATGACGGAAATCAAGCTAGTATTTAGACAGAAATGCTTCCACTCATTTACCAGCAGCCAATCACAGCCCAAGCAATGGACTATCCCACTTGAGCACAATGAGATGTTCCAGAGCACCATGAATAGCTCTCTTTCCCATAGTGAATCATTCTTCACTCAGATTGTTCCACAAGTGAGTGCTTATCTTACATAGTGAATTTTTTTCTTTGTAGAATAACAACACTTACCTGCGTAAGGGTCCCAGCTGGCAAACAAAAATAAAGCAGGTTGTAACTCAATACAAACCCTGCAAACTATGACTGGAATCAAGCTAGTATTTATACAGAAATTTACCAGCAGCCAATCACAGCTCAAGGAATGGACTATCTAGCAGGGTTTGGGAGAAATAACAAGACAAATTTATTGAGAGCTATAAAGAAGAGGAAGATGTGGAGTACCATGACCGCCTGAAGGAACACAGCAAATAAAAGGAGAAGAATATTCTGCTAAGCTTTAGGCATGCATCTTTGGCTATCCAAATGTGTCAGAGGTTTTCAGTCGCACTTTCCTTCCTCTGTTAGAAAATTTCCCAGAAATTGAAATGCTTGTACTTGTTTGATCTTATTATCCCCCAATTGTAATTTGTAATTTGGGACCTTATTCTTTTAGTGCTGATTGCAGACACGGAAAGGAAACTACAAAACCTCTTACAGAAGGTAGCTAAAGAGAGTGACAAGAAAGAACTATAAATAAACTGCAAGAAAACTGAATGCATGGTCATCAGTAAAGAAGAGCAACCCAAAATGCCAAATACAGATGTGGAATACTAGAATCAAGCAGGTACAAAAAATTTAAATACCTAGGAAGTGTTCTGACAGGAGATGGAAAATGCAGTACAGAGATCCGAAGGCGAATTGGCATGGCGAAGGACGCGTTCCAGAAGCTGGGTAAATTACTAAGACCCAGGATTCTTTCACTAGAAACAAAGAAAAGAGTACTGGAATGTTATGTGATGTCAATTCTTCAATATGGCAGTGAATGTGGGACAATATCATCGAAGATGAAAGAAAAACTTGAGCAGCGGAAATGTGGTTCTACAGAAGGATGCTGCGGATATCATGGACTGAGCATGTGAGCAATGATGAGGTGCTGGAAAAAATATCAACGAAAAGAAATTAATAGTGAGCATCAGAAAGAGAAAACTGAAGTTCCTGGGACATGCAATGAAGAAGGAGGGCTTGGAGAACCTGATACTAACAGGTCAAATAGAGGGAAAAGAGACAGAGGAAATCAGCGGATAACATATTTGAAGTACCAAATCAGGTGAATGACAGAACGGGGGTTGTGTGGTGTAACAGGAGAAAGCGTGCTAAGAGCCACCAGGAATAGGGAGACGTGGAAAGCCATGATCGCCTACATCCTGAAAGGACAGAGCACATAGAAAAAGAAGAAGAAGAAGAAGAAGCAGATTCTTTTGCTAACAACCATGTTTTTGTCTTGTAATTTTGATATATTTTTTCTTCTCGCTTCCATTCGCTGCCTTCTTCAAAAGTTTTTGTAGTTGCATTTTTGCTATCAACACAGTGTCACCTGCATATCTTACGGTGTTAAGATTTTGGCCACCAACAGTAAATCACGGTAGGTCGTCTAATTATTTCAGAATTGACTCGCAGTATAGGTTGAAGAAAACGGCTTAGAAGACACGTCCTTGTCTTAAACCCATACCGATGCAATGTGGCTTTCCTGCGCCTCTTCTATAAATACTTTCATGGCTTCTGCTCCGATGAACTTAGCTCACTGGTACCCCTTTTATATGAATTTACTCAAGTCACAAGATTAGCAACTAGGTCCCACCTTTTTACTGTGAATCCAATAAATTGTAAAGGCAAATTCTGCTCCAACAGTTTTTTTCTCGCACTTCCCGCCTGTGGAATTCCCTTCCGATACTTGCTTCTCCGACAGCTACAATCTCCAAGAATTTTATTTTAAAGTCAAAAGTCATATGTCTCACTAACTTGCATCCTCTCTCTCATGCTCCTTTCTCCATCCACTCCACTCTCATCAGTATTCTCATCCGTCTTTTACCCGATTCCTGACACATCGTGTAACCTGTCACACTTTCTCTTAACTTTCCTCCTATGCAACCCTCAGCACAACAGTGGCAGTAAAATGCCTTGCTTGAGGCGATACGATTATAAATAAAATGTATGCAATTAGTTTGATACCAGTACAGATTCTTGATTATTCTAGCATCCTTCCCAAATATGACGAGTTTGCTGAACAGATCTTTCTGACGTACTTTATCGAACAACGATACGTTATCTATAAGGAACTCTTACGTGATATCGGGCATCCTGTGTGACAATGAATGCTGGCCAATCAACTTAAAGGTGAAGAAAAGACTTGAAACAACAAAAATATGGTTCTACAGAAGGATGCTGAGACAAACGCATGCCAAACCTGTGAGCAGCGACGAGGTTTTAGACAAAATAGAAATAAAAAGGAAACTTATACCCAACATTAGAAAGAGGCAGTTAAACTTTATGGAGCACGTGATGAAGAAAGAAGGCTTAGAAAATCTGATACTCACAGGAAGATTAAGGAGAACAGAGACAAAGGATAGCAGCGCGTAACATACCTGTGCTTCAGTAAATTGATGATAGATCAGGATTTGAGACAAATAGAAAAAATATAGAACTATAAAGGACAGGAAGATGCGGAGGACCATAATTGTCTGGGCCATGAAGTGACATAGCACATAAAAAGAAGATTTGATCGATTTATGAACTTTCTGCATCCCTTGTAAAACTTCATGTTAAACAGCAACTCATTGGGGCCACAATTGTAAAGATCGCTAACAGATGACTGAAATTGAAAATATCTTGTCACTCTAAAGAAAAAAATTATTTACCACATTATCTTTAAACCGACATCACAATAAAATAATTAAGAAACCAAATATAATTTACTCACCACGCTTTCGAGATAAATTCTTGGTTGCGAAAAACTTACTAATTTACCATTTTTTATCAAAGCGTTAATTTAATATCAATCTTGCTATAAGTCCGATGAACTTAGCTCACTGGTGCCCCCTATATATGAATTTCCTCGAGCCACAAGACTAGCAAACTAGGTTTCACCCTTTTACAGAAAAACCAATAAAATGTAAACGCAAATTCTACTCCAACAGCGTCTTTTCTCGCACTTCCCGCCTGTGGAATTTCTTCCATTTACTTGCTTGCTTCTCCGACAGCTGCAATCTCCTGTCTCACTAACGTGCATCCTCTCTCTCTCTCTCTCATGCTCCTTTCTCCATCCACTCCACTCTCATTAGTATTCTCATCCTTCTCTTACCCACTTCCTGACACCCCCTATAACCGTCACTCTTTCTCATAACTTTCCTCCTTTGTAACCCCTTACAAATCAGTCGCAGTAAAATGCCTTGCTTTGGGCGATATGATTATAAAAAAAAAAGGTCAGAATATTTTTGTCAATGATATTTTGCCGGTCAAAATATATTACAGTTTAAACTCAGAAGGCAAGTCGAAGGCAAGAGATGACTGGGTATATTGTCCAGCATTCATTAGCATACATTAGGAATGATATCATTTATAAATTACGTAAGAGGCACAAGAGAAGACAGGGGATCACTTACACTATTTGCATTATTCGGACTATCGTCCTCATTTTCGTTGCCTTTTTACGACGTTTCGGCTGTTGTACGCTTCGACCTTCTTCAGGTGTAAGTAGTAAATTTAATCATTTAGCTTTCAAGTAAAACTAAAATAAAAGTTTCAAGAAAACCTTTTTGTTTTTAAAATTCAATTTAAAACTTAGTTTGTTTATATTTCTGAGATGAGGTAGTAGTTACAGTATGTAGATTATTCGGACTGTTGTCTTCATCTTTTTTGCTATTTGTACGACTTTTCAGTCGTTGTACGATCCGGCCTTCTTCAGGTGCTAGAAATTTCGATTTGAACCCTTTATTACGATCACTGAGGTATATTATTCTCATTCCTTGTGGGAAGATGCTGCTGGCCGTCTTGAGTTATCTTCCTTTAATCCGACTCTCTAAGTTAATCGTTCACCACTGCTGTAGACTGGTATTGAAATCACATCTCTTTGGGTCAAGTCACCTGAACTACCCAACGCCTATATCACTGTGCCTTGAGTTCTTGAGGAAATAAATCAAATTGATTATTATAAAATTGAGTTATATGTTTAACTGAAAAATATAACTAATTGTATTTTAGAAATAAATTGCTAAGAATTCCGAGTGATTTGTAAGCGATCTTATCATAGAAGTGCTTTGAAAATCAGTGGAAAAGTATTGCCAGTAGTCAGGAATAATGACACGTGTTATTCGGATCTCGTTGCCTTTTTACGACGTTTAGGTCGTTGTACGCTCCGGCCTTCTCCAGGTGCTAGAAATTTTGATTTGAACCCTTCAATACGATCATTGGGGTGTATCATTCTTATTCTTAATTTTATTTTAAAAATAAATTGCTAAGAATTCCGAGTGCTTTGTAAGCGATCTTATCATAGAAGTGCTGTGAAAATCAGTGGAAAAGTATTGTCAGTGGCCAGGAATAATGACACGCGTTATTCCGAGAGGGGAAATCTTACATGTAATCTCAGATGGGTCACATAATCACGCCTCTACTAAATCAAGTGAACGAAAACCCTGATTGCTTCTGTTTTAGACCGATGTTAAAACATTGTTTTTCTACGCGTGAATAAATAATATCTGAGATGATTCGCTGGAAATTTATGTACCGGAGTCGAAAGCGTTCATCGCATTTTAAATAAAAGCAACAAACGTGTTTATTCAACTTTAAACGAACCAGATCGATAGACGAGCCACCCCCCACCAAACTTTAGTAGACACCGAAGTATAATGGAAAATATGCCAAACAAGTTTGTTTTTGTTAGCATGAAAAACAAGGGATAGTTTACGAAACTCAGCAGCTGACGAATTGTTTAAAACCTATTCTCTAAAATGAAATTCATCTGAAAAACAAACACGGTTTTTTGTTATATGGTCAAATATACATATATTTATGTAAGTCGAAGCAAATAACAGCTTTTTTTCTAGAATATATATGTTTATGTTTTTTTATAATCACTTCACCGGAAGCAAGGCAGGAGTGCCACTGGTGCTCAGGGGGGTTACAGAGAAAGAAAACGAGTACAGCGCATGCCGAAGAATGATTGATGAGATTTAGGGAGACTGATGTGATTTACGTTGCCTAACCTACTACGGGATAATCTTCTGACCAGTTAGTCATGTCGCGAAAGAGACATGATCACCCAAAGCGTGTATCATGTATGACGCTTAACTGACTGACTGACTGACTGATGAGATTTAGGAACGTAAAAAGTGGCAACTGACGTTGCATTTAAACTTTTGGAGATTGTAACTATTAGGGAAGCAAGTGTGCGGAAGGGAGTTCCACTGCCGGGAAGTGCGAAGAAAGAAACTGATAGAATAGAATTGACTGTTACATTTGACTATTTTGACGCTAAATGGTTGGAACCTAGTTGCCAATCTAGTAGCACATGTAAATCCATGGGGTAGGGGTCACCAAGGAAAGAAGCTTGACAGAGCCACATCCCGTCGGTGAGAAATTGACTGAAGACGAGCAGCCGAATCCGAATCAACTACGTTGCAGATCCGGCTTTGGATTTCATCAAGAAGCTGAAGAGGAATAGTAGGAGCGCCCGACAGATATGGCAATAGTATTCAATGCACGAAGAAATGGTTGATTTATAAATGTGCAAAATAGATTCTGATGATAAAAATTTTCTGGCCAGAGAGAATGACCTAAACTTTCTATTAGTAAATGCAGATATAGATTCGAAGAAGCCATTCCACATGACGTCAGAAGTGGGAAATACACAAAACGAAGGAAAGAAAAAGGAAGAAATCACGATAGAACGGATTTTAAAATAATTAATAAAACGCTAAATCGAAACCGACGTATTCATATTCACTCATATTCATTCTTAGAAACGTGACAAGGGATTTACCCTTAAATTAAAATATACCGACTATATACGTAGTTTCTATGGACATTGCTTTTATAGATATTTTAATAAAATTACACACTGTGTTATTGTTATTCTATCATCCAATACTTTTATGTTTGAAGACGTCACTATCATTTGTAGTGTGACAAAGTAAAATTATTATTCTGTGGAAATTCCACGGGTTCCGCTAGTATATATAATTTTATGAAATGTTACGAAATTGATAAGCTCTGTTATTTTAATTTATTTGATTATACATTATTTTTAATGGATACGCATGTTTGTTTTTTATAATCATTATATATATATAATATCTGAAAATATTCGAGTAAACTAATTCGAGTTTTGTTTAACTGCATTAAATGGGGACGCAGGTTCAAATCCTGCCAGAAGGCGTATATTTTCTTAAACAAAAGAATTAATGTTTAATTATAAAAAAACAAAACAAAGTATTTACTCAAAAACGAGTATCCGTTATAAATAATGTTTAATCAGATAAATTATATATAAAGATACATATAGTTTATATATATATATATATATATATATATATATATGATTTAGATAGATAGATAGATAGATAGATAGATAGATAGATAAAACACATCACTCAATATACCCAGGGTCCAACAAATAAAACCACAATTTTTAGACAAAACATATTATTATTCATCAACATAGTCTCATTCTAGAGTGATACACTGATTCCAAAACTTCTCTAACAATTCGATGCCTTTTTTGTAAAACGATTTGTCTTTGGCAGTAAAAATCACTTCTTCATTGTAGCCAAATCTTTTTCTCCTGAGCATTCTTTTGAGGTCTGAAAACAGCTAGTAGTCGCTTGTGATTAGATTTGGAGAATGTGGTGAATGTGTAAGCAATTTCAAGTACAATTCATGTCGTTTTGCCATCGTTGCGATCGACTTGTAACATAATTTATTGTGAATGATCACTTTTTTCTTCTTCATTTGTGGCCATTTTATCCTTCAAACGCACCAATAATGCTATATAATATTCGTTATTCATGGTTCTTTTTTCACAAGGAACAAAATATCTTGCGCAACCGGAGACCAAAAACTTGCCTGCTGATGTTTACGTCTTTGCCGCTTTGGACGGATTTCACCTGCTGCTGTTCACCCGGCTGACTGCTAATTTGACTCCGGAGTGAAATGGGGGATCCATATTTCATCCATTGTCACGCATTTACGCAAAAACACTTTCTTGTTGCGTTGAAACAGTTGCAAACAACGCATTGAGTCGTGAACGCGTTGCTGTTTTTGATCGACTGCACCCACCTTGAATACGCTGCACCCACCTTGAATACAGCTTTCTTATTAACAAATATTCATGCAAAATGCTGAATACACTGTCTTCTTATAGGTGCAACATCTCTGCTATCTCACGCAACTTCAATTTACGATTGGCCAAAATGAGTTTGTGGATTTTTTGGTGTTTGCCGAGACAACTGCCAATTTTGGGTAAGCTTAGCGTTCTGGGATATTTGTGCATGTACGACTGTGTTTAAAGTCAGCATACCACCTCTTACCTGTTGTTTCCGACGAAGCAGAGTCCGAATAATACTTATCAAGCCACTGCTTTGCTTGAACAGTATTTTTCAATCAGAAAGCAATGCTTTATCAACACATCAAATTCAGATGTCTCCATTGTTTTGAAAATTTGCAACAGTAGCTTCACTTAAATAATTTGACAACTAATAATCCCATTGTGCCCAAATTTTGTCACGTGCCATTTGAATGTTCGTACGTCATAAAAATCATGTGGGTTTTTTATTAATAGCACGACCTATATGATAGGCCGGGAAATATTGAGTGATATGTTTTATATTTATATATCGAAGTCAAATCAATCCTTATATAACACATTTCTCGATTCTACGTAAATAACAATCTCTGCTTTGAAATGTGTGGTAATGTCAACAAATGTAAACATACAATGTTACGGAAATTCCAGGAGACTAGCGAAATGGCTTTAACAACCGACATATTTAATTTATTTGTTTCAACATTATTTTTAATCTATACTTTTATTTGAGTAGATATTCTGTTTTTAATCAAAGAGTATATTTATATATTTATTTCTACCAGCCTGATTATTTACAATTAATTTTGTTACAAAAATATGTGTCATATTAGGCTTGTTGACTTCGATGAATTTTGTGTGTCATATTAGGCTTGATTTGACTTCGATGAATTTTGTTACAAAAATATGAGTCATATTAGGCTTGATTTGACTTCGATTACACTGTGAAATCATTCGTGGTCGAGTGGTCTAAGACGCACCATATATAATATATATATATATAATTTGTTAGGATATTTATGTAATAAATGTAATGTATTTAATTCATTTGTTTAAACATTATTTTTAACGGATACTTTTATTTAAACACACACACACAAACAGACACACACACACACACATATATATATATATATATATATATATATATATATATATATATATAGTTCGGGTTTCAATTCTGCCTTCTTCTACCGAGCGCCTTTAGCTCAAATTTAGAATCGCCGACTGACGCCAATTCGGTCGGGTTTCAATTTTGGGTAAAAGCAATCGTATGTCTAACCATACTGATAAGCTGTGACACCGCGAAACAGATCTCTCTGCGGATGACTATGTATATATTATCCTACGTTTTTAGGCAAAACTCGGTGTTTGATGCATTATGCAATCTCAGGATTATACTTAACTGAGCTTTTCTTGATTTGAATTAGTTATAAGCGTTCTTTGCTCTAAGTTCATTATAGGTAGTAAATTGGGTGTGGGAATAGTTTTATTTATTAAATGCTAGGTTAATAACGAAACCTAAAAATGGAATAGGATACTAAAATCTTGATATGAAATCAAAAAGCAAACAAAAGAAATGTATAATTTATAGTCTGTTATAATTAAGGAAACGTTGCAATGGACCCAACAAATTTATTTGCATTTACATTGTTTTTTAAATGAAATAATTAAAACATTAGTGCAAATGAATAGTCATGATTAATACGCGCAGATTTACACACACATATATATGAAGGTAATCATAGACTCATACAAACTTAAGATTAGACGGTTTTTCAATTTGAATTTATATTTAGGCATTGCTACAGTATTAATAAATACTAACTCGAGCGGGGTAAAATAAAATTTAGTTAGGGCTAAACCGGAATGAAAAATGGGGACAGGGAAGAGCAATCGTGGGTACAACAAAAAGAAGGAAAGAAGAAATATATTTTAAAGAAGAGATTAGAAAAATATATAAAATATCTAACATATGTATTAAAATATATTAACACATACATCATATATATAAAAAGTTTACATAAGAATACATTATAGTAATAAAAATATGTCATATACACATAAAATATATATAAAATACACATACAATTTATGTACTTATACACAATATACAGATAAGATACATATATATATATATATATATATATATATATATATATATATATATATAAAAACATGGTATATGCATATATACAAAAAATACATATATATAAAATACAAACACTTAATATTAACATAGAATATCCTATGTATATATAATATACACATAAAATATAAACTTATACTTAAAATACAAATTTAACTTACACGCATAAGAAAAATATAAATCCATAGACAATGAAATGATAAATCTGAAACTATAACTATAACTATATATATATATATATATATATATAAATGTTACACATATAAAACCATTACGAACTAAAATTCATAGAACAAACCTATGAAAAAATACATATATAAAACACATACACACAGTTAAAATTGCATATACAAAATACGTGAACATATGTATAAACTAATATAAAATACATATTGTATGTATCGTGTATGTATAATATAAGTTTTAATATATTTTTCATATACATGTTATATATATATATATATATATCTTAATTTGTTTATAAATGAAACTTTGTGTGTGTGTATGTCTGTGTGTGTGTGTATCCGTTACCTATAGACTCCGAAACGGCTGAACCGATTTTCTTGAAAATTTCCGCAGTTGTACTATAAGCGTCTGCGAATGTTCTTAGCTAGGTTTTGTGTCGTGGTACCCCAGATAAATATCGAAAATCGATAATCGAAAAAATAGAGTTATAGAAGGAGTGGTCCGATTTTAATCAAATTTGATACACTCATATACAAATACATAAGAAAGGATATTCAGAAGTTTCAAGGTTTCAGTTCTTACAATAGTGCAGAAAATCGATAATATATATATATATATAAAAGGTAAGATGTTTGTGTGTGTGCGTGTCTGCTTATCTGTCTGTATGTCTGTATTTTTTTCAGCCCTTTTATTTTAGGTTTTGCATCGGGTTTGGCTCGAAGTAGGTATAATTTTATTTCTTAGTTTCAGCCATGATACCATTTACCCAAAGGATTTATTTAGCCTTCAAAATTCAGTTTACGACGAAAAACTTACTTGATATCGATACCAGGAAATCAAAATTTTACTTACATCCATTCATTTTTCTTTCAGTCGACGGTTTCGCTTTAACTGGAAACAAGTATTGCTTTTTAGTCTTTCGTGCCACTGTCCAAAGTGCTCCAGGACCATGGATTAGTTTTAAAGCTTTCATTACACCCGAGCAACGCCGGGTTATACTGCTAGTATATATATATATATATATATATATATATATATATTGATGTCCCCTTCATCTTATTCTGTCTTTTTGTTTTCTTTTTCTCTTCGCAATTTCTTTTCCCTGTCGCATATTTTAGGACTGGTGTAAGCCTAAATAAATTTTACTTTACACATTTTGTAAATTTTGATATCAGAGAATTAGGGAAAAGTGCTCTGAAATTTTTAACTGGCCCTCCTCAGATCTGAATTAAGAATTGTATTTCTCCTAGCCTGGATACCATACAAGTCAATAGGCTAATCTACCATATTATGTAAGCAACAGCTGGAGCTAAATGAATTGCTTGATTTCTGCAAGAGAATTAGGAAAGAATGAACAAATAAACATCTATGTCCTTATACACTATCAGCCATAATCATTAGGTCATCCGACGGTTTAATAACATGATGTATTTATTACTATCTTTTAGTATTTATTGACAAGTGAATAATTGTAAATGAAAATAGAATGTTTCTTTTGTTAATACTTCACCATAACATGAGTATCAAATGAATTTATAAATATTTAATAATTAACTATATTGCAGTTTCATCAAAATAACCTCCTTTTTGCCTTTACTAAAGCTGCACACACTCTGGACATTCTTGCCATATGTTTTTTTTAAATAATCCTCCGACAACTCACCCCAGGTATTCTCTAGGGGTATAACTAAATCCCTAACATTACTAGGCTGTTTCCTCTTACTTCTCCTGTCCAAATCATCCCATGCAAGTTCAATTGCTGAGAGGTCTGGTGTCTGAGGTGGCCAACACATATTTTTAAACACTCCAGCAGTTTCTTTAATTTTAAATAATTTTAGCACAATTTAGAAGTATGATTTGGGTTGTTATCCTGTTGGAGGATGAAATTTTGACCCTAAATACGCAATCCGGATGGAATTGCATATCTCTGTTAGATTGATTGGTACTGTTCTTTCTTCGTAGTCCTCTTTACTTCAACCAAATCACCTGAACTCGTGCCTGCAAAACAGCCCCAAACCATGCAGGATTCACCACGATGTTTCATCGATGATTGTACACGCTCATCTTTCACTCGCATCCTAACCCTCCTCCGCACGACCGCCATCCTTTTACTCACAAACAGTTTGAACTTAGACCTATCTGTCAACAACAGTTTTGACGACTGCTCTGGTGTCCAGTTTTTGTACTCTCTTCTCCACGTTACTTTATTCCTATTATTGGCTAGCAGAAAGAAATCCTTCCTGGCTGCCACTCGTCCAAAGAATCATACTATTTTCATTTAGAATTATCCACTTGGCAATAAATACTAAACATAGTATGAAGTACATATTTTTTTTCAAACCTGGGATGGCCTAATAATTATGGCCGGTAATACACACACACACACACACACACACACACACACACCCACACACCCACACACACCCACACACAAACACACACACACACACACACACACACATATATATATATATATATATCTGTAAAATGTATAAAAAACTTATACATATTCTAAAATATAATTTATAATATATATATATATATATATATATATATATATATATATATATATATATATTATAAATTATATTTTAGAATATGTATAAATTTTTTATATATCCACTACAAATCGTACATTTGTTTCAACATTTAAACTACAATGTCTCATCAAGTGGTGAGTTTCAATGCAGTTTCAATGTCGAAACAAATGTACTATTTGTAGTGGATATATAAAAAATTTGTACATATTTTAAAATGTAATTTATAATAAATATTCACAGCTCTATATATTATATATGGAGCACTGTTTTAAATTAATGTTTTGGACGTTGTAAATTTTTTTTTCTTCGTTTCTTATTCGCTCGGAAATATATATATATATATATATATATATATATATATATATATATATATATATATATATATTTTAGAATTTAAAAAAGGAGTTCATTAGTAAATGCCGCCATAGGGCGAAATTTGTGAACATTTAAAATTTTAAATTCTAAATTTAGTTTTTAGGAGAATAAATATAAATTAAATTGTTTTTGATTAATTGATTAATTAATTAAATTTTTAAATAGAAATTTTGAACCCCTCTACCTTCCTTTTCCTGTCTTCTTTTAATATCTACCTTTTATGAAGTAAGGATACTTATACTAACTTAAACCCCGAGTTTTTTCTATATGTTTTTCACAGCATAAAATTTTTGGTAATTTTTTTAAAAAAAATTTTTAAATTTAAAAAAAAATTTTTTTTAAAATAGTTTTTCTAAAAATTTTTTCTAATACTTTAACCCATTTATAAACGCTAGTTTTGTTGATACGTATCTAGCGTCTCTAAGAAATAAAAATGTTTCTTTTTGTTTTTGCTTTTCCTTTTGTCCTCCCTCTCTTTCTGTTTTGTTTAGCCCACTCACAATCAAAAACCACTTCCTATTTCATCCGTTAACCCCCTTCCCCTTTATAAAGCTAGACAAAGCCAAATTTTAAAATTTTTCACTTACAACTCAATCTAAAAGTAATGTTGTCCAAAATCTAAAAATAGACATTGCTATCTATTTTTTTTTTTTGACGTAATTTGTTTAGCTTCCACCATTCTTAATCTTCAAATTTTTTTCATTTCTTTTTTTATTTCATTTTGAAATTTAGTAGTTGCCGATGAGATGTGAAAACTCTCTTAGGGATTTCATGCTGAAACAAGTTTGAACATCGAAACTGATTTTATTTTATAATTGGCTCTGAAATTTTAATTGCATTGAGCTCTCCACCTGTATTATTTTTTAATATTAAAATATTAATATTAATTAGGATCGGGTCTTTGGGATTTACTTTCCTGCTTTTCCTTTTGGATTAAAGTTATTTTAATATATATATATATATATATATATATATATGTGTGTGTGTGTGTGTGTGTGTGTGTGTGTGTGTGTGTTTTCTGTGATGTACGTAGATAAATAAAATAAAGCCCACATAAATTCTTCTTGGAATTGAAAGTATCACGCTGAGAATCTATCCTCAGGCAAATCGATGATGAATACAAGTATATTCTCAACTATAAAAACACACACACATACCACTTGTTAATGAAGGGGTAAATATCGCAAGAGTAAATATTTTGAATTTTGTGTTTTGTTTATTAACCCACTCTGATCATAAAGCGAAGAATATTTAATACCTTAGCCAAGTATAAATTTTAAACTGTTTGTTTTATATGCAGTACTATGCCTTTTTTTTTTTTTTACTAATTTCTATTTCATCTCTGGCGATCATCCAGATTAATTCTTTTGATTATATATATATATATATATATATATATATATATATATATATATATATATATATATATAGAAACAGTTTGCGCATTGCCTCCTCTTAAATGAAATCCGTTTGTTGCGGTCAGTTGCAGTGGTCAGTGGTCACCAACCTATAAAGGGTTTTAGAAGATTTTACCTTCAGGTTGAAGATTACGTCGAGTCAAATGACAATAAACTTCGAATTTCTCCTGATTTGGTCAAATAACATATCTGAAACTCTCCAACTGTATTTATATTCCATTTCATACAACATTCAGAATTACGAAACGAAGACAGAATAAGAATGTGGGAGTTGTTACCCATTGACTGTCTTGTTTTATACATTTGGTACAAAGTTGAATAAACAGTTTCTTTGATTGAAAGAAAGTAATATGTTCATTTGTTCACTCTTCATGTTGCATTATTTTTTGGTTAATGAATAATTAACTTGACATACAGTATAAGAGTAATGGTTGATTGTGTGTGATTGCATAGGAAAATTGTCTGTAAGTGAGTTGGGCGTTTGCATACTTGCTGCCGTCAATCTTGAACCCTAACTGAGTTTGCTGAGAAATAAAGTCGACGCCTAATTGCTACCAGTAATTAGTGCGGGTGTGCGAGAAAACAAGGTCCCTCTGCTATATTGGATAGCAGAGGTTCTCCCCATGAGTCGGGATGCTGCTGTACGTTAAGTGATCATTGTCTGGCTGATAGCGAACGTCTAACTGTCTGGAATGAGCGCGCCAGTTGTTTTTATATTCATCCAAATTCTTCAACAAACCGACAGGAAAACGTCTGTTACTATTCTTGCTGTTGATTGGCTGCTGACGACCAATCAGCTATTGTTTAACAAGAGACTCTTCTGGAAAGTTCTAATAGAATGTTTATGCAAATTAATGTGGGTAAAAAAAACATCAAATGATAGTGAATACGTAGGCATGTGTGTGTATGAACGTGCGTAAATATACAAGAGTGAGGCATTCAGATTAAATATATGCAAATTAGAAATATACAGCTTCTATAATATGATTTGCAAGTTATTGTAGAGCCTCGGTCATGCTTGGTTAATTGGCCTTGTGTCAAACACGTCCAAAGTTCCCACAATTTAAATATCAGACGATTGAAGGTTTAAATGTGAAAGGATAAAATATTTCGTGTTTATATTAAAGCAATGATTTATTTACAGAATCACAAAAAGTGTAAGAAGGAAAATATAAGTGAAATGCGTTAACTGAAAGGAAAATGTTCTTTGAGAAAATTCATGTTGTTTTATAGTTGAAATTGTCTGTTAGTAGTTTAGAGTTCATGGATTGTAAAGACCTTGTTCTTTCCTCGTTTTAGTAGGTCGCGACAGGTTGAGTGAGAGAAGGCAAAACAAATAAAGGAGTGGTACTTTACATTTTGTCAATGCGTTGTCCTCTTTAGCGGCGTGGCGTGAAAATGAAGAAGAGGATGCTGAAAGTGAGAAAATTAGACAAGGAGGTAGAATGAATATGTGATGTGACCAGGTTGGCGTGACCGAGTCAGTTTGAGGTTTCTTCCTTACATCGTGGCGAGGTGTCAGCTAACCGCTACCTCTGACTGACTGCTGTTACCGGGTACAGGCCATCCTTAAATATTGAATCCAGTCACGTGAGGTGGCTCCTGCGAGAAAATTTTTTTATTTAGTTGTGGAAAAACCGTTTCTCTGACGTATTTTGAATTTTGTGATTTGATGACTAATCAGGATTCAGAATATGCTTTTCACACTGACTTGTGAAAAAAGAGAGCTTTTTGCCGTTTGAATCATTTTTTGCGTGTGTGCAATTTATTTTGTGTGTTTTAGTTGTTTGATGGATTATATAGGATTTCTATCCTACATTACCTTGGCTGCTCTCTAATACACTATATTAAGTTAAGGATTACTTTTTGCAGAACCTTGCTATCAAACTTACCTTTCAAACTCTCTAAAAATAAAGATTTAACTATTTTTACAGTCTCACGAAGGTAATTCCTTCCAGTTTGCCGAAACGTACGCGGATCTTATGCTCAAATCATCCAGTCAGTAAACTGACTAGCAATATGAACAAAATACTAAAGACCAGTATTATAAATTTAGAACTGACCTACTATCTGTTTATCATCGCAATTAAAATCAGGTAAAAAGCACAGGTGTGAAATAAGCTCTCGATGAAATTCAAATTCACGAACATTTTGCATCATGAAACCCTTTTTGAACAAACGAGATATTTTAATTTGATTTAGCTATTTAACAGAATGTCACATTCTTAAGGGTCAACTTTGTGGTCCAGTGGATATCTGCTCGGAACGAGAAATCGGGGAGCGGAGTTCGAATTCCAGTTGAATTCATCGCATTCACTTACGCGCAAATACCCTTGGGAAAGGTATTAATACGTCTCTTCCTTCCAGTTATGGGTTAAATAACAGGACAGATTGGGTTCTATAGCCTTGGCTGGCAACCAGTCTGCCGCAGAAAGCAATGGCAAACTACTGCGGGATAATGTTCTGCCCAGTCAGTCATGTCACTTTCGAGACATGATCGCCCAAGCGTGTTTCACTTAACTGATTAACTGAATATCAAAATTAGGGCAATTGAATCATTAAATATATCATATGTTATTCAGTTTTCAGAATTGAATACTTAGTAGTTGAGACTTTTGTCCATATATATATGCATATGCGAGCATAACTACTAACTACTAGAAGCAGTGAGCTACGTACTTAAATGACATCTTTTAAAAGTATTTAGTCTTCACGTTTCAGTTTGATCTTTTTTAAGAAACTCTAGTGCATTATATGCATTAATGTCATGGAAATTTTCTTTCATGTTGATTGATGTCAGTCAGTTAAGTACCATACGTGATACACGCTTGGGCGATCATGTCTCGAAAGTGACATGACTGACTAGTCAGAAGATTATCCCGCAGTAGGTTGCCATTGCTTTCTGCGGTAGACTGGTTGCCGACCAAGGCTATAGAACCCAAGCTGTCCTGTTATTTAACCCATAACTGGAAAGAAGAGATGGATTAATACCTTTTCTAAGGGTATTTGCGCGTAAGTGAAGGAAATGAATTCGGCTGGAATTCGAACTCGGCTCCCCGATTTTTCGTTCCGAGCCGATATCCAATGCACCACAACTGTTGGTAATTTTTTTATATAAAAATGAGTTACTGGTAATTTTAACTAAGAAAATTTGTTTTTATACTTTCCAAGGGTTTTGTTTTTGATTGGGCTGTCACAATTTTTCTCATATCCGGAACGATAACAGGTGTTACCACCTCGAGTCAGAGTGAACATAGAGCAGCAGCAATGAAGAGGGGGTTCCACACTCCTTAACCTGAGAACTAACCATGGGTTTATACTCAGTCAGTCAGTTAAGTGCCATAAGTGATACACACTTTGGGCGATCATGTCTCAAAAGAGACATGACTGTTTGGGCAGAACATTATCTCGCAGTAGGTTGCCATTACTTTCTGCGGTAGACTGGTTTCCAGCCAAAGCTAAAGAACCCAATCTGTCCTGTTATTTAACCCATAAATGGAGAGAAGAGACGAATTAATACTTTTCCCAAGGGTATTTGCGCTTAAGTGACTGCAAGGATTTCAACTGGAATTTGAACTCGCCTCCCCAATTTCTTGTTCCGAGCCGATAACCACTGCACCACAACGTATGTTTATAGTACCCAGCGCAATTGACCTCATTTTATTTTTATTTATAATCATATCGCCCCAAGCAAGGCAGTTTACTGCCACTGGTGCGCAGGGAGTTACATAGAAGGAAAGTTATGAGAAAGAGTGATAGTTTATAGGGGGTGTCAGGAAGTGGGTACGAGAACGATGAGAATACTGATGAGAGTGGTGTAGACGGAGAAAGAAGCGTGAGAGAGAGGATGCAAGTCATTGAGATAGGAGATGACTATTGACTATACATTTAAATTCTTAGATATTGTAGCTGTCGGGGAAGCAAGTAACCGGAAGGGAATTCCACAGAATTTAATTAAATTTTTAGTACCTGATTTTCTTACCTAAATAATATGTTTTTCAGTTCCTACTAATGTTAACTCAAAGTACAAATTTTGAAGTGCTTTCAAGAATAATATTTCAAATAAAGATTTATATTTAATATTTTTTGTTATTTTCATAATCGGGTATGATATACCCATGGTTAGTAGTGGTGTCACTTTTTGATGGTTAGCGTTCCAGGGTTTCTTGAACAGAGGCATTTCTACAAAGATTAGTTTATCGTCATCCCCAGGAATAACGTCTTGGTCAGATATTAGGGAAAGATATTAGACTAACTCATATAAATTTATAGCATTATTATGGAGGTATGGAGAACTCCAGGTAAAGAAACCAAAACCAAATTAACTCTATAAATATCAACAAGTGATTCAGGAATGCAGTTCCTCATTGCAAACCTATCTAAGTGTTGACCTGGGAAACGACCACCTGCGAGTTTTTTCAAACTAAGGAAGAAACTACGGAGATTAAAGAAGCCTAACGCAGCCCCCAGGCAGCAATACAACAGACACGCGAACGATCTGAACCTGCAGGAAATATACACGGGAAACGTGAAAAGAAATACGAAGGACAAATTAGAAACGAAGCTCAAAATCGATAGTAGTAAGAGAAGCTCTAGTGACATTAGTAGACGATATTTTTTTATAATCGTATCGCCCAAAGCAAGGCATTTTACTCCCACTGTCGTGCAAGGGGTTACATAGGAGAAAAGTTATGAGAAAGAGTAGCAGGTTATAGAGGGTGTCAGGAAGTGGGCAAGAGAATGATGAGAATACTGATGAGAGTGGAGTGGACGGAGAAAGAAGCATGAAAGATTGGATGCAAGTTAGTGTGATAAGAGATGGCTATTGACTTTACATTTTAGTTCTTGAAGATTGTAGCTATCGGGAGAGCAAATATACAGAAGGAATTTCACAGGCGGGAAGTGCGAGAAAAGAAGCTGATGGAGTAGAATTTGCGTTTACAATTAAAAGGACGCCGAAAGAAGGATGAGTGAATCAATGAAGAGATTCTTGGCATGATGCAAATGAAGCAGAGAACTATGTCAGGATATCGAATGGAAAACGTGAAACTACGCACGGTATTAAGGAGCAAATGGAGACAGGCTAAAGAAAGATGGCTCGACAGCAAATGCGCAGAAATAGAGAGACTGAGCACGACAAATAAACATGATCTGCATAAAAAAATAAAAGAACTAACAGAATAAGAGACGTGCTCATCAAAAGGATGTCTAAAATCAAAGGACGCAACGCTCATATTAGAGAAAGAAAAATAATTCAGCACTGGAACGAGCATATTAGAGATCTCTTCCATGACAAGAAATAGAGCAAGCAGCAACAAACAGAAATACCGATGAACCAGAAAAATTAAAAAACCGAAGTGAACACTGCACTGTCTAAATTTAACAGAAACAAAGTAGCAGGATCAGATGGCATTGTAATAGACGAGAGCCTTAAAGGGCTTTGTCGTAAACAGGATCACAGAAATAATAAACGCAATTTACAACAATGGTGATATACAAGAGGGCCTAAGCAGATCAATTTTCATAGCGCTATCTAAGAATTCAGGAGCAACGGAATGTGAACTCCACTGAACAATTAGCTTAATGAGCCACATAACAAAACTCATCGTCCTGATTCTGATGAACAGAGGGCACAGTGGAATTAAGCAAGAGATAGCACAAGAACTGGGGATTTTTTTAAAAACACCGGTACAAGGAACGCGATATATATGCTCAGAATGCTACCTGAAAGAGTATTGAAAATGCAGAATGACCTGGATCTGTGCTTTATAGACTATGCTAAGGCATTTGAAAAAGCACGCCACAAAGACGTGTTTGAGATGCTCGGCAACCTCAACATTTTCGATATTAAGATATTCAGGAACCTATATCGGCAGCAAACACTTGCATACGGACAGGAAATTAATTCAGAATGTATATAAAAATAGAAATGAGCGTAAGACAATAGTATGTTTTCTCAGCGAATATATACAACCTGTACAGGGAAACAGCGGATGTGCGTTGTGGTGCAGTGGATATCGGCTCGGAACGAGAAATTGGGGAGCCGAGTTCGAATTCCAGTTGAAGTCATTGCATTCACTTACGCGCAAATACCCTTGGGAAAGGTAGTATTCCGTCTCTTCCTTTCAGTTATGGGTTAAATAACAGGATAGATTGGGTTCTATAGCCTTGGCTGGTAACCAGTTTACCGCATAAAGCAATTGCAACCTACTGCGGGATAATCTTCTGTCCAGTCAGTCATGTCTCTTTCGAGACATGATCGCCCAAGCGTGTTTCATGTATGGCACTTAACTGACTGACAGGGAAACAATTTTGAGTGAGAATTTTTGCCAGGATACTTCTTTGGCGGCCATAATCTCAACAATATAAGATACGCGGATGACACAGTGTTGACTATTGACCTTACATTTAAATTATTGGTGACTGTAGCCGTCGGGAAAGCAAGTAAACGGAAGGGAATTCAACAGGCGGGAAGTGCGAGAAAAGAAGATATAAAGTTAAAGTTGCGGTTATATTTTATTGGTTTAACAGTAAAATGGTGGGGCATAATTGCTAATCTTATGGCTCGGGGAAATTTATATATAGGGGTCACCAGTGAGCGAAGTTCATCGGAGCAGAAGCCGTGAAAGTATTTGTAGAAGAGACACAGCACAGCGTCGGTAAGAATTATATTACTAACGATACTGAGAGCGTGTTCGGTTCCTTGTACCGCTCCAAATAATACCTGATCTTTTCTTAAGATAATGACACTAAACCAGAAATACTTTGCCAAACATAATGCCATTCTAGTTACCATATATAGTCACAGTACCAACCAATACACATGGTTTGAAGATTACGTTCAAGCATGAAACAGACTGTCGTCATGTAGTATTGACTTCACTGTTCACTCTAATATTTTCAGACGCGCTATCCCTGGTATTGAAAGATTTTACGTGCTTCTGAACTCTCCTCTGTTCTCTCTAAACTCTATAACTACCGCCTTCCTGCTTTCCTGCCTGCTGGAAATCCTCTTCCGTGGTTCCTATATATAAAAATATTAGAGAACAGTCTGACTCCGCTAATTATCGCCCTATCAGCCTCCTACCGATATTTGGCAAAGCGTTCAAAGCCATCATCAACACAGAGGTGGTACACCATCTCACAGCCCACAGACTCCTCTCTGACAAACAGTATGGCTTCCGCTTCACCAGGTCTACTGCTGATATGCTCAAGGCCATCACTGAGTATATACACCAAGCCCTCGACAAAAACGGCGAAGCCCGAACTGTGCCCTTGACACCTCCAAAGCGTTTGACAGAGTCTGGCATGCTGGCCTTCTATGCAAGCTGCAGGGTTATGGTATAACTGGACAATTGTTTGACCTAATCCAGTCGTTCCTTTCAAACCGTACAATGAGGGTAGTATTGAACGGACAAGCCTCCCAATACTATCACATGAATGCGAGTGTCCCTCAAGACTCTATTCTACGTCCTACGCGTTTCCTTGTCTATATTAACGATCTTCTTGATGTAATAAGATCCCAAGTGGGCATATATGCTGACGGTTTACTCTCGTCTCGATCAAAAATCTACCGAGGCTGAAAAGGCAAACCTCGGTGCCGAGCTTAAAAAGAACCTCCAATACGTGGTGGGCTAGGGTAAGAGATAGCTCGTAAATTTTAATGCTTCCAAAACGAAGTTGCTATCTAATAACCACCACAGGCAATCATTCCTCCCACCATTAACTTCTCTCCCTGAAAGTATAACACTGCGTCTCCTCGGATTAACTCACACATCAGACCTCAAGTAGAATTACTATATAGAATCCATAGCTAAATCTGCTGCTAAGAAAGTCGGTTCTCTGTGTAGGGTCAAGAAGTTTTTCCCGTCCGAAACAATCCTGCACATATACAAGTCTACCATCCGCAGGTGCATTGAGTATTGCTGCCATAACTGGTAGGGTGCTCCTGCTATCCACTTAGGTGTCCTCGACCGAATCCAACGGAGAATCTGTAATGTGATCGATCCCGACTTGGCAGCTAGGATACAGTCGCTTTCTCACCGACGCAGTGTAGCTTCCCTGTGTCTTTTCTACAAATATTTTCACGGCTTCTGCTCCGATTAACGTAGCTAACTGGTAACCCCTATATATGAATTTTTTCGACCCACAAGGTTAGCAACTAAATCCTACCCTTTTAGTGTGAAACCAATAAATTGTAAACGCAATTTCTACTCCAACATACATCCTCTCTCTCATGCTTTTTTTCGTCCACCCCACTCTCATCAGTATTCTCATCCTGACAACACCTATAACCTGCCACTTTCTCATAACATTCCTCCTATGTAACCCCCTGCACACACTGGCAGTAAAATGCCTTGCTTGTAGTGACACGATTATATATATATATATATATATATGTGTGTGTGTGTGTGTGTGTGTGTGTGTGTCTGTGTTACAATGGCTGCTTACTCTAGACCAGGGCTCGGCAACCTTTTGGCGACTGAGGGCCAAAAAGCTATGTAGAGTCATGGAGGAGGGCCAAACAGCTATCGCTCTAGTGTCATGGAGGAGAAAAATGTTATTAAATAAGTGAATAAATTTTCGAAACTCGACCGATTTGGTGTCAGTCGGAGTCTCTACTCCCTAAGCCATGGCATCAGAGAAGGGAAATTTTAACGTCCTGTATATAAGCAGTGTATACAGACGCCACTCACCGAGAGAACTCAATTCGTTTCTGAAGAGTCACGCATATAGCCGAAGTGGAAACTGTTTTTATATATATATATATATATATATATGTGTGTGTGTGTGTGTGTGTGTGTGTGTGTGTGTGTGTGTGTGTGTGTGTGTGTGTATTGGAAAGCAAGTATTCATCAAATAAGTTTTAAGGCATGCCGTTTTTTTTTAATCATGTCACCCCAAGCAAGACATTCCACTGCCACTATAGCGCAGGGGGTTACACAGGGCGATAGACGAGTTAGGATGTACATAGGGGGAGAGTTGGAGAGGATGGGAGAGTTAGTGTGTTAGGAGGTGTCTACTGAGCTTACATTTAAACTCCTGCAGGTTATAGCCGCCGGGGAAGCAAGCATGCGGAAGGGAATTCCACAGGCGGGAAGTGCGAGAAAAGAAGCTATTGGAGTAGAAATTGCGGTTACATTTCATCGGTTTCACTGTAAAAGAGTGGGACCTAGTTGCCAATCTAGTATCTCGTGCAAACTCACACCTAGGGTGCATCAGAGATTTAAGTTCATCAGAGCAGAAGCCATGAAAGTATTTATAGAAGAGGCACAGGGAAGCCACGTTACGCCGGTGGGAGAGTGACTGCAGGCGGTCAGCTAAGTCGGTATCAGTCACGGTACAGATTCTTCGCTGTATTTTGTCAAGAAGCCCGAGTGTAATTTTTCATTATACTTAACCAACTTTCGGATAAGTAATTCACTATATTATGTTCGAAGACAGATAAACTGTTCAAAGTTCCAATATTGTTATTTTTATTCAATACGCGTTGTGTTGCAGTGGATATCGGCTCCGAACGAGAAATCAGGGAACAGAGTTCGAGTTCAAGTTGTGTTCACTTACGCACAAATAACCTTTGGAAAGGTATTAATCATTCTCTTCTCTCCATCTATGGATCAAATAACAGGTCAGTTTGAGTTCTGTAGCCTTAATCGTCCACCAATCTACCGCAGAATGTAATGGCAATGTACTACAGCGAAAGCTTCAGCCCAGTCAGTCACGTCTTGAGACATGATCGCTCAATCCTGTAGCACGTACAGAACTGAACGAAGGAGAAATATCGTTATATATATATATATATATAAGTTCAAAGAATTTTTCACTTTAACTGAGCAGTTTCACGTCGACTAAGTACACAGTTATGATGCCTTCACTTATCTGGGCCGGGTTTATATATATATAATATATATATATATATTCATATACATAGGTGTGAGTTTGTAATACTGGGTTTCACGATCTTGCGATCGTTGTTTGACGATCGCAAGAGCGTGAAAACCAGAGTCACAAACTCACACCTATTTATATGAATATGTCAGCTCTATCACTGATATTGAGCGCTTTCAAATAAGTACCATGTATATATAATATATAAATAATATAATGTATATAACAAATTCCATGTATATATATATATATATATATATTGATATTTATAATTATATACATACACTTTTCACACACACACACGCACACACACACATACACATATATATATGCGCGCGCGTGTGTGTGTGTGTGTGTATGTGTGTTTGTATGTATAAGCAGGTTACTTCCTTTAATTATTTTACTTAGCAAGCCAATCTCGCAGACTATTGATAGCACGTTTGATTCTCATTGGTTGATGCACATTGGAAGTGGGGTTAAATAAATGTGCATGGAAGGGTGGCGTGAAATGGCTGTCAGTTCAGAAAATGGGATCACTGAAACAAGTTCGAATTTTGCCTGAAGATGTTCATATTCAGTTCACCATAACATCTTTGCAAATGCATGAATCTATATCTTTGAATGTTTTGTCTCTTGGCCAAAATGTCTCGTCACTAACATTTAATGGCTCTGGCAAAAGAGAGTTGAGTCCTGGATCACTCTACCATGACTCTTTTTCAGCCCGGCAAAACAAGTTACAGACTGACGATCACGTTAAGTTAAGCAACATCGAACCTGGTCAGTCTCCACATGGGTGAACGCTTGATAATACTTGGTGCTGTTAATTTGGATGTGCGGTTGGTGCAATGGGTAATCGCTCGGAATTTTTAATGACAGCCGGGTTTCAATTCCCATTGGCTTTATGTTATTCCCTTGCGCACAAATATACTCATGAAATATATGAGTTCACCTCTTCTCCCTACAGCTATGGGTTAATTCGTAGGATTTTTATCAATATAGGATTAATATTTAAAAGAATATGGGTCTAACTCAATATAGCGTGAAATCTACCCCCCCCCGTTTCAACTATAGCGTGTTGTCTATCGCAGTATCTGACTATAATAAAATAATTGTAAGTATATACATACCTATTTAAACATTATATTAACCTTTATATATCTATATACTGTTTATATTAAAAATAGAGAGATACACATGAACATGCTATCAAATACAAAACATATTTATTTTACCAATAAACACTTTGTATATCTTCTAGGCATGGCACGAAAAGATCATTGAAATTTTTCTCATCATCTTCCTGCAAAAATGATCAAGATGTGAGTGGAACAGCAGACTAGAAGCACTTCGTATTTTCTTGAGAATCATCGTTTTTGCGTCCAACCACGATCGCTCAATTGCCTGAGTGTGTGCTTCTGAGGAGAGGGACACGGTAGACCTACACGCTGCCCTGAGTAGACGATATATTGAGGTAGACCTCACGCTACAGTAGCACCACAAGCATTGTTACCTAGCGTAACATTGCTTTTGTAATTCTATTTTTTCAGTCGCATTTAAAAAATCTGCATAAAACTTCAGTTAAAATAATAGTTTTATTAATTACGTTTTTATTTATGTATACGACAGAATTTTAGGGCAAATCCTTGTTTCCATCAGTTTTTGAGATTTTTAAAATAAAATTTTAAATTACTTTATAAGTCATATTTTAATATTGCTTTGAGAACAAGCGCATATCACATTAAAATTTTAACAAAATTTGCGCTGTTATAGCGTGAGGTCGACTCCCGTTTCGATTATAGCGTGAGGTCTACCACAGCATCAAATTATAATATTGTATGTGTATACATATTTATTTAGACATTATATTAATATTTATATATCTATATACTATTTATATTAGACGTAGAAAGGTTAAAAAAAAACACTATCAAATACAGTATATATACAGTAGTGTGCGAAATATTAGGACAATAATTTATTTTATGAGGCATCAAAACAAATTTTAAAATCACCCCTGCCCTAACACTTTTGCACTCTACCGGTATTGTGCAAAAATATTAGGACAAGGGTGATTTTCCTAAAACCTCACAGAAATTCAAATACAGGGCGAAAAGCCAAACGTTTTGTAAGAATTATTTAACTAAAAAGGAAGAGGAAGGAAAGCTTCGAAATTGAAATTGGCCCCCACAAAGCCCTGATCTCAATCCTACTGAATATCTACTGGATATTTTGGATAAAACAAAATTGATGAATCTCATGTTACTTTGCAAGACACACTTTCGGAACAAATACAAGCTGCTTGGCAGGAGATACCATTAGTCACATTGAAGAAGCCTGTGATGTAAATGCCTGACAGAATGGAGGTTTCGCGATAAACACTTCTTATATTGTGGTGATACCGAGCAAAAGAGATGGATCGGATGTTTGCCATCACGACCAAAAAGCAAATGACCAAAAGTCCTCGCTGCGCCGCCGGCTCCGCGCAGATCTTCCGGTTGAAAACTAAACATTAATTAAATATTAAATTTCCAGTTCGCGAGCCTATGCGAATTTTATTTATCAGCCAATGGAAAGCCCAGAACCAAATACAACTGTGAAATCCCAAATGAGCTGCTGGGATCTAAAAAGAAGATATAAAAAGCGGATACAGAAAGCATCGACAGGCAGACCGACTCGAGAAGAAGAGAGTAATTAGTGTCTTATCTTGACCAAGTTAAGCGGCTTACTACGCTCGCCCCCTTACCTCTTTCCTTCTTTCCTGCCTCAAAAACTACTTACTGACCTAAGGAGCGAATACATCAAAGACATTCCTTACTTGCACGCTCCCAAATTCTTACGCATTAATTCTCTTTCAGCATTTTATTGCCATGAACATTTTAACCTCCGTTGGACCTATACGTCATGTATTACTTCAATTGTAAAAACATTAATTGATATGTGTATATATAAAATGTTATTTTTCTACTCAAATAGCCTTTCTTGATTTGTAATCATTTTATGACTTATAGTGGGCTATCTACAATGAGGCCAAATTCCGTTAACCTGCAACAGTATACAACTACCCGTCACTAGAACGGAATCTCCACTACTAACAGAAAAGAATAGATAAGCAACCCACTATAACTGAAATTTTTTTCTCAACTTCCAGCAAAAATGATCAAGATGTGACTGGAACAGCTGAATACCAACACCTGGCAATTTCTTTTGAGATTCAACGTTTTAGCATCTAACCACGATCGCTCTATTGCCTGGGTGTATGTTTCTGTCGCTGGATCCACGTAATGGCTACGTGAGGGGAATGGTAGGGCAGACTTCCGCGCTGCACTTGGTTAGACAATATTTAAAGGTAGACCTCATTCTATAGAAGCTCCAATTTCTTACAATAAATTTTTTCTCGCTTTAAAACGAAGAAAACAAATCAATAAAAAAAACAACAATTGTTCTTCTCACTATTTTTCTATATTTCTGAGATGAGATAGTATTTACACTATTTACAATATTCGGACTATTGTTCTCATCTTTGTTGCCATTTGTACGACGTTTCAGCCGTTCTACTTTCCAGCCTTCATCAGGTGCTAGGAATTTCGAACCAACCCCTTAATTACAATCACCGGGGTATATTTTACGGTGAAACCAGTAACATGTAAACGCAAATTCTACTCCATCAGCTTCTTTTTTCGCACTTCCCGCCTGTGGAATTCCCTTCTGCATACTTGCTTCCCGACAGCTACAATCTCCAAGAATTTAAACGTAAAGTCAATAGTCATCTCCTATCTTACTAACCTGCATTCGCTCCCTCATGGTCGTTTTCCCGTCCACTCTACTCTCATTATTATTTTAATCCTTCTCTTACCCACTTCCAGATACCCCTATAACCTGTCACTCTTTCCCATAACTTTCCTCCTATATAACCCCCTGCAAAACAGTGGCAGTAAAATGCCTTGCTTGGGGCGATATATATATATGTATGTATGTATAATTAAAATAAAACTGTTTTAACAGACGAGGTTTACTTGTCCAGAAAGAATATCATTTTCATTCCTTGTGTGAAGCCTCTTTTTGGTATACAATAGTCCGAATAATATAAATAATGTATTTTTTCGTCTCGTTCTCAATCCTGAGTATAATGCGAGTGTGTACGCGTCTGTTTATGTGTACATGAGTGAAAATAAAAAAATAGCATCTAAAATATTTCTTAATGTTGGTATTTATTAAGCTTAGTTTATAAAGCAAAAATAATGAGACGTTCAGTTTGGATTGAACTTGATAATAAATTTTCTACTAAATCAACGTCCCCTATCAGGCACCTATCGCATGCATACTACACAGTGAAATTCATTTATACATAGTCTTATACTATTTATACAGTTTGCTGAGGGCAGATAGCGTGCCGCTCTAATCGACCATTACAACTTTGTGCTGATTTTGAGTTTCATTTAGTGCCCAGTACATACGACTTTAGTAAATCTCACCGACTAGAATGACAGTTTAGTTGGTTATTTTGGTGGTATTTATTCCAGATATGTTAAAAGCTAGGATTAGAAGATTGGCGCATTACAATCTTATTACAATTTTCCCTATTTCACCAAAGTGTATAAATACATATGCCTATTAATTATCCTTGTTTTATACTTACTAGCGAACACAAGTATGCAAATCAGTGGAAATTAAAACACATTAAGAAAATAAAATAAGAAATGTTAATATAGAATGATTTTTAAAATGCTTTTCATATGAACGATTTCAGTAAATGTTAGCTTGACATTATTTTTTTCTTTTTAAATCTGTTCGATTTGAAGTTTCTCCAAGAGGTTTAGCTTCAGGCATTTCTGCGATTATAAACCAAGCAATATATTTAGAACTCCAATTTTTCAACGTAAAATTTGTGTAGAGAAAATTCTCTGCAATTGAAAACAAAATTTACAAATGACGGCAACAAACTTAGAATTGTAGGATATAAAGAGAAGAAAAAAAAAACAAAGTTTTAGCCAGTGAAAAGAAGTTGTATTAAAGTGACAGTTAAAACCGAGAATTACATCGCTACTTTTTGGTACTAATGACATCCGCTGTAGGATGTTATTAAATATAAGCATTTTCGTATGTCTCCTCCGGGGTTTGTTAAATACGACAGCTTATTGGATGACCGTGATTTTTTTTCTGCATTCAATATAAAAATAACTCTGAAATGCTTTTTTTCTGGTTAGCTGCCTTCCCAGTAGCAATGGACGAAAAGACAAAAGTTTGTGTTCAAAACCCGATACCTTAATTTATAGGTCAACATATTCCTCAATTAAAAAACAAATATCCAGAACCTTGTCAACCTTTTGCTTTTATGTGTTTATTTATATACTAACAGTATAACCCGACGTTGCACGGGTGTAATGAAAGCTTTAAAACTAATCCATGGTTCGGGAGCTCAGATTCAGCCTAGAGAATATTTGTGTGAAGTTTGGTGAGAATCGGATAAAAATTGTGGATTTGTATAAAGGACATACAGACAGATAAACAGACACACACACAAACATCTTGCCTTTTATATATAAATATTATTGATTTTCTGCACTATTGTAAGAACTGCATCCTTGAAACCTCTGAATATCGTTTCTGATGTCTTTGTCTATGAGTGTATCAAATTTAATTAAAATCGGATCACTCCTTCTATAACCCTATTTTTCGATTATCGATTTTTGATATTTATCGGGGGTACGTCAACACAAAACCTAGCTAAGAACACTCGCAGACGCTTATAGTACAACTGTGTAAATTTTCAAAAAAATTGGTTCAGCCGTTTCGGAGTCTATAGGTAACGGACTCACACACAGAGAAAGTTCCATTTATAAATAAGTTTAGATTTCTTATTATTAAGATTTATTTGAATATCTTGTTTGTTTGTTATACTAATATACTGTTTTGAGCCCACCTTCTTGTTCCGTGTCTTAAAGTAAATCCGAAGGTATTATTACGCTGCCTGACTAGTAACTGTAGTTAACTGCTCTCGTTAACTGCTGTACTTGACTGCTCATAACGGCGGTATTTATCTGTCTTCCTACTTAAGACAAAATGTGGAACAAGGTCTTCTTAATGTGGGTTCTCCGGGCCATATAGCCCGGCTAAAAATTCTGTTTAATTTTGCCCAGTCGAGACTCTACACTGGTTAATACTCTCCACCCGAAGACAGAGAGCTCGAGAGTGCCCATGGCAGTTACTGGGTATGACTGCAGTAGTCAGTCGCTTTCCCACTAAAGGCAAAATGTGTCACAAAAACTTTTTAATATGGGTCCTCCGGGCCATATAGCCCGGCCAAAAATATCTGTCTAATTTCCCCAGTTGTGACTCTACACTCAACAGTTAATTTCCTATCCTACAAAAAATATCTTTTTCAGTTCCATTCCCCATCGGACTTTTTCGTTGCTCATATATTCTTTCCATGCCATTCTCAGTAATGGCGGTTTTAGGTAAGTGAAAATATTTTCAGTTAGTCTACTAAAGGTGTTGGGGAGCGCCACTTTTTACACAATAAATGGACTTGTCTAGGGTGTACAAATGATCCGGCCAATACAGGGAACGGCAGTTGTGAAAGAGTGATTGTCAAAGAGTTCAGTTGAGTAGTTGAACCGCCACTAGTTAGTCAGTAAAAATATAGACTCATTACTCGGACTTACTTCTTATCTACCAGATTGTATATATTTGATTACTACTAACAGTATTCCTAATATTCGTGAATCTACTAACTGTATTTCAGGTTGTATATATTTTGTTCAATATACTTACATTTTTCCTCTCGCATCTGTTTTTGTTATTATTATATTCTGTGGTTTCTGAACAAGAATCCACAACAAAAGGCATTAGCATATATGTGATATAACATCACCTTAATACATCCTTCTCTTACTTACTTCCTGACACCCACTATAATCTGTCACTCTTTCTCATAACTTTCCTTCTATGTAACCCCCTGCACAACATTGGCAGTAAAATTCCTTGCTTGGGGCGATATGATATATATATATATATATATATATATATATATCCGCAGACAGATATGCTTCGCTGTATCACAGCTCATCAGTACGGTTAGACTCCGATTGTTTTTAACCCAAGAATGAAACCCGACCGAATTGGCGTCAGTCGGCGATTCTACCTCCGGGCTATGGGCGATCGGTAGAAAAAGGCAGACTTTTTAGCGTATACATTATCATTATACACGCCCAATAGCCAGAGTGCTCTAATTCAATACGGAATGAGCGATGCGTACATGCCAGAGTAGCTACTGTTTTTCAAAGTTTACCATTCTTCCAGAAGACTGTTTTAACAGACAAGGTTTATCTTGTCCAGGAAGCTGTTATATTAAAAAAAAAAAGGATTCAATACACAAATTGGAAGTGTACGGTTATTTAATATCTAAAATATTACAAACAGTGACATTGTACGCTACCGCGGTTTCTACCATTGAAAGTTTCTTCAGTCAGTGAAATTATTTATTGCCGAAAAGTTACAGCAATTTTGGCAGATGGCCAAAGGGGAAGTCTGGTGAGGCTGGTCAATAATTTCCATCTTAGACCAAGCTAATCAGATTCACGACTCATTCATTCATTACTATTTGCTCATGCATCACAAGAACCCATTCCTCGCCATTCCCTCTTATATGTACGATTACACCGCATATTCACCGGCGTTCTACAAAAGTGTCATGGCATAAAAATTTCATTGTGTACGAAAAGTTTTCTTTTTATCCTCCCCCACTTTTTTTCTTACAAAAATATATAAAAATCAGATAGTCATGAAATGTGCCAGGGAGAAAACTGAAACTGAAATACAGTGTAACCCGGATATAAGAGAGTTACAATAACCGGAATATAAGTTCTCTTATATCCGGTTTTCTGTTATATCCTGGTTCGGTCTATTTATATAAATTAACACGGGCTCTAACCTTGGAACAGAAACCTCTCTTATATCCGGGTTTATCTTAAATCAGGGTCTCTTATATCTGGGTTATACTGAACAATATTTAACCTAAATGAAATAACATATGATAATATTACCTGTCAACGCACAAAAATAAGGAAGATCACGAAGATCGCGACAAGGGATTATAAAAAATAAATGGTTGAGTAGAAAAAGAAATGCTGATCATATCGAAATGCTAAAAGGGAAACAAAGACACACTGGGGAGGCTAGCAATTTTGACATGGATCATAACGGAAGAGGAACGCCGAGAACGATATTTACATTACCTCGTTAAACGAAGAGAGTCTATTATAATCAAACGGGGGTTCCACAGAAAACCGCTCCGTTGCGTCCAAGGAGACGTAAAAAAAATCAAGACTGGGCCCCGTTCACTCAAACCAAACTCGTCACTTTCAGCCACCTTTCCAAAGAATACGAAGAGACACTGATAGGAAAAGTTTTTGTATCGTAAGATTCCCTAAATTCGCGACGACCATACTACCATTTTTTCCACGGCTACCAAATTAAAAATCCCATTCGATTCATCTCAGAATACGGAGCGACACATTATTGCATCCGTGTTCAGGTTGATACGAGCCGTAAACTCGCCGACTTAATCACAGAACTGGTGCACCTGAGGACAGATTCTGGGTCTTACGACGGCGCTTAGCCTGAGAAACGGGAGGAATAATGGCGCTTAGCCTGAGAAACGGGAGGAATAATCGTGAGATAAGGGATTCCTTCTTTAACACTTCTCTACGAAATCGAATACTCTATCAATGCACGGTAACTTCGAAACGTGTAAATGACTCGCCAAATGAGGCAATCTCAGCATCCCATGATACGGACGTTGGACACATATATCTCTATAGATCTGAATCTTGCCACCACCCAAAAGGAGTGACGAGAGCAAACGCTTGAGTGCCTTCCTATGGTCGCTGCAAAGAGAGTCCAGGCCACCAGTAAAGGATGAGAAGAAATACGTAAGTGACAAACCATTGCTCCGACTTTTGCCATTACTTCCGACCAATTCCTTTTCAGCTGAAGAGATTATTTCAAATCTCACATTTAACAAGTTGCCTTGTTCTAGATATAGCATAGTCGTCAGCTTTTCTAACAACTGAAAATAGTAAAAAGAAGACGGAAAGTGCGATACAGAGATCCGAAGGCATTTTGGCATGGCGAAGGACGTATTCCAGAAGCTGAGTAAAGTATTAAGAGACAGGAAAATTTCGCTAGAAAAGTGTACTGGATTGCTATGTGATATCAGTTCTTCAATATAGTAGTGAATGTTGGACAATATCATCAAAGATGAAGGAAAAACTTGAAGCAACTGAAATGTGGTTCTACAGAAGGATGCTGCGGATTTCATAGATCGAGCATGTGAGCAATGATGAGGTTTTGGAAAGGATGGAAACAAAAAGGAAATTAATACTGAGCATCAGGAAGAAACAACTAAAGTTCCTGGAACATGCAATGAGGAAGGAGGATCTGGAGAACCTGATACTAACAGGCCAGATAGAGGGCAAAAGAGACAGGGAAAAAGAGGATAACATATTTGAAGGGCCTGAGCAGATGGATGACCGAACGGAGTTTGCGTGGTGTAACAGGAGAAAGCGTGCTAAGAGCCACCAGGGATAAGAAGACGTGGAAAGCCACGATCGCCTACGTCCTGAAAGAACAAGACACATAGAAGAAGAAAAAGTTACTTCGAACAACAAGAGAGAGGAAATTACGTTCAGCCATGTTCACCTGTAGAAAGGATATGACATCAAAAAATTAAACGTGCATTTATTTTATAACTGCTCTGGAAAATGAAGCAGAGTTAATGTCACATATTTTGATGCACTATGACAAAACCAGTCCCCAGAAGTTAAGCTACGTCGGGAAGAACCAAAGAAGCTACTGGACATTCAAATGCAGTTTTTAGTGACATACGAAATTATAAATTAAGTCAGGAAATATACGAGGTTACGCGCAATAAATCTAAAAAAATATGCCGTGAGAAAAAAAAAAAATAAGGTACAGGGGATAAATTGGATAGAAGACGGCAACTGATGTTGCATTTAAACCTTTGGCGATTGTAGCTATGAGGGAAGCAAGCAAATGGTAGGGAGTTCCACAAACGGGAAGTGCAAGAAAAAAAAACTATTCGAGTAGAAGTGATAGTTGCATATAATTATTTCTACATTTAGAATTGAAATTGGTTGGTGTAACCGCAAGTTCTATGTTAACAGTTTCCTCTTTTTTTCTCTCTATCCAGTTTTCCAGCCAATTTTGATCTTCAGAAATGTAAATGAAATTTCAGTTATTGTCATGTTTTTTTATCCTTGTTCTTTTATTGTTTTGTTTTCTTTCATTAATATTGTTTTCTTTTTCTCGTTTTCTCACAGTCAGAAAATTCTGTGTCTTCGTAGTTTTAATATGTGGCTGGGATAAAACTATATAATATATAACGCCCAATTTATTTGTAAAACTGCGACTCCATCAGTACAAAAGTCACCAAGTGACTAAAATAAAAGCAATGTACCACTAATAGTAGTAGTAGGCCTCCGTCAGTTAGTTGTCTGCTTGGCTGGAGCATCGGCGTCTGTGACTGCAGAAACCGATACAAAAGTGACAGTCTTTGTTGCAAAGACTGCATTTATGTTTTGTTACTGGTCTGTCGGAGCTGTTATTTTGCTTTCTGTGAACCCGCCTCTTCATGGCGACTTGTGTTAGTTGCTCCTCCCTTGATTTGAGTTGTTGGGCCAGAGTTCCTCTATTTAAACCGGTTGACTGCTACGCTCTCCCATGACTCCGTGTGGATGCCCACAGTTTTCATATCGCGTTTAAT
>JBBBDQ010001399.1:1667500-1730000 GCA_037127315.1 Ascarosepion bandense | reverse complement strand
ATATATTATCAAATATTTACTTTTTCAAATTAGAGACATTAGAAAGGAAGTCGTCTTAAAAATTTAACGGATTATTCCCGAAAAGAAATAATTATAAAATAATTGTATAAAATTGTGTAATTTTCTGAATTTATTCGTATTTTTGGAACAAAATTCAAAAAGTCACTTCCTATCTGTTACATTAAAGAACGTGATATATATATATATATATATATATATATATATATATATATATATATCCCTCCTGTCACGCTCATGGAGAGAGAGGCAATAGCGAGGCAGCGTTAGCTCAGTTCATTCCCATTACTACCAGTTATGAAAGCACTTGCCGCATGTTTGCTCTTTAACAGTGGCCTATTATTGTATTCTTTTGCAAAAATTATGTCGGCCAGTAGTAAGAATATATATGTATGAGTGGGCCCGAGGCGTCAAAAATACAGGCACAAAAAAATTATATTGACATGCTATCTAAAATGACCGCAACATATATTGATGCGCTTGCTACTGATTATCTTACATTAAGGCATAAGAATAAAAAACAAAACAAAACCACTAAGCGTGACAGGGAGATATACACTACCGGCCATAATTATTAGGCCACCCCAGTGTTTAAAAATATTATGTATATCATACAAGTGTTTAGTATTTATTGCCAAATGAATAATTGTAAATGAAAAGAATTGTTCTTTTGTTAATACTGCACAATAGCATATTCATCAAATGAATTTATAATATTTAATAATTACCTATATTCCAGGTTTTATCAATGAAAGACTGAAGAAAATTTAGGGTGATTCGGACGAGTTTATCTTTGCTTCTGTGCCTTGTAAAACTTTGCAAAATAATAATAACAAAAGTACCATTCTATTTTCATTTAGAATTATCCACTTAAAAATAGCATGAAATATATCATTTCTTTTAAAAACCTGAGGTAACCTAATATTTATTGCCGGTAGTGTATATTATTATTATAGCATACTGCAACTCAATACCCACAAAGTTTTGGTGTTAAATCGTCATCATCAGGCAGTAAAATGTGGTTAAATTATTTGGTAATATACATATAGATCAGTCAGTTATTGCCATACGTGAAACACGCTTTGGGAGATCATGTCTCGAAAGAGACATGACTGACTGGGCAGAAGATTATCCCGCAGTCGGTTGCCATTGCTTTCTGCGGTAGATTGGTTGCCAGCCAAGGCTATAGAACCCAATCTGTCCTGTTATTTAACCAATAACGGGAAGGAAGAGACGGATTAATACCTTTCCCAAGGGTATTTGCGCGTAAGTGAATGCAATGAATTCAACTGGAATTCGAACTCGGCTCCCCGATTTCTCGTTCCGAACCAATATCCACTGCATCACAACGCACACCCTTGTATCGCGAATGCATATAGATAAGGAGATTAAAAAATAAAATATAAAATAAATAAAACCACACTAATAAAGATGTCATCCAATGAGGTGAATTCAGTCGGGTGGGAGATTATAACATTTTAAGTAATACTCAAAGATAGTCAGTCAGTTAAGTGCCATACGTGATACATTTGGGAGATCATGTCTCGAAAGAAACATGACTGACTGGTCAAAAGATTATCAGTAGGTTGCCATTGCTTTATGCGGTAGACTGGTTGCCAACCAAGGCTATAGATCCCAATCTGTCTTATTATTTAACTCATAACTGGAGGGAAGAGATAGATTAATACCTTTCCCAGGAGTATTTGTGCGTAAGGGAATGCAAGGAAGTCAACTGGAATTCGAACTCAGTACGCCGATCTCTCGTTCCGAGACGATACCCACTGCACCACAACGCACATCCGCAGTGTTTCAATATTTTTCCCCTGAAAGCTGAACATGCCGAAAATATGAAACCAGAAAAAAAGAGAAACAGGTAAAGGGGAAGAAAAACAAAACAAAACAAAAAAAAAAGCAAAAGAAGTGAGAAGAGTGAAATGAGAGGAGAAAGAAAATGGAAAGATCAGCAAAAAATACTCAACGTTAGAAAAGATAAAATAGTCTAAAATAAAGTAACTATAAAAAATAAAATCAAAACCAACATAAAAGATACGAATAATGTAAAAAAAAAAAGCAATTATAAAATAAAAATAAAAATATAAATTCTTCAGGGCATATTTATAAGTACAAATAAAAGAATTATAATAAATTATCGACAGCGTGACCAAAGTCAACCCTATTAAATTTTACATTATTATTAAGGATCACGAACCAAATTTTGATAGTAACTGTACAACAAGAATAAGGGAACCTACGAAACTGGAAATTGGTTAAATTAGTAAACAAATTCTAGACAGAGTCAACCGACAAAACAATCATAATATTGAATTAACCCACGGAAGTCTTAAATTGGTTCAAACAAATTTACAACAAACATAAATGCTCGTTTCTCTTATTCGACATAGTGGATAATTACCCCTCCATCTCGAAGGATTTGTTTACAATTACCTTGGACTTTGCTTCGGAATTTTCGAGGGTTACTAGTGTAGAAAGTAATATAATTTTAAACAAAAAACAATTCATTCTCATCCATAATAATGAACAGTGGATAAGAACCAATTCCGAGGATCCATTTGACATTGCCATGGGAACATTGGATTCTGCAGAATCATCAGATCTTGTAGGTCTTTTTACTTGGTACAATCTAACTGCTCATCATGATATCGATATAAAATATATCGTATTGTTAGAAATGATGGTCTCATGATTATCCATAATTCCACTAACTGAAAAGTGGATAAAATCCGTAAATACATCCATAGAGTACTGAAGAACTTTAATCTGAAAGTAATGGTAAATACCAACCTAAAAAGAAAACTGACTTTCTAGATGTTGCACGTCACTTAGTTAATAGTACTTACTCAACATATAGAAAACATAATACTAACCATATCTACATACATCATAAATCATATCACCCACCATATATTATTAAACATAAATCATATTCAGCTGAACATAGAATAAAAAATAATTCCTTCACTGAAGACAATTTTTGTCAGTATAGTCATTACTCCACCCTCGTCTATTGAACAGGTGAAGAGGCTCATCCCTTGTTCCCTGTTTAGGATGTGGTTTTCGGCTTTCTCTGTTCCAAACTTTTCAATCTTTTCTGTTTTTTTCAATTGGAGTAGATAGACTAAACTATCGCCCGGTTCACAATCCACCCTCGTCTATTGAACAGGTGAAGAGACTCATCACTTGTTCCCTGTTTAGGATGTGGTTTCCGGCTATCTCTCTTCCAAGCTTTTCACTCTTTTCTTTCTTTTCTTTTTTTTTCAATTGGAGTAGATAGACTAAACTATCGCTTGGTTCACAATCCACCCTCGTCTATTGAACAGGTGAAGAGGCTCATCCCTTGTTCCCTGTTTAGGATGTGTTTTCCGGCTTTTTCTGTTCCAACCTTTTCACTCTTTTCTTTTTTTTTCAATTGGAGTAGATAGACTAAACTATCGCCCGGTTCATACTCCACCCTCGGCTATTGAACAGGTGAAGAGGCGCATCCTTTGTTCCCTATTTAGGATGTGGTTTCTGGCTTTCTCTCTTCCAACCTTTTCACTCTTCTTTTTTTTTCTTTTTTTTCTTTTCAATTGGAGTAGATAGACTAAACTATCGCCCGGTTCACAATCCACCCTCGTCTATTGAACAGGTGAAGAGACTCATCACTTGTTCCCTGTTTAGGATGTGGTTTCCGGCTATCTCTCTTCCAAGCTTTTCACTCTTTTCTTTCTTTTCTTTTTTTTTCAATTGGAGTAGATAGACTAAACTATCGCCCGGTTCACACTCCACCTTGTTCCCTGTTTAGGATGTGTTTTCCGGCTTTCTCTCTTCCAACCTTTTCATTCTTTTTTTTTCTTTTTTTTTTTTTTCAATTAGTGTAGATAGATTAAACTATCGCCCGTTCACACTCCACCTTCGTCTATTGAACAGGCGAAGTGGCTCATCCCTTGTTCCCTATTTTGGATGTGGTTTCCGGCTTTCTCACTTCCAACATTTTCATTCTTTTTTTTTCTTTTTTTTTTCAGTTGGTGTAGATAGACTAAACTATCGCCCGGTTCACACTCCACCCACGTCTATTGAACAGGTGAAGAGGCTCATCCCTTGTTCCCTGTTTAGGATGTGGTTTCCGGCTTTCTCTTTCCCAATCTTTTCACTCTTACTTAGCCTCCTGTACATCAGTGGCGTTACCGCTTTGCTCGGGGTGATATGATTTTTTTAAAAAAATCTATAATATATTCCCTAAAAAAATCGATTATAACTGCAAGGATATTAAATATTGTAAACAAATTAATACCAAAGAAAATAGAAATTAGAAAATTATTTGTCACGCAACACCATTTAACCAAATGGTTAGTAACAAGTTAGCCAATAAATTCCTTAATCTAGTTCGAACACACTTCTCAACTAATAATCTCCTTTGCAAAATTAGGCGCATGGAATCAGAGAAGAGAAAATTTAGCGTGTTATTTATAAGCGCTGTATACACATGCCAGTCACCAAAAGAGCTCAATTCATTGCTGAAGAGTAACGCGTAAATCTAGAGAGCTCAATCATAATGAGAGCATAATATATTAGTCTTCCTGGGAATCAACATCTTGGAACAAGTCTACAAAGGTTGGAACATCAACAGAGAAGTTCATGTTCTTAAGTATAGATTCTGAATAATGAATAAATTCATCATTTAAATTTGATGACTGAAAAAACTTCAGCACACCATTCGTGTTGTGTTTGTTCTTGGATTATTTGGATTTTGCGTTTTGACATTTTAAGGGAAATCGATAATAAATTCTTAGAATATACAAAATAAAATAAATATTTTAAAAACAACAAAATATGGAGTTATTTTGGGGTAGCCAAAATAACGTTTCGGTTGTTACAACCATCATCAACGCTTATATTTACTATTATGAAGTTTTTTTGTTGTTACGGTCTGTGAATAGATTTAAAATTTTAAGTTTTTATCACATTTCTAATGCCCCACAATAAATCCATATTTTATTGTTTTTCACATATTTATTTTTATCTCACATTCACACACACACACACACACACACACACACACACACACACACACACACACACACACACACACACATATATATATATATATATATATATATAACATAGTACACTTGGGATACAATCCAAGTAAATTCCGACAGAGACGAAAGACGAACTCAAGAGAACTCAATGTCAAATTCATTTATTTAATTTAACAGAGTAATATAATTTATAAAAGATTTTAGATTATTACAATGGGTAATACATATTTCACCGCGTCCTGATGTTATTGTCGCGACTCGTCAGATGAGCCGCAATAATAACATCAGGACGCGGTGAAATATGTATTACCCATTGTAATAATCTAAAATATTTATAATATATATATATATATATATATATATATATATATATATATATAGCAGATAGATGAATGCTTGTGGTTTGAAACCAGAATTACCATGTACTGTTGTTTTATGTGTCCACAATATCTCTGATGAAGGCCACCACATTTGTCTATATCTCAAACTACTCTAGCATAAACGTAATGGGACGTGGTCAAATTGTATCGAATAATTAAAACAAATGGCACCTGTCCGTCGGCGATATTTGTATCATTATTTTTGGTACACAACTAGTTCAGGCAGCAGAAAACTATGGTCGCTTACAACCTAGTTGGTGACTCCGACTATTTTGTTTTTAAGTATTCTACATTTTGACATTAGAAGAAAAACAAAAGTGATAAAAAGAAACGAATATAAACTAGATAAAACTGGATAGACACATTGTAATAAAGAACAGAACTAAATAAGTATCTTGACGAAAGCTTTAATAAAATTTAGTAGCCCACGACGTTGCTAAGAACAAATAAGTATATTTATTACTGTTAAATACAACAAATGTGTCATGGCCGAAGCAGAATCAATGCACAGGTAGGCGAAAACTTAGCCGCTTGCATCCAAATAAGAAAGAGCGCAACTTGATCGCCGACAAGCTGGGCCAACCACAGAATAGGTGCTTTAACTTTTTGAGCTCAGGAGACTATTTAGACCATCCTGAATTTTGTGAAGAATTCTTCTATTCAACCAAAATATTCCCACACTTTTAGGCTGACTCTAGTGCTCGTGATAAGAGACATTAAAATGGTAGCATCTGGGAAATTTCTCAGGTCTTTCGTCGACTTCCTGTCTACGTTAAAAAATGCATTAAAATGGTAGATCCTTTTTGAGGGTCACTCGGTCCTAGAATCATATTTTTCTTTCTTGGGAAGTGTTCGTTTTTTTCCCTTGAGATGTACGGGGGAGGGTAAAGACGGAGACCCCTTGATTTACCATGCGGTTCTAGCTATTCTATGCTTGCTGGCGAAGTAGAGGCAGATTTGATTTTGCATTTATCTATAGCCTTCTCCGCCCTACTTCGATCAGGATTTTTTTTTTATACTTTTTTCCTGTTCCTCTTCTTTTACCTCTCTCTTTTCACACAGAAAAGGGTCGAGATGATGGCATTTCCTTCGCCTCCATATATATGCAGCTGCGACAGGACTAGTTATTGCAGCGTTTGTTGTGTTTCCTCGAGGTGCTGCTGTTGTTGTTGTTGCTGAAGCTCGTGTTACAGCTGCTTCTGCTGGCGCTGCTGAACATGGTGTTGCTACTTGTTGAATTGGAGTAGATAGACTAAACTATCGCCCGGTTCACACTCTACCCACATATATTGAACAGGTGAAGAGGCTCATCCCTTGTTCCCTGTTTAGGATGTGGTTTCTGGCTTTCTCTTTTCCAATCTTTTTACTCACGAGTAGCCCCCCGCGCATCAGTGGCGTTACCGCCTTGCTTGGAGTGATATGATTAAAAAAAAAACTTCTGCTGTTGTTGGTGTTATTTTGGTTGCGGCTTTTGCTGTGGTTTCACTTGCTGCTGCTGCTGCTGATGCTCTTTAGCCTATTTTATCAGTTTAGATATTATTTTTACTGGATATTCCTATTCCGGATGTGCGTTGTGGTACAGTGGATATTGGCTCGGAACGAGAAATCGGGGAGCCGAGATCAAATTCCAGTTGAATTCATTGCATTCATTTACGCGCAAATCCCTTGGGAAAGGTATTAATCCGTCTCTTCCTTCCAGTTATGGGTTAAATAACAGGACAGATTGGGTTCTAAAACCTTGGCTGGCAACCAATCTACGGCAGAAAGCAATGGCAACCTACTGCGGGATAATCTTCTGCCTAGTCAGTCATGTCTCTTTCGAGACATGATCGCCCAAGCGTTTACCACGTATGGCACTTAACTGACTGACATTCCTATTTAAGTAGATGCCTCGTTTTTAAATACTGGTGGGAGATGTTAAATTTAAACGAAAACATTTTCGGGTATAGTAGGGGGAGTCAAATTACTACGATTTGGCAAATCAATAGAAATATCGATGGTCTCCGAGAAAAGAACATTTCTGGAAAGCTGAAAATTTCAAATGAATGCATAAATCCATCGGTGACATAACAATTCCAAATAAATTGAGAAAATGAAAAAGAATCTTTAATGCAGAATGAAACATAATTTTGCAAAACTAGTTGCAACATTATAGCCAGCCACTTTGCGATTTTGTTTTGAGAAGACCCAAGCATACAAAGCATGGGTATCAACGGGACACCCTCCTTATGAATCTTAGGTATTTCTATAAAGACGATGATGAATGGAAGCAGACGGTCTTAATTCCTCAGACATTTCAGTGGAAAACACCACTTCTTATCTATTTGACAAGATGTATGTGAAATCGAATTTCAGAGGTCAGAGTATAATCATGTGTGTCAACAGAACCAAGCCGTTGAAACTTATAAGAATCCTTAGGTATAATTAATATTTTATTCATGTAATCTTGGAGGGAAAGGGAAAAACTTCTGATTTTAATAAGAGTTATTACATCTGAAAATTTACAAAGTGAGGGTCACCTATATATTGATAAACAGCATCTCCAACATCTTCAGAGGGAACAATTAGTGTGATCTGAATAAAACATAAAAAGACTCCACATTAAAATACGTAGCAAAACTCGGAGATTAATTAACAAATGATAAATAATTAGGTTCATTTATGTCACCACACCAGATACGCATTTTATAATTTTCCCCGTTTACTGTTTTGATAAGAGGAGACGAAACCGATCGACTCGTGTTTTTGTTTTAAATTCTTGGCATGCTCGATCATAGTAAAAAATTGTTTTTAACACCCCCACACACATACACACACACACATCTTTGTTTCTTATGTCTTTGTCTATGAGTGTATCAAATTGGATTAAAATCGGACCACTCCTTCTATAACCCGACTTTTTCAATTAAGGATTTTCGATATTTATCAGGGGTATCTCGATACAAAACCTAGCTAAGAACACCCGCAGAAGCTTATAGTACAACTGTGTAAATTTTCATGAAAATCCATTCAGCCGTTTTGGAGTCTATAGGTAACGAACACACACATACATACACTCACACAAAGTCCCATTTATAAATAAGTTTATATATATATATATATATATATATATATATATATATATATATATAGTCATCCGTAGACAGATCTGTTTCGCTGTACCACAGCTCATGAGTACTGTTAGCCGATCGATTCTAGCAGGGATTGAAAACACATAACTCAATAAATCCCATGCCTCAGATATAGATGGCTGCACTAATAAAAAATCTGCTTGTATGTAAAAAAAATCATTGCTATTCCAAAAAAGAACACATGGCTCAGTTGATAGAAAGCGTTGACTAGAACCAAGGACTTGACACAAAGAGTTTTGAGTTCAAAACCAGTTTATAGCAGCGGTGAACAAAAACAAAGAGACTCTTCTGAGGACCCTAGATATAATGCCAGGATATATCATCGGAGACTACAATTTAAACAACATAAGATACCTGGATGATACATTACTGATTGCAGACACGGAAAGGAAACTACAAGAATTCCTACCGAAGGTAGCTGAAGAGAGTGATAAAAAAAGGACTTCAAATAAATTGCAAAAAAAACCGAATGCATGGTCATCAGCAAAAAGAGCAACCCGAAAGGCCAAATACAGTGGGGAGTAGTAAAATCAAGCAGATACAAAAATTTAAATACTTGGGAAGTGTTCTTACAGAAGACAGAAAGTGCGACACAGAGATCCGAAGGCGAATAGGCATGGCGAAGAAAGCGTTCCAGGGGCTGAGTAAAGTATTAAGACACAGAAAGATTTCACTAGAAACAAAGAAGGGAGTACAAGACTGCTATGTGATATCCGTTCTTCAATATGGCAGTGAATGCTGGACAATATCATCGAAGATGAATGAAAAACTTGAAGCAGCTTAAATGTGGCACAACAGAAGGATGCTGTGTATATCATGAACCGTGCATGTGAGCAATGTTGAGGTGTTGGAAACGAAAAGGAAATTTATATTGAGCATAAGTAAAAGACAGTGAAAGTTCCTGGGACATTAAATGAGGAACGAGGGCTTAGAGAACCTGATACTAACAGGCCAGATAGAAGGAAAAAGAGACAGGGATAGAGAGTCGTGGAAGGCCATGATCGCCTACGACCTAAAAGGACAAGGCACAAAGAAGAAGAAAAAGAACAACAACAACAACAACAAATAACTTCAAAAGTTGAGTTAAAGGCAGATAACTAAATAACATTCAAAGCGACATAGTGATTTTCTAAACACAGCTTAGTGAGGATCGTACTTTTTTTTTTAATCATATCACCCCGAGCAAGGCGGTAACCCCACTGATATGCAGAAGGTTACATAATATTGAAGAGATTGGAAAAGAGAAAACCGGAAACCGCATCCTAAACAGGAAACAAGGGATGAGCCTCTTCACCTGTTCAATAGACGAGGATGGAGTGTGAACCGGGCGATAGTTTAGTCTATCTACTCCAATTGAAAAAAAAAAAAGAGTGAGAAGATTGGAAAAGAGAAAACCAGAAACCGCATCCTAAACAGGAAACAAGGGATGAGCCTCTTCACCTGTTCAATAGACGAGGATGGAGTGTGAACCGGGCGATAGTTTAGTCTATCTACTCCAATACTTGTCCATTTAATTATTCTAGCTTGTTAACCATTACACCACGTCGAGATGCCCAAGTGGCATGGCTCATAGAATATTCAAATAGCCTGGTTGTGCTTCTAGATTGCCCAGGAAACACAACTGCTACCACGGCTACATTACGCGTGGTGCCTGATTCTTTAAACGAGATTCGTGATTTACCGGTCTTTACAGAATGTTCTTAATGGAAAAAAATGTTTAGAACAATGCAAAAGACATGAAAAGCTTCTTATTTTCGTGAGAGTGATACAAATTTCTTGGAAGATAGAGTTGTAAAACTGCTTGAAAGATGCCTGAAGATATTGAAATAAATTGTTAAATATGAAGTTCAATAACAATCACCTCGAAACCAAAAGGGTGTTTTTACCAGATACCAAATATATGATCGTGAATTCTTCCATCGATTTTGCTATGTCCGTTTAGAACTATAACGTTACTTTGGGCACACAGATTATAGTGCTAATGTCTTGCCTAGAACTAGATCCAATTTTCGGAAGAATTGATTATCGAGAAATGTTCTATGTTATGCCAAGAAAATTCCAAACAGCACTCTTCAGGTCTTATTGTCACGGAATTTCACCTTTCCAGATTAATATCACAGCAGAAGGACAATAACTGATATTCTCAAGACATGGTTTGAATTGCGTTCGTCTACTAAATTAGATGCAACCTAAGACAACACAACACAGTTCATCCTTCTAGTTAGTGATGAAATCAATCGTTTTCATACAGGAAACCTTCTCAGTATTTACATTATTCGGATTATTGTCCTCATCTTTGTTGCCATCTTTACAACGTTTTGGCCGTTGTATACTCTGGCCTTCTTGAAGTGCTAAGAATTTTAAACAAACCCTTTATTACAATCACTGGGGTATATGAACTCCATTCCTTGCCTAATACCACTTCCGGAAGTCATGAGTTATCTTCCTCTAACCATGTAAGTTACATGTTCACCTGATATTGAACTCAAAACTTAAGTACACATGGCCCAGTGGATATAGACGGTGGTTAGTTCCTGTGACTCGACCCAAAGTATTGTGAGTTCAATACCAGGCTAATGGCAAAAAACTGAGGACAATAGTCCGAATACAGTAAATACTAACTAATCTCAGAAATATAGACAGGAAACATTGTATACTCATTGACCGAACAGTGTTATTTTCGGTTTAAATTTACAAAGTCGTTTTCTTAAAAGGCTTTATCAGAAAATTCGACTTTTCAGGTTCACTAAATGTTATCATTGTTTCTCTATTGATTGAAGTTTCCTTTCCCGTTTTTGTTTAGGGGAGTGTGGCAAATTAATAGCTTTATTACATCATTAAATCTGTTCGATTTCAATATTGGTCCCCAGATGTGGTGAATGTTTCAAGTGATGTGGTTTTGTTAATTGTTATTTTGATTCTGTACCACCTATCTTTAAAATTTGATGAAAATTGACTTCTTTACAGCTTAGAGGATTTCATTCACTTCAAGCCGTTTTGAAATGTTTATACGAGAAAATGGGCGTATCTTAATGTATATATTTATATATTTCTAAACCAACTGAACGGTACGTATGATATTTATATGAGAGTCTAGGACGGCACGGGTGGCACCCGAATGAGAGTCTAGGACGGTACGTATGGTACACGCATGGGAGTCTAGTACGGTACGTATGGCACCCGCATGAAAATCTAGGGTGGTACGTATGACACTCGGTCAAAAGTCTAGGTCAGTACGTATGGTACACTTATGGACGTTTAGGCCGGTATGTATGGCACTCGCATTAGAATCTAGAGCGGTACGTATAGCACCCGTATGAGAGTTTAGGGCGGTACGTATGGCACCTGCGTGAGAGTCTAGGATGGTACATATGGCACCCGCATAGGAGTCTAGGACGGTACGCAAGTCACCCGCAGGAGAGACTAAGACGGTAGGCATGGCACCCGCATGGTAGTCTAGGACGGTACGTATGACACCCGCATTTGAATCTAGGGTGGTACGTATGACACCCACATGAGAAATTAGTGCGGTACGTATTGTAACCGCATTAGAATCTAGGGAGGTACGTATGGCACCCGAATGAGAGTCTAGTACGGTACGTATGGTATATGCATGGGAGTCTAGTACGGTACGTATGGCACCCGCATAGAAATCTAGGGTGGTACGTATGACACCCAGATGAAAGTCTAAGTCGGTACGTATGGTACAGGCATGGAAGTTTAGGACGGTATGTAAGGCACCCACATTGGCGTTTTAGACAGTATAAATGGAACCTGCATGAGAGTTTAGGGCGATACGTATGGCACCTGCGTGAGAGTCAAGGACGGTTCATATGGTATCCGCATGAGAGTTTAGAACGGTGAGTATGGTAACCCCTTGAAAGTCTAGGACGTATGTCACTGACATGAGAGTAGAGGACGGTCCGTATGGCACTCATATTAGAGTCTAGGACATTGACAAGGTTATTTAAAAAATGACTCAAGTATTAATACCAATATTATTTCTTTATAGCATCTTAATTTAAGAACTGCGTTTATTATTTTTGGTAACTATTGCCGTTGCCAAGCGGAGTTTTATGTCAACACAAAATAAAATCGTCGGTGATGGTGGATGTTATAATATTTCAGTTTAAACAACCTCTCTGAAGATGGCTCATGTGAGCCGAAAGCTTAGAAGAAAATCAATAAATAATTATCCAAATGTTGGAGAATTTTTGTCCTTATTTTCAACTGAAATTAAAGCCAAAATACGACATTTAGAACGTCTCATGATTAAACATAATAGACATTCATTGTCTCTTATATTTAACAGCATATGTTTAGAAAATTACTTGCTGCCTCGATATACTAAATAAATATATATATATATATAAGTAAATTAACCTAGTGAGCCAACAAAGCTACCAAGGTTTCACCTAAACGGGTCTTCAGATCTTCAGGGATCTTCCCTAAAAATCCGCTTAAGTGAAACCTTGGTAGGTTTGTTGGCTCACTAGGTTAATTTACTTATTCTGCTCTGCTTACGTATTGAGCGCTTTTTTGTTATTGATTACTCGTCTCGGGTTTTTTCTTTGGGCTACGTACTGGCTCGGTCTAAATCGCTTTGGCTGATGTTCATGTGCTTAGCTCTTTCTTTTTTTACAACTATTTTTCCCTTTTTCGAAACGATATAAGTTTGCATTCATATATATATATATATATATATATATATATATATATATATATAGTAGCTACTCTGGCATGTACGCATCGCTCATTCAGTGAAATGAATTAGAACACGCTAGCTATTGGGCACGTTTAATGATATGCGCTAAAATGTCTGATACGGCGAAACAGATCTGTCTGCGGATGACAATATATATAGTTCTATATTTATATAGATAGTTGTATAGGAAAAACTACTAAAAAGTTGTAAGTTTAAAAATGTATTTTTTGACAGTATTTATTTATTTATATTATTATATTTGATATTTCAGACCGTCCTCGGCCTTTCATCAGAAACAAATCATTTTAAAATTTAAATTAGAAACGTTTTCGCGAAGAGCGTTCGTCCGAGAGATTGTTTACGTCATGTGACGCAGAAAGCGACATATTTTTTAAATATTTGTAAACGCAAACCCATCCCTAACAATACCGACAAATATTGTTTTAAAGAAAATTTTTTAAGTGTTTCTAAAAAATGTTTAACTATTGAAATATTTATAAAAATTCAAAACACCTAAGTCCCTATTTAACCCTAGCCTGTATGCATTATAAAATCCAGTATTTTTCTTTCTTTCTGCGTGAGTATGTAGAACTAAAATCAGAATCTATTAGTAAACATTTGCAGTTTTCTAATGTGTGTCCCGGTTGATTGAAGTGTACTGCTATGGAGGAATACGGGTTGTTTTTGGCTAAGTTTGTGATTATTGAAACGGTTTGATTGCTGAATTATTGAAAGGGTTTGATTGTTGATTATTGAAAGGGTTTGATTGTTGATTATTGAAACGGTTTGTGATTATTGATAACTGTGATATACATATATATATATATATATATATATGTATTACATAACAAAACTATATATATATATATATATATATATATATATATATATATCACAACTATCCTACACCAAAAAACAACAAAAGCAAACTACAAATTCCCAAGGCAATATTCATTAAAAAACTTAAGCCGTCAATTAATAGAATCGTCTATGAATACTGCCGTAATGTTCGAAAATGTTTGTAAAAAGAACAGTTTTTTCATGTTTTAACAGATGCATGACTATGACATTACAAGATATAAAAAAATCCATTTTGGATAATTTTCTCGTTCTAATGAACGCTAGCATTTTGTCAAACGTTATATTTGAAGGAGAATAAATTTACAGTAATTTTTAGCAACACAGTTTTCCGGTTACATTTGTTACCATAACTCACACTCCTGAAGATGACCTCGGAAAGAGATTGAAAGTACTTGCGTACATTAAGAAATGAATGATAATAACATCTGTCAACGTTACAGCTATATTTCTAACATCGTTTAATTATAATACACGAAAGATTATCCGTGAGTATGAACACAATGTTTGCAATGAATTTAAACTGACATGTCTAAAAGAAAATTTGCTGCCTAAATACACAAATTATATATATATATATATATAGAGAGAGAGAGAGAGGCTTTTGAAGGCGACAGACTTTTTAGCGAACGCTTGGCAAGCGACCAAAGAATATTTAATAATTCACGTCCGACCTGCTGAAAAACGGACACACCTTGGCAGTGGCCGATTTGGAACAATTAGAATACATGTTCACTGCTTTTGGAAATAAACATACAACGACGTATCTAATTGCCTATCAGTTGTTCCTAAGAAGCTAGACGATTTGGAAGTCATCAAAAATGGGACAAGAACAAAAGCAAAATGTGTTGAAAACCAGTTTTCATATTTTTATTATTAATTTCTTCTTTGTTATCTCGTTCATACTCTTCTTCTTCTTTTTCTTCTTCTTCTTCTTTTTCCATTTTTCTTTCTATTTATCCGCATTTACTTATACTTCTTCATTACGCCTTTCTTCTTTCCCTATTTCTTTTCTTCTTTCCCTATTTCTTTTTTATTCTTCTTTTTCTATTTCCTTTTTATTTTTATTTTCCTTTCTGCTGTTTCTACTTTTTTGTTTTATCAGCTTCTTTTTATTCAGCTGCAGATTCCTTTTCTACTTCTTTTTCTTTATTCGTTTGTGTGGTAAAAATGATAAAAAAAAAAAACAGGCGAGAATCGTCTCTTCTTCTTCTTCTCTCAAACAACCCGAGCACAGTCCTCAAGAAAGAAAATGAACGCACTTCCCATTCTCAAGAAACGACTTGCTTTATACAGTCGAGGACCGACCATAATTTGCATGCGAATGACGAGACAACGAGATTTCTGAGACCGCCTGGCATATAAAATGGGCGCCGCCCTTTTTTTTATTTTTAGCACGGAACAGCTGGATTTTACACGACGCACAGTCTCGTTGGCGTTTCCGAGGTAAGCCGTTTTGACAATTTTCCCCCTACAGGTTGTGCGTTGTGGTGCAGTGGATATCAACTCAGAACAAGAAATTGAGGGAGCCGAGTTCGAATTCCAGTTGAATTTTATATATTCACATTCCGCCTTTATTTTCCAGTTATGTGTTAGATAACAAGACAGATTAGGTTCTGTAGCTTTGGTCGGCAACCTGTCTACCACAGAAATCAATGGCAACCTACTGCGGGATAATTTTCTGCCCAGTCAGTCATGGCTTTTTAGAGACATGATCGTCCAAGCGTGTATCATGTATGGCACTAAACTGACTGATTCTTTATTCGACACTTCTTCGTTTTTTTTCTCTTCTTTTCTTTCGCCGTTTCCTCTTCATCTTCGTCTTTTCCTTTTACCGCATTTTCACATGCTTCTTCCTTATCCAATTTGACTTTTTTACCCTCGTCATCCGCTTCTTAATTCTTTGTTCACCTCTATTTCTTCTCGTTTGTCTTCTTTATGTGTTTCTTCTTTTTCTTCTTCTTCTTCTTCTTCTTCTTCTGCTGCTGCTGCTGCTTCTGCAGCTGCTTCTTTATTCACTTCTTTGTTCACTTTTCCCTCTTCTATCTTATTTTCAATGTTTTTCTTCATCTCCTTCTTTATCTGCTAATTCTTCTACTTTATCCATTTTTCTTCTTCTTCTATGTACCTTGTCGCTTCAGGACGTAGGCAATCATGGCTTTCCACGTCTTTCTATCCCCAATGATTTTCAGCACGCTTTCCCCTATTACACCGCGCAACCCTCGTTCTGTCATCTACCCACACAGGCCAGTCAAGTAAATTACACGCTGTTTTCCTCTATCTTTCTTTCCCTCTATCTGTTAATATCAGGTTCTCTAAGCCCTTCTTCCTCATTGCATGTCCCAGAAACTTCAGTTGTCTCTTCTTGATGCTCAGTATTAATTTCCTTTTCGTTTCCATCCTTTCCAAAATCTCATCATTTCTCACACGCTATATCCATGATATTCGCAGCATCCTTCTGTAGAACCACATTTCAGTTGCCTCAAATTTTTCCTTCATCTTCGATGATATTGTCCAGCATTCACTGCCATATTGAAGAACTGACATCACATAGCAATCCAGTACTCTCTTCTTTGTTTCTAGTGAAATTTTCCTGTCTCTTAATACTCTACTCAGCTTCTGGAATGCGTTTTCGCCATGCCAATTCGCCTTCGGATTTCTGTGTTGCACCTTCCGCCTTTTGTTAGAACACTTCCCATATTAAATAACTTCTGTACCTGTTTGATTTTAGTATCCCCCACCTGTATTTGGCATTTTGGGCTGCTCTTTTTACTGATAACCATGCATTCGGTAGTTTATTTGTAGTCCTTTTTTGTCACTTTCTCCCGCTACCTTCTGGAGAAGGGCTTATAGTTTCCTTTCAGTGTCTGCTATCAGCACTGTATTATCCACGTACCTTATAATGCTCGAATAGTTTCGCTCTACAAGTTAAAGAGATCTGGTAAAAATACGTATCCTTTTCTTACGCCTCTTAATTTTGCTTATTTACACGCATCCACATTTTCTTCTTTTTTGTCATCACCAACATCTTTCCTTCTTATTCTTCAGGTAGTTTTCTTTTTCTTCATTTTAGTTGTCTGCTGTTTCTTTTTTAAACAATTATTATTCTTCATCCTCACACACACGCACACACACACACACACACACACACACACACACATATATATATATATATATATATATATATATATTTAGTGTATCGAGATAGCAGATAATTTTCTAAACATGTACTGTTAAATATAATAGACAATGAATGTCTATTATGCTTAATCATGAGCCGTTCTAAACATCGTATTTTGGATTTAATTTCAGGTGAAAATAAAGACAAAAGTTCTCTAACATTTGGATAATTTTTTAAGTTGGTTCTAAGCTTTCAGCTCACATGAGCCATCGTCAGAGAGGTTACAAGGACGTTAACATAAAAACATCCACCATCAGCGACGATTTTATCTTGTGTTGACATAAAACTTTGCTAAGCAACGATAACAGTTACCAAAAATAGCAAACGCAGTTCGTAAATTTGTAATGCGGTTCTATGACGTCACACCGCGTGAGAGCACGAAATGATAACAGAACCATATATTTAAATGCAATGTAATGCGTTATGACCAGATTTAAATGTGATTTTATTAAGTGTGATTGTTTGGATTTAATGTAGATGGCCTCCAATATCTAAAGATTCTTTTTACTGTGTGTATGAGTGAGGATTATTGTATTATTGACTAAATAATAAAATAATGTTGGAGAATTTTTGTCTTTATTTTCACTTCAAATTAAAGCCAAAATACAATGTTTAGAATGGCTCATAATTACACATAATAGACATTCATTGTCTCTTATATTTATCAGTATACTTTTTTAGAATATATATATATATAAACTAATCATTTGGTTGAAAGGGGATGTATACGAAATAATATTTCTATTCGTATTTTTCTTCTGGGGTTGATTTTCTTTTTTACAACTTTAATGTTTGGGATTTTATATCCACTATTTTTAAGGCAGTATTTGAAAAAATATTATGCTTTTTAAGCACGTCTTTCTTTGCTGAATTTCTTCTAATTCTATATTCTATGGATGGGCGTAGATGTTTAATAATAGATGGAAGAGGTCTTGATTTTGGGTGGATATATAGGATATGTATTTGTTTTTTTAACGAACACATGTTTAATAAGCATAGTAATTTTCATGATATTGCCTTAAAAATAGTGGGTATAAAAAATGCCCAAAATTTAAATATGGAAAAGAGAAAATCAACCTTCGAAGAAAAAATAGGAACAGAAATATATAGTCATCCGCAGACAGATTTGTTTCCCTGTATCACAGATCATCTGTATGGTTAGACATCCTATAGCTATCAACCAGGATTGAAACCCGAACGCATTGTCATCAGTGGGCGATTCTACCCCTGAGCTATGGTCACTCATCATAAGAATGCAGATTTTAGCGTGTGTTATAATATTTAAACACACGCCAGTAGCTCAGAATGTTACTGAATGAACGATGCGTAGATGCTAGAGTAGCTACTGTTTTTTCAAAGTCTACCATTCTTCCAGAGTGCTCAATCAGGTTGCGAGAGCGTAAATAGTCATCCGCAGACAGATCTGTTTCGCTACATCACAGCTCATCAGTACAGTTAGACATCCAATTGCTTTTAGCCAGGATTGAAACCCGACCGAATTGTCATCAGGAAATATATATTGTGTTTAGGTGTGTGTGAGGATGATGAGGATGATGTGAAAATTTTACAAATTCTGCAATCTCTTCTTGTGGTTCTTCGCTCAAAGTAATCTGATAACGACTGGTATGACAGTTATCTTTGTGTTCTACAACTTTGGCAAGATATATATTTATCTTTTTGCCTTCTTTCAAACCTCTTCTGTGGTCTACTGGAACAACACAACAGCATGTTGGCTAGTCTTATTCATTTCTGTCGCGTACATTATTATTATTATGTCATTTTTCATCATATTTCGATTTCTGCTTTGGTCTCACTACCAACCAAGTCTGCGGGGAGACCTAAGGCAGGTAGTGGCGTGTTGTTATGGCTCCATTTCATGTTTTTCTATCTTCCCTATCATCCTCAGCATTACATAGATAAAGTTTTCCTTAGTGTGTGGGCTGTACGACAATTTTTTGTATGTCTCTTAAGCTGGGGTTTCCAGGGATTCTTTCAATGTGTTGTTTTGTTCCATTTTTTATCATTCCAAGTGCACCTACTATCACTGGCACAACTCTTGTTTTCAATTTCCACATTTTTTCTATTTCAATTTCCAGGTCTTTATATTTTGACAGTTTTTCAAATTCCTTGATTGCTATGTTAAAATCCGCTGGACAAGCCATATCAATTAATAGACAAGTTTTCTCCTTCTGGTTTTTAACAATAATGTCTGGCCTGTTTGCTTCAATTTTTCTGTCTGTGTAGATGGTGTAATCCCATAGAATGGTTACATCTTCTATTTCTGTAACCGGTGCTGGATGATGTTCATACCAGTGTTTGTTTACAGCTTTTCCATAATGTTTGAACATTGTCCAATGTAAATATTGCCCAACTCTATCGTGGCGATTTTTATATTCGTTTGGGGCAAGCACAGAACAGTCTGAGATTAGGTGATCTATTGTTTCTTGGTGTTTATCACAAAACCTGCATTTTGGATCTATATTATTATGCATAATATTTGCCTGAAAGTTTCTCGTGAAAAGACTTTGGTCTTGTGCTGCAAGTATAAATCCTTCAGTTTCAGACTTTAATCCAGATGCACGTAACCATCGATGAGTATTAACTTTGTCAACATTGGATTTATTGGCACGTACTGGATATTGGCCATGCAGAGGTTTGTCTTGCCAGCGTTGTTTCATCTTTTCAAGAGCTTTATCTTTGGCTTTCATTTTCATATTTTTTGCCGCAATAGTTGGTTCTTCGCTTCTGTTTTGCTTTTCTACAGAATCTACTAACTGTAAATCTTGTTTGTATTTACTGCCTTCTTTTATTATTGAATATTTTTTCTTTCTTTCTTCATGTTGCCTTACTAATTGTATCATCCAATCCTTTGTTGTTTTTATGTATGTTAGTAATCCAATAGTTGTTGTCTTGTATGACAATTCCAGCTGAATAAGACCTCTTCCACCTTCTTTACGGGGTATGTATAGACGGTCTACATCAGCCTGTGGATGATGCATCTTATGTTTAGAAAGAAGCTTTCTTGTTTTAGCATCCATTCGCCTGATGTCGTTTAGAGTCCAGTTTAAGATGTTAAAGCTATATTGTACAACTGGGATTGCAAGGCTATTAATGGCCATAATTCTGTTCTGTGAATTTAATTCAGTTTTTAATATCATTCGTAGCCTTCTATAGTACTCTTTACGCACTATTTCTTTCATTTTTTTATGGTGAATGTTTTCGCTCTCATTTACACCTAGGTATTTATAAGCTTCTTCTGGTTTCAATTCTTTTATTGTTACAGCAGGGTCTAGCCTGGAATGGTGGGGGAAATGTTAAGAATAATTAGTACAATTCTTTTGTTTGTGTCTTCTAATCCATCTGTGCTGGATCTGTCCCTACGTTAACGCTATAGCTAAGAAGATCCGTGGCAATTCGCCATGCTGTAATGGATAGCAAACTGGTCGGAAAGCTTATTACGAAAAAGTTCAATTATTACTTGCTGTGCCTAGCTGGCCTTGAGCCAAACCTAATTTAGATTACGTAAACAGCTATTTAAGTCTACAAATTTATGCTCAAAATTGCGTCGCATTAAACGGAAGAAATTTTCTTCCCAAACACTACTGGCCAATTTAGAATCGAAAAAGCTATACAACTGCGATCGAATACATTCATTTCGATTTAATTGTTTTCATTTACTTTTATGGACGTGGGCGACCATAGCTCTCCACAATTTTCTTTCCTTTTTAGCTCTTTGTGCGTGTTTTTGCTATTTCTCCGAATATATGTTCTGCAAAGCTTTACAAAAACTCTTGCGTTGCTTTTCCAAGTCCTATGGCTTTCAACGGGTCTTGTGAGTATCGAAATTTCTGAGCCTTCTTTTTATACTATATTTTCAAGAAATTTAAATTATCTCTTTTTGCTGCCTAGTATTAGTGCCTGTTTTGTTTCTATTTTCTCTAAAAATTCGTCGTTGTTCATATGTTCAGTTCTTATAAGCCCCCTTAACCCAAACCCCCAGCGCCTGCTTCCAGTGAGTCACCCCAAACAAAACCGCTGCTTCCTTTACGCCGCTGAAGTCTCTTGACCCCAGCTCCTACACCCCCTCCAACCCGGATGCGCACGACGACAACGCCGCCGCTGACATACCGCTATGACGCATTGAACCCGCGCTGCAAAGCGCAAACGGAGGGTACGCTACAGCCCCGTACTGGTTCCTCGCTTCTTGCAGGCACGGTCCGACCGATCCGGTCCTCGGAGCCAATCTTTTTTCCGAAAGTACGGATCCATTTTGCCGACTTTCCTTCATTTCTTGCTATTCTCAGTATCCTTCTGTAGAACAATATTTCTTTTGCTTCAAAGTCTTTTCTTTTTGAGCTGATTGTCTAGCATTCAGTGCCATATAAGAGAACCGTTATTACATAATAGTTCGGTAATCTTATCTTCTAATTACATTTTCTTGTTTCTTAATATTTGCTTAGCTTTTGGAGGGCAACTTTTTCTATTCCAATGCTGCTTCAGATTTCAGTGTCGTATTTTCACTCGTCTGGTACAAGACTTCTTAGATAATTAACTTCTTATATTTTTGCATCCCTGATTCCTAATTCGCTTGTTAGGCTGATACTATCACGCCAAACATCACGGTCCAGCAACAAGGTGGGAAGGACATTAGGGAGGTATTCTGTATCAAAACACAGCTGGTCAATGTAAGTGATTACTGGGCGACCATCTCGTCAAAGTGCAAGACAAGATGTTCGCCTAGCAATCATCTACATTGACCACCTATGTTTTACTTGCCAAAAGTGTCCTTCGAATCGTATTCTGCGTTAGCGTAAGATTGTAGAAATATCATAAAAGTTTACTGAATTAGTGTTGAAATGGTCAACAAAGGTTGACGGATTCGTTATACGGTACAGGTTTTATTAACACTTATTTAAAATAATTTACACACACTTAATTACAAAGAAAATATTGTAGGAATTTTAAGAAGCGATAATAATGTTTTAATGATAAACAGCCTTTGAGATTTCACTCGCCCGATCGACTCAGTCGATTAAAAACTTAACTGGGCGTTTAAAGTTTATTGTTTTACTCGCCCGCGTTCCATTAAAAATTAACGGAAACTTGTTTTCTTTTACAACACAGAAGTGTGCCATTGAAGATTTACAAGTTACTTAGAATGACCTACAATGACATTATTGAACTTTTAGCTTTTATCGTCCCGGTCCGTGTAAAAATTCGTTTAATCAACGCTTCAAGAGTAGAGCCAAAATGTCTTTGTCGCCCAGATTGCTCACAGATTTTTAGAAACTCATTTGGAAAAATATTATCCTATATTTCCTCCCAGCTTACGAGAAGTAGAAACGAACATTTGAAAGAAAAAAAAATACGCATACTTCTTTAAACCACGCACCGAAAAACAAATTATACAACTTGTATAAAAAATTATGGACTTGTATAATGCATGTAAGTAATTTTCTTTATAGAAAATCGTTTGAGAAAATCGTTTGAGAAAATCAGATTTGTTATTTTTTTATCATTTATAACATGGAGGTTGCAGTCAAACAGAAGAAAGAAACTACGAATTTAGGTACCTTTACTCAATTGCCAAAAAAGGCCAGAATATCAACGGCCGAAACTTAATAAAAACAAAATCTTATCATCAAAATGTTTATGCTATTATTAAGAAGAAATATCAAATTTTCTTATTATTTAAAAAAAAATAAAATCCTTTCTAACACGTTCGAAATTTTAATTAAAATTTCATGTTTTGTTTTCCGTTAGCGATTCACGGTATGTTTATATAAGGCGACGATTAAGAAAATGGAGTCGATCGAGTAAAATGATTTTGGGACGAGTAAATATTTCCTCCTTTTCGGCCGCCAGTCGAGTGATTTCTTTCTCAAATCTCAAAGGCTGGTGATAAAAGTCTTGGAGATATCCGTTGTGGTGCAGTAGATATCGACTCGAAACAAGAATTCAGAGGGCCGAGTTCGAATTCCACATGAATTCGCTGCATCCACGTACGCGCAAATGCCCTTAGAAAAGATATTAATCTGTCTATTCTCCTTTCAGCTATGCTTCAAATAACAGTACGGATTCAGTTCTATAGCCTCGATTGACAACCAGTCTACCGCAAAAATTAAGTGCAACCTAGTGCGGAAAAATTGTCTGTCCAGTTAGTCATGTCTTTTCCGAGACATGATCGCCTGTAACTGACGGACTGATAAAGGTCTTAGTAATTAAACCATAGCTTTCCCAAATATATTTGTGTCTTAGTAAATATATCAAACTCAACCAGAATTGAAACTCGGCTCTCAGATTAAGAATTCAAGCCATTTTTCATTACACCAAGCGCAAATTCAAACTCACAGCATCTTTCATTGTCAAGTGGTTACTCATCGAAGTTCTGACCAGGCTTTATGTTGCTTAATTTTACAATTGCATGGAAGCGGTGTTCCGACAAACCAGACTAAGATATAGAAGGTGAGGATTTGAAGATCCGACTAAGATATAGAAGGGAAGGGTTGGACAGACTCGACCAAAGTATAAAAGGGTAGGGTTGGACAGACTCGACCAAGATATAGAAGCGGGGGGGGGTTGGACAGACACGACCAAGATATAAACGGTGAGGATTCTAAAGACCCGACCAAGATATAGAAGCAACAATCTATTTTGCGTTTGATTGGCTCTTGTAAAAGTAATGCATAGCAAAACAAAATTCGGTACTTTCGAGTCTGCTACAATGAACGGACCATTTTGCCAGCATCTTTCGCCGTGATTTTAAAAAACGTTCTATTTCTTTAATGGCTCCCGAAACACCTAATTCTTTTATGAGCGCGACTATCAAGAAATATTAAATTAGTTTCTCCGACATAGATATCCTCTGAAATGACGAAGAAACTTAAAACAACACAAATGTGATTCTACAGAAGGATGCTGAGAATACCACGGATGAAACATATGAGCAACAAGGAATTTTTAAGATAAAAAGACGCAAAAAGGACTTTCACGCTTAGAATGACAAAGAGGCAGTTGTTATATCTTGAACATATAATACGGAAAAGAAGCTTGGAAAATTTTACACAGAATATACTGAAGACAAGAGTGATTGAAGGAACAAGCTACTAACCTAATTAGATCGTGTCAATTGATGATACACCAGAGAGTGAGAGGGACAAATGAGTTGGACAAATATTGCTTAGCTATGATCGAATACGTCCTGAAAAAACAGCGTACATAAAAACTTATTGCTCACTAGATGCTGTCCTAATTAGATTTTCCGCTGATAAAAAACTGATGCAACAAGAAATTAAAATATTTAATGCGTAAAATTAGTTTATATATTATTTAATTATTATTTGTCTATACTTCATCAATTACACGAGAACAAAGAAGACACACACTCTCCCCCCTCTCTCTCTCTCTTTTGTTTCACTCTCTTTTGTCCCCTCTAAGATAGGGCGCTTATATATCTCCTTACTATCGTTTGTTACAAGTGTGCATATCCAAAATGCGGCTAGATAGACCACTTTTCATACTCTGAGGTGCGTATTTTGTTCGTTTGTTTAACGACATATAAATTCCGTATCGGGTATGTAATGATGAAATTTAATTTTCTCGGGTGTTTCATTAAATTTTTCTTTCTTACAAAAATCTCTTGCTAGTAATTTATTCATTTTATTTATTTGTTTTTGTAAATCTATAATTTCAGTTTTTTTTTACCTAAAACTTTTGAACATGTATGCCTTCAACTACATAGTAAATTTACTATAAAATGTATTGATGGTAATTTTTAATAATTTAGTGCTGGTATCGTTACTATATGATATGTCCCGGAAAGGGATATATATATATATATATATATATATATATATTTTATATATATATATATATATATATATATGTGTGTGTGTGTGTGTGTGTGTGTGTGTGTGTGTGTGTGTGTATTTCAAGAAGCAGTAGAAGGATTTGAACAATTATTAAGTAAATCATAATATAAAGCGCGATGATTTACTTAATAATATATATATATATATATATATATATATATATATATATATATACTACTAATAATAATAACGATAATAATTCTAATACTAATAATTGTTATAATATATTTCAGTTCATCTCGAAAAACCCACCGAGAACTAACTCAGAGGGGAAGTAAAAACAGAAACAAACTAAGTACTTGAACATACGTCAAAATACTCGTAGAAAAGAAAAAAAAAACGAGACGATAACCTTAACACTAAAGTGCTCAACACAATAGTAGAGCAACAAATAAGAATAAATCTAAGTAAGAGCCAACAGACCTACCTAGGTTTCACCTAACGGCTCGTCAGTTGGCTCTTACTTAGATTTATACTTATATATATATATATATATATATATATATATATATATCATTCGAGGTAGTTAAGTGATTTAGGCAAATGTAACCGGGTTGAACAATCTAGTACGTAGGCGTAATGTACGGTACTGGTCGTATGCAGTATCCTGAGACGTAGGCGTAGTCAGTAGTTGTAGAACTGTAGACCTCTAGTTGAAGAATTGTAGACCGATAGACCTCTGGATCTCTAATGGTAAGATCTCTCCTTTATCTGTAACTATGGCTGAGACCAGCCAATCACATTGCAGTGAAGGAGAAACAAGGTGTATACATATTCAGTACATATTCATTCAGTCAGTTAATTGTCATACGTGACACACGCTTGGGCGATCATGTCTAGAAAGAGACATGACTGACTGTACAGAAGATTATCCTGCAGTGGATTGCCATTGCTTTTAGCGGTAGACTGGTTGGCAGCCAAGGCTATAGAATACAATCTGTCCTGTTATTTAACCCATAACTAGAGGGAAGAGACGGTTTAATACCTTCCCCAAGGATATTTGTGCGTAAGTGAATGCGAGAAATTCAACTAGAATTCGAACTCTGCCCATCCCGATTTCTCGTTCCGAGTCGATATCCACTGCACCACAACGCACACCTATTTATTACATCCCTATAAAACGTAATTTTATAACTTCATAGTATTTTGTTGGAGGGAAGTGACACTATTTGCCCATGGCTGGGATTCTAATAGGTGCTACCACCCCGGGTAAGGGTGAACCATGAAATAACAGCAATTAAGAGATGGTTCCACGCTCCTCAAAACATCCTGCCAGATGTAATTTATCCTCATACCCAGGACGACTGCAGCTGGGGGGGGGGGGGGCTTAGCTTTCAGAACCACTCTCTGAGTCTTTTCTGACAGTCTCGTGTGACAACAAATGAAATATTTTGATATCATCTAGAGTAAGCCCAGTAGATATTTGGATAATCAGAGTTCAAGCTTTCTCAGAACAAATAAATCTGATTGACGTTAAATTTGATTCAGACCGTCTGGTATTTGCTGGTGTGAATCAGATGTTACATTATTTTAAGTGATTATGAATCGATAATGATAAATATACTTTTCTGGGTTTGAAGAAGAGTCAGTGCCAATATACACAGAGAAAGATATATATATATATATATATATATATATATATATATATATACTTAAAGAAATTCAATATATATATATATATGTATATTTCGCATTTCTTGACGTATATATATACACGTAAAGAAATGCGAAAAGATATATATATATATATATATATATATATATATATATAAAGAAATGCTAAATATATATATATTTCGCATTTCTTGACGTATATAAATATATATATATTTCGCATTTTTACATATATATATATATACACGTAAAGAAATACGAATATATATATAAATATATAATATATATATATATATATATAAAGAAATATATAATATATATATATATATATATATAAAGAAATGCGAAACATATGTATATATTTTTTCGCATTTCCTTACGCACACACATATATAATATATATATATATTTATGTATATATATATGTATATATATATGTATATATATATATATATATACGTATAGAAATACGTAAAGATATATATATATATATATATATATATATATATATATATATACGCAAAGAAATGCGAAATATATATATATATTTGCATTTCTTTACGTATATAAATATATATATATATATGTGTGTGTGTGTGTGTGTGTGTGTGTGTGTGTGTGTGTGTAAAGAAAGGCTCAAACAAATATACCTTTTTATTCTTTTAGTGTAGTGTGTTTTAAACGTAAATCAAATTTCTGTTTTTTGTCACCGTTTTCTGAATTCGATTTAATACTCAGCCAAATTGATGCCCCTGCCCCCCGGGCTTTAACTTAAGATTCTAATAGATACTAACAGAATCTGTTTATTTATTTTTCATTTCTTGGTGTCAGTCATTATCCCAAATTGGTTTATGTTTTCCCGACTCGGATTTATAAAACAAATATTTTATCCACTCCTATATCGCTGCAGCGATAGGTTGCACAAGGTAATGATGGCCAAGTAGTAAAGCCATCATACGCAATTCTTTTCTCTATTTAACTTGGAACTTTGTCTCTATCGGTGTGATGTATAAGAACGGTTGTTCTATCGAAATATGCACGTCTTACTTCTATTTTACCCGTCTCTGTCAGCGAAATTATTAAGTAACCCACTACATTGAGTGGCTCATTTACCACCTATTAGGTGATCTATATAAGAAAAAAGAAAATTAGCAACGCATTTATTAATGTAACTAATATTTAATTATTTAATTAAATTTAAAAGAAGAGAAAATAGCTATTCCGTTAATATTCCTTAAGGACACATGACTCGGTGGATTTAGACGTTGGTTAGTTCCTCTGACTTGACCCAAAGAACTGTGAGTTCAATACCAGGCTACATCAGTGGTGAACAAGTAACTTGAAGGGTTAGAGGGAGATAACTCCTGACTTCCAAAAGAGGCACTACTACGGAAGGGATGAGAATATACCCAGTGATTGTAATAAATTGTTCGATTCAAAATTCCTAGCACTTGAAGAAAGCCGAAGCGTACAAGGACCGAAACTTCGTACAAATTGCAACAAAGATGAGAACAATAGTCCGAACAATGTAAATATTGTTAAATTTTTTCTATGATTTAATTAAAACTGAATAAATTAAAAAACTAAACTAGCACAATTTTAAGTAACAGGATTATTTTATGCAATTTATCATTCCAAATAATAATGATGTTTTTATAGAGAAAAGGAAAATATGAACTGTAAATAAACTTAATTCTTCTCAAAAATATACTGAGGATTGGACGTAAAAAAATATCGTAAAACAGAGTTAAGTGATTGTCTGTATTTCTGAGAAGAGGTAGTATTTAAAGTATTTACATTATTCGGACTATTGTCCTCATCTTTGTTACCATTTGTACGACGCTTCAGCCTTCTTCAGGTGCTAGGAATTTCGAACCGAACCCTTTAATACAATCACCTGGGTATATGAACCCCATTCTTTGCGTAAAGCCTTGATTAGATGTCATGAGTTATCTCCCTCTTAACCTGCAAGTTACTTGTTCCCCACTGCTGTAACCTAGTATTGGACTCACAACTGTAAGAATCAAGTCAGGAACAATCGAGGCTTTAGGCAAGGAATGGAGTTTATACACCTAAACTTGTCGTAGTAAAATCCATAAAAATATTTGTAGAAGAGTCAGAGAGACGCCACATTCCGTCGGTAAAAATAGTGGCTGGAGTCGAGCGGCCAGGTCGGGACCGATCACATTAAAGATTCCTCTTTGGAGCCTTTCAAAAACCCTCAAATGAATAGAAGACGCGCCCTAATAAATAAGACAATAACATTCGGTCGGATGGTTGATTTGTATATGTGCAAAATGGACTCAAACGGGAAAAAACTTACTGGCTTGACACAGTGACCAAAATTTCCTAGTAGAATATTTAGGTATTGCTTCAATGTAATGATTCCACTTGAGGTCGGAAGAGAGGGTGAGGCCGAGGAGGCTCAGTGTATTGCTTTCAAGGAGACTCGCTTGCTCCATGTTGATAATGGGGAAGAAGGGGCTACCTGTGGTGGTTGACAGATAGCAGCTTCGTTTTAGAAGCATTAAAATTAACAAGCAATTTCTTATCCCAGGCTACCACAGAGTGGAGGTCCTTCTCATGATTTGCATGTGGAGCAAATATGTGCTCGGTAAATTCAAATTTACATCCAAATCTGTGTTTGATTAGTTTCGATTTATATGTTTAATATATTTAATCTAATAATTCTACGATCCACTTGAATCATTTACTAAATACTTTCCTTGGATTTATTTTATATACATATAAATACATACATACATACATATATATATATACCTTTTCCAATAACTTTCCATCCTTTACTAAACCCCCTTTTCTCCTTTATTAGTATATATATTTTTTTAATAATTTTAAATTTATAACTTTCTGTAATTGTTATTTAGCTCGTCTATACCTAAAAATATTTTCAATTAGATAAACTTAATTAAAAATTTTTTAAATCTTATATTTAAATCTATTCTTTACCCACTAAATATACTTTTTCAAATAACTTTCTAAAGCCCTAACCCCTTTAAACATTTAAAGTTAAACGTATTTGACACGTATCGAGCGTTTTCTATTTGATATTTCATATTCCCTCCTTTTCCGTCTTTCTCTTATCTTTTCTCTATACACCCTTTATTTTCCGCCCCTTCCATTTCTTCTGTTCAAGGTCGGAGAATATAAACCACGGAAAGACGGGAATTAACATGATGCATATTTGACTCACAGAATTATTTCGTTTAAAAAAGAAATATTAAATAACAACAGAATAATGAAATGACGTCACAGGCGGTGGCGAAATCAATAATAATAATAATTCGAAAATAACAAAAAAAAAAATGGCCTAGAAACCACAGCTTATATAAGATCAGGATTTTCCGGATTGAAATCAAAGATCAAAGAACACAGGTAAGGGAAGGCAAATCTAGCCAGTCACTCCCTTCTATGTGCCTAAAACCCTCTGACTACTCCTCTACATACAACGGTCATCGAAGATAATATGAATATAAGATATTTTTATACATATTTGTTCGCTGTTATCGTTTATCTCTCAAGGCGTTTGTTGTTCCAGCAGCAACTGTATACTATACACATCTATACACAACTGTATATACTATGCACATCTACCGGCCTGTGCAATCGAGATAAGTTAATCGAAACTGTGTCCCTCTTTGCAGGAGTAACTACTGTCTGATCCGACGAAATAAAAGCTGTTTCCAAAACGAAGAAATATACAGAGTGTCCATAAGGTTCGTGTGCATTTTAGAAAAAATTATAATTTTATTTGTATTTGCAATAGAAATAATTTATAAAATTGATTAGAAAGAAGTATATCTATATTTTTAAGATTTTATTGAATTTTTTCAGTTTTCACATATACTCCATCATTAGCAATACAAAGGGTAGTACGATTTTGCAGTTCACAAAAACATTTGGCAACTGATTTACAGTAATGCCTGAAATCACATTAGTTGTTTTAGCTTTCAAATCTTCTAATGAACTAGGTTTGGTTGCATACACACTTGTTTTGACATGTCCCCATAAAAAATCTAATGGAGTCAAATCTAGCAAAGGTGGAGGCCAATAAAATGGTCCACCCATTCCGAACCATCTGTTAGGAAATTCCTGATTTAGAAACTGTCTAACACGCAGAGCAAAATGACAAGGAGATCCATCTTGTTGATTTATAATATTTTTTACAGATTTGTATTTTCACAAATACAAATAAAATATTTTTTACAGATTTGTATTTTCACAAATACAAATAAAATTATAAACTTTTTAAGTGCACACGAACCTTGTCGACACCACTGTATATACGTGTGTGAGTATGTTTTGGGGTAAGATTGTTAAATATCGGATTTAAAATATATATATATTTATAGGCATAAATATCTCTTTATCACCCCAGATGAAATGGTATACCTGCCGTCTAAACCTCACAGTTGCATATCATCACATCAATCGAGACTTCATTTTCTCATTCATTAAAATTGCCTTCAGATCTCTGTCTCTCCTAAATATTTACACCGGGTTGAAGAATTAGTTCGGTCAAATATCGTCTGATTCTGAGAAGGACCCCAATGCTAAAACATTCCAAACCTCACCAGAACATTTCCATTACTGGGATAGTTTGTTCTCGTTCCATGAGTCATGTCACTTCCAGATGTCTTAGTTATCTCTATTTAATTCAACTCTGATATTTTACCTTTTGTTCACAAATGTACCCAGATACTGAACTGACAACTCTTTTAGTCAAGTCACTGGATAAAACAAACGCTCTTATCCACTGAAATAAAGGGTTCATTTCAAAATTTCAATCAACTAAAGAGGGTCAGAACGTACAACAGCTGAAACCTCGTAAATATAGCAACAAAGACGTGGACAAGAGTCCGAACAATGTAATTACAATAACTCATCTGAGAAATATAGACAGATAGCTATGAACAGAATGAGTTATATATATATATATATATGTGTGTGTGTGTGTGTGTGTGTGTGTGTGTGTGTGTGTGTGTGTGTTTGTGTGTGTGTCTATAAAGAGACATCAGAGAGTTTGATATAGTAGCACTGTCATCTTGTTTGGATTAATAGGATTAGTAATTTCGATAAATCGTTTCAGTTCATGGCTTGAGTCCAATTCTCCCTGTGCTCTGGCCTCTTGTTAGCATCGTGAGAAACTCTCTCTTTATTATCATATTAGAAATTTATCGGAAAACTCTATAATAGTAATGGTAATATTATCCATGATGATAATGGGAAATATTATCCGGTTCCTTAGATGGAAACTTTCATTGACCTAGCCAGCCGTACTACATTCGTTTGAAATTTAGAAAATCTATTAAAACTATTCTTCAAGGAGAAAAAGATTTCTTAAGCCCAGTAACTGTCATTCGTTCTTCCGAGTATCGATGGGAATTTTCTTCCAAACCTTTTGTTCGAAGTCGTTTAGAACGTCAACATTTTAAATTTTAATTTTATTAAATTACATGTGCTATCCATTTTAGTTGTTGCTGTTGTTGAAAGTCCTCATGTGATGTAGCTGCTGTTGTTTGTACAGTTAGTAACTCTGTAGCGTCTATCCACAAGATTCAAAGAAGGCTGCCACTTGCAAAGATCTACAGACTGTATTCACTTGAAAACCTTTTTTTTTAACCACTGAGTAATAGAATGAACCACTCCACCATAACATGGAGATCGAAATTGGCATAAGCAGAAAAAATCGGTGACAAAGATTGAAAATTTTGACAGAACATTAATGATTGCGCAAATTGACAACAGAAGATTCTATTAACGCTCCAAAGCCGTACACGAAATCGATTAGACCTTTTCAATTAGAAAACTAATGAAATAACGTAAAGTTGATGATGTTTTCCTCCGTGAAAAGATTGGTAAATTATTGATAACAACTTTGATTTTCCAATCTTTAATAGCGTGGCAATCATTTTATAGGTGACGGAGATCCTTGCGTGTACGGATCACAGTTTAGACAATAAGATACGCTCACCAATTTGTTCTATTTCGACAAGCAACGTAAACAGGTCCAAACATATAATGATGATTAAATGAGATTGTTGGTTCTCATCTTAATCCTATTCTGTCAGTAACTCCAGTCGTGTTTTTTACATTCACTTCAGTCAGTTAAGTGCCATACGTGATAAACGCTTGGGCGATCATGTCTTGAAAGAGACATGACTGACTGGGCAGAAGATTATCCCGCAGTAGGTTGCCATTGCTTTCTGCGGTAGATTGGTTGCCGTCCAAGGCTATAGAACCCAATCTGTCCTGTTATTTAATCCATAGCTGGAGCGAAGAGATAGATTAATATATTTCCCAAGAGTATGTGTGTAAGTGAACGCAATGAATTCAACTGGAATTCGAACACGGTACCCCGATTTCTCGTTCCGAGTCGATATTCACTGCACCACAACGCACGTCCTACATTCATTTACGCGCATATAAACTACGAAAAAGTTTTGAATCTATCGCTTCACTCCTGCTATGGGTTAACAAGTAAGACTTGTGTTGTGGATCCCGGGAATAGGACCCCCACAAATAATGAACAACAACCAGAAATAGAGATAGAAAAATGAGTGTATTAACGCAAGGATACAGACTTGTACGGAGGTTAGTAGTTCAGAAATACGGGTTAGTAAGAAGTATATATATATACAAGCTTCTGAAGTGAAGCCGTAGTATATTTAGTATGTCCACGTTAGAAACTGACGGGTGCTGCGTAATAATCTTCTCGCTGAGTGGAGCACAGAGCTACTATGAACTACTGACACTGTATTCTCCGTAAAACCTCAGTATCTTCATTAAATTTATTAAAATCTGACTAAATCAACTTTCTCACTATAAATGAATATTAAAAAATACATTGAAACCCCAACTTTTTGGTGTTAAATAACCCACAGAGGTTGATATGCTGTTCATGACTAAAGTTTGACAGAAAAATTCATTGATAGCCGTTAACACCTCAGCGGTAGACGTGGAGAAGTGAAAGCTATATAGCTTATCCGAATAGAAGCCTTGTGTAGTGTGGTGCTTAACCAGTCTGGTGCTGTGGTTCTACAAGATTTCCTATCATACATCCTCGGCTTTTGAATAAGGGATTGTCTTTTTCCTAGACGAGTTGTCAACGATGGTCCAGTGTAAACTGCTATTTATCTATAGCCAGTAGGAGAAGAGATTGACTTATACATTTATCAAATAGATTTGCGTGTATTTGAATGTAACGAACTTGACTGGAATTCGAACGTGGCTCTCTGAGTCATTATTGCGAGTCGCTATGCATGGGTATAAATTACTTGATGCCACCAAGAATGGGATCCAGTTTTTGGTCATGATTATCGTTGTGCATCCCGGGAATGGGAACCGCACAAATGAATGAACAACTACCAGAATTTGAGATAAAATATAAGAGTATTAACGCAAGGATACAGACTTGTACGAAGGTTAGTAGTCCAGGAATACGGGTTAGTAAGAAGTATATATACAAGTCTCTGAAGTGAAGCTGTAGTATATTTAGTATGTCTCAAATAGACTTACCTCGAGAAGACAGAAGGTATGCTTTCTCTGCTACCGGCACGGTAAAGAAAAAAGAAAGAACAGGACGCAAGTGTAAGTAGTTTTATGGAGGAGAGTGTGATAGTCCCACGTGAGGTGGCGAGACTCGATACGTATAAGAGGGACCGAAATTGATTTGTTTTTTTGCATTTCGACACGGCAAGCGTACATTTGCATACGTGCAGAGATTACTCACTGTAACATTATAGAACAAGTTATTTTTTTAATCATTTCACCCCGAGCAAGGCAGAAATGCCACTGATGTGCGGGGGTCTACATAACTGTAAAAAGATTAATTAGAAAAGAGTGAGGAGTACAAACTAGTTAGAAAGGAGCAGTAGAAAGCTGAGAATGCAGGTGCGATAACAGATACATAGGTGGAGAGAAAGGGAAGGTTATACGGGGGTGGGGAGAGAGCTAGTGTCCAGTGGTTAGTAGATGAGTATTGACTTTGCATTTAAATTTCTGGAGGTTGTAGCCGTCAGGAAAGCAAGAATATGGGAAAGAGTTCCACAGACGGGAAGTGCGAGAGAAGAAGCTGCAGGAGTAGAATTGTTGTCTGCATTTGGCTAACCTGACTGTAAATGGGTGGGACCCAGTTGGCAGTCTGGTTGCACGAGTAAACACCTGTTGAGGAGGCACCAGTTACTTAAGTTCGTCCGAGCAGAAGCCATGAAAGTATTTATAGAACAGACAAAGGAAGGCCACATTTCGACGGTGGAGAAGTGGCTGCAGTCGAGCCGCCAGATCAGTACCTATCACATTACAGACTCTCCTTTCGAGCCTGTCAAGAACACTGAGGAGAACGGCGGGGGCGCCTGACCATAAATGACAGTAGTACTCCATGCATAGACGGATAGTTGACTTGTATATATGCAGGATGGATTCAGGCGGAAAAAACATCCTGGATCGACACAGTGACCCAACCTTCTTAGCAGTAGATTTTCCTATGGATTCAATATAGTGGTTCTATTTGAGGTCTGAGGACAGGGTAAGGCCGAGGAGGCGTAGTGTATTGCTCTCAGGGAGAATCGCTTGGTCCATGCTTATCGGCCAAACGAGAAAATACACGCAAATTGTAGGCAAAGCGGTTGACATTCGGCTGATTCCCGAATTTCATGGCATCTCACCCGATCACACAGTATCCAAATGGTTGGAACAGGTGGAGCTGGTGTGCGAAATGTGTGGTTTTGACAACATTGAACGTGTTCAACCACAAACGCTGAGAGGTGGAGCTCTCTCGGTATACCGACGGCTAACCCTTGACCAAGGGAGGACTAAGAACAGGTGAAACAAGCCCTCCTCATGGCTTTTGCACCGGATCCTTTTGTTGCATTTGATAAAGTTGTCTCTCGTCACTTGCGCCTCAGGGAAACTTTGAATGAGTATTTGGTTAACTTACAGGACCTGGCACTTCTGGTTGAAGAAATCACCTCTGACCGATGGCTTAATTGCGCATTCGTATCAGGACTCCTCAGTCCGGTTAAACGACAATTACGGGCGTCCTCAAGGATGGATCGCATGACACTGGAACAGATTCTGGCCAGGGCTCGAGCTCTCATGACAAAAGAGGTGGAAGTGAATGAGCCTGTTGTTTCTGCAGCCAGTGTCCTTCCTTGTGTGCCTGTAGACCCACCTTTAACCCCCGACCAGAAGGATGCAGTTGCAGTGCAGTGTTACAAGTGTGGAGATCCCAATCACTTTGCTAGAGACTGTCGACAGCCCGAGGACAAAGCAAGAAGAGCGCTCCCGAAGATACGCTGCTATCGGTGTCAGCAACAAGGACACATCGCAACAAGGTATCCGGGAAACGAGGCAAGGGGCGAGAGGTCAGTACTGCTCTCTTCCCACACAAACTAGACAAAATGCTCTCTGTAATGAAGGTAAAAATTAATGGAGTAGACCGAATAGCGTTGGTGGGCTCCTGCTGCTCCTCATCCGTTATAAGTGGATTGTTATGTCAACCAGAAAAATGGAAACGCACTAAAATTCTGACAGCAGGCGGGAAGTGTTTTTTAAGCCACGGTATTGACTTTACGACGGACGTGCTAGTGGTGAACAGCAAGCCATTGGGATTCGACCACCTTCTGGGAATGGATGTTATCAAGAAATTAGGCGGCGTGCGCATCGACGCAGAAGGCAAGGCAAATTTCTCTGAGGCGGCTCATACCTTGAGCGCAACAATAGAATTGGAACAACCTGAGTTTGATCACCATACCAAATCCTGGACGATGTCATGGAAGTGGTCCGGTGATCAGCCACCAGAAAAATTACGCTCCCGGGTGCCGGAGTACAACATTCCTGCAAGAGATCGAGCAGAATATAACAAAACCTACAAACCTGGATAAATAATGGATGCTTGGTTCCTTACCCAGAAGAGAAATTGGATCCCCCGAAGGGTCTGATCCCACTGATGGCAGTCATTCAGCACAATAAAGATAAAATAAGACCTATGCTCGATTACCGAGAGTTGAGTGAAAATGTAGATCCGTTTAGACTCGTGCAGATATATGCGACGAAAAGTTGAGAGAGTGGTGACGAGCAGGATCAAATGTGTCAGTGTTAGACCTTCGAAAGGCATACCTTCAGGTACATGCGCACCAATCGTTGTGGCCCTAACAAACCGTGCTAATTAGGGGACGAAGATATTGCCTGACCCGCATGGGGTTTGGACTCAATGTGGCACCATCCATCATGAAGACAATTGTTGATGCTATTCTGACGAAAGACGAGCGCATACAGCAGGAAACATCAGTCTATATTGATGATGTGAATGTGGATGAGAGTGTCGTGCCCGCGGCGCGTGTGAAGAAGCATCTCGACAGCTTTGGCCTCATGAGCAAAGAACCGGAGAGGCCACAGGATAGTGCACGCTTCCTTGGTTTACAGGTCTGTGAGGAGAATAACATGCTGTATTGGAGAAGAGGGAAAAATCCCAGACATGCCTCGTGTTGTCACGCGACGCAAAATATTTTCATTATGTAGCAAGTTGGTTGGGCACCTTCCTGTGGGTGGTTTATTCGTGTAGCCGTGGTTTTTATCAAGCGGAGATCATCTGAAGTTACTGCTGGTTGTGATGAAAAATTTGACGATGCTCCTCTCAACACCATGACTGAGGAATTCTCACCAGAGTGCACAAAGAAGACCCAGCGCGTGGCAAATGATGCATTGATGGAAAAACTTTTAGCGTATGGGTCGAAGCGAGCTTTCTCGCTACCGGCGATATGATGGTATATGATGGAACTGTAGTAGAGGATACCTGTTAATTCCGTCCAAAGAAGGACTCCCAACATATTAATCTAGCGGAACTTGATGTCATTATCAAAAGAACATTTAGCAATACTCTGGAAGGCGACCACTTGCACTTGTTCACTGATTCTGCTTGTGTCCATAAATGGATTTCAGACACCCTCACAGGCAAAGCCACAAGTGAAACGCTCTTTCGACGACGGCTTGACACGTTAATAAAATTGGTAAAGGAATACGTTTTATCAATGAATGTGTCCTTAGTTGCATTTAATCAAAACAAGGCAGATGAACTGACGATAGTTGCATCATAGGTGGTTTAATGCATTTAAGAGAAACTCTGAGCCTATGCAGCCTGCCTGCAGTGTCCGTGAGCTCAGTTAGATCTGACCAAATTAAGACTGTACACCGACAGAGTGGTCATCCTGGTGTGAGACAGGCACTCTATTTTGTAAAACAGATCGACTCTGCAGTGTCCAAGGCCGCTGTAAAGACCGTCCTCAAGGAATGTGAAGAGTGTCAGTCGATTGTTCCTTCACCTATGCACTGGCCAAAGAGTGCTCTGAATTTTAAACAAACGTGGCACTGGGTAGCGATGGATATTACCCATTTTAACGAGGGCCCATTAATTGACTGCGGTCCTACTCGGTTTACCATTCGGTGGCGCCTTCCTCGGCTAGATGCGACATTTGTGATCAACTTGCAAAAACTCTGTTCTGTGAGCGGGGATCACCAGCTGAAATTTTGACAGATAATGACACCGCCTTTCGTGGCAGCTCATTCAGAGCTTTCTTGAACGAGTAGGGAGTCCAACTCCACTTCCGCTGTGCGTATGTCTCCTCCGGTAACGGCATCATCGAGCGATACCACAGAACTGTAAAAAGAATCGCTGTCAGAAAACGACGTTTTATATCAGAAGTAGTTTTCTGGTACATCGTCACACCAAAGGATGACGTGTCCTCCGCTACAGCACCTGCCAATATGATTTATCGGTACCGCATACGGCTGAAAGGAATCAATGGAATGTCAGCGCGGGCACCCGACCAACACAAACTGTTTTTAAAACAGGTAACCGGGTGTGGGTAAAAGTCCTACATGGACGATGTACCACCAAATACGGAGTTGGACGTGTCACCGGAACTACCAGTACGCAGAATGTGTTAATCGACGGAATACCACGCCATGTGAGAGATTTGCGGCCCATAGTGAGACCGACGAGCTGCTCTGAGGTGTCTTCAGAGACTGAAAGACTTATAACTGTCGAAGAGAGGCCAGGTGAACCGGTACCCAGCGTAGATGCAGGCGATATCTCTTCTGATGACACCTCTAATCGAGACCCTGTGACTATATTCCCACGAAGAAGCAAACGGCTCAAAAAACACCCCCACGAATGATTCATGTGTGATCATAGGATCAGGGAGGAGTGTAGTAGTAATGCAACAAATAGACTTACCTCGAGAAGACAGAAGGTATGCTCTCTCTGCTACCGACACGTTAAAGAAAAAAGAAAGAACAGGACGCAAGTGTAACTAGTTTAATGAAGGAGAGTGTGGTAGTCTCGCGTGAGGTGTCGAGACTCGATACGTATAAGAGGGACCAAAATTGAGGTGGGCAATCAGTACGTTTTTTTTTTTTGCGTTTTGACACGGCAAGCGTACATTTGCATACGTTCAGAGATTAACCACTGTAACATTAGAGAACAATGTCCACGTCGGAAGCTGACGGGTACTGCGTAATAATCTTCTCGGTGAGTGGAGCACAGAGCTACTATGAACTACTGACGCTGTATTTTCCGTGAAATCTTGATATCTTCTGTCTCGCTTCTATAGCAGGAGTATCTCTAGACGAGTCCATCTTCATGAAACGAGGAGACCCCACAACTTGCATCTAGAAAAAAACATTGCTATTCTGAAAAGGTTTTCAGGCAATATTCAACAGCAAAAATTTAAAAAACCGTTTTCGGATTTAAACGACACACAAAATTGATGAGGGAGAAAAGAGATCAATAAATCTTGCAGCCAAGCTGTACCCAAATTTTAAGCCGTCGATTCTGTTAGATCGTGTCGGTAACGCAGAAAAAGTGCATTTCACTAGCAAATGACTGAATTTTGAACAAAAAGGGTACTACATTTATCTCACGAGATGATATATATATATATATATATATATATATATATATATATATATATATATATAACCTACTGTAAATTACATTACAACATTAAAAATCTATTTTGAATTTAATTTTCCCGTTTTAACGAACGCTAAGCAATTTGCCAACCGATATATTTGAAGCAAGAAAAAAATTTACAATAATTTTTACCAACACAGTTTTGTGGTTATTTTTTTTTACCACAATTCACACCCCGGAGGATGATTTCAGAAGAAGATTGAAAGTACTTGGGAACATCATGAAATGAATAATAAAATCATCTATCAAAGTTACAGCTAATTTCTGACATCATTCAATTATGATTATGAACGGATTTTATTAAAAATAAGCAGACACAGTATTTGCAATTTATTTAATCTGACATGTCATAAAGAAAATTTGCTGCCTATATATATATATATATATATATAGGCAGCAAATTATATATATATATATGTTTATATTAAATTACGTAAAAAAAACCTGATATCACATTTTGAAGTTCTTCTGCTTGAGTGGCATGGTACAGATTCCTCTTGCCAGACACGGGGTCTTCCAACAACCACTCTGTTTCCCAGACAGCACTACCTCCTGAGGGCGTTTGATGTAGGCTTGCGCTTTGAGTCTGAGGCCCTGTAAGAAGATGAAAGGGAGTGCATAACGTCGTCATCAGTAAAAATATTCGTAATCCCCATTAGACTTATCCAATTCTTTACGAATCCCCTGCAGTGTTCTCGGACGAGAACCGGTGTATTCAACGTGATATAACCGTAAGCATATATATATATATATATATATATATATATATATATATATACATATATATATATATATATATATACATATTGATCGATATTCTTAGCTAAAACAAAGATGTCATCTATATATCTTACATATATAGAAGGTTTATTGTTGTCATTAATTATTTTATTTTCTAGATTTGCCATATAATAATTAGAAAAGAGGGGGCCTAAAGGAGATCCCATCGCAATACCATCTATTTGTGTATAAATATTGCCTAAGGGATCGTGAAAGGGTACTTGTGTGGTGCATGCTAATAATAGTTTTTTTAATATAGTGGGTTTAATATTGATTGATGGGAGAGTAGCATGGTTGTATACATCACGGATAATGATGTCAATTGTTTCCTGGACGGGAACATTTGTGAATAAGTTTTGAACATCCAAAGATGCAATCATTTGATTATTAGGTTTTACGGAATGGAGAATCTGTAGAAATTCGTCCGTGGAGTTAATGCTATATCTACCAGGAAGATAGGGAGTAATTAGTTTGTTAAGTGTTTTGGAAAGGTTATATATTGGTGTGGGTATTTGAGAAATGATAGGTCGGAGGGGATGATCTTTTTTATGGATTTTTACATTTCCATAAAGGTAGCCGGGCTGATAATCACCTATAATCTTTTGAAGTTTATAGGATCCTATTTCAGCATTGTTTGCAGTAATAAGTTTATTAATATGTTTTTTAAGTTGGGTTGTGGTATTACAAGTTAATTTTTTAAATTTGTTGTGATCGTCGAGAATGGCCTGTAATTTGGAGTAATATTCTTGTCTGTTTAAAATAACAAAAGTATTGTTTTTATCGGCACGTCGGATAACAATATTTTTGTTATTTTTGAGATGTGTGGCTGCTTTTATGAGAGGCATATTTATAATATCATTAGGGTTTTTATGGTAACGGTGTTTGATTGATTCAGCTTTGAGTAATTCTTTTAAGCCTACCTGTGTAGTAATATGGTTGTCCTGTTCGAGTTGAAGTATTTGTTGGTATAAAGCTTCAATTTCCATTTGTTTAAACATTGAATTAGGTTTCTGTGCGACATGAAAATTTGGTCCGAGATTAAGGAATTCTATTTCATCTGGAGTAAGTTGGTAATCCGATAGGTTAATGAAGTTGTCATTGATGTTTGGTAAGAGTATTTTTCCTTTATATAATTTGTTTAGCTTTTTTTGGATGACTTGTTTATGGGATTCATGTTCCTTTTGTGTTGTATTGTATAATAAATCCAATATTTCCTTGAATTTTTCACTTGTGGTAGAAGACTGTAAAATTTCTTTGATGTGTACAATTTCAGTGTTGATTTCTTGTAATTCCTGTTTGGCTGTGTGCATTTGACGTTTTATGAGGTTCCATTGCAATTTCTTAGCGGTGGGATCATTTAACGCTGCGGCATCATGTTACTTAAATTTAGTATATCGAGGCAGCAAGTAATTTTCTAGACATATGCTATTAAATATATGAGACAATGAATGTCTATTATGTTTAATCATGAGCCGTTCTAAACGTCGTATTTTTGCTTTAATTTCAGTTGAAAATAAAGACAAAAATTCTCCAACATTTGGATAATTATTTATTGGTTTTCTTCTAAGCTTTCGGCTCACATGAGCCATCTTCAGAGAGGTAGTTTAAACTGAAATATTATAAAATCCACCATCACCGACGATTTTATTTTGTGTTGACATAAAACTCCGCTTGGCAACGGCAATAGTTACCAAAAATAATAAACGCAGTTCTTAAGTTTGCGATGCGGTTTTATGACGTCACACCGCGGGATAGCGCGAAATGACAACAAAACCATCTAGTCAAATGCAATGTAATATGTTATTTCCTGTTTTAAAGTTGATTTTATTGAGTGTTGGTTGTTTTGATTTGATGTACATGGCCTCCAATATCTGCAGGTTCCTCTTACTGTGTGTATGAGTAAGGATCACCGTATTGTTGACCAAAATCTGTCTGATATTACCTACATGTTTATGTTTTTCAGAGAAATGTTGTTTAATAGTACTCTGATCAGAAAGATGACATGTAAGTCTACGGGAGAGCGTGGTTGTGGTAAAACCAATATATGTACTAGGTTTTTGAGTAGTATCAGAGATGCAATCTCTGAATGGGCATGTAAATTGGTACACTACATTGGTTTTTTGTAAAGAATTTAGTTTAGTGCCTGTTGGGTTATTATAGACTATGAGGTCAATTGTTTTAAACTTTTTATAATATATAATGAGTTTAATTTGATTATTACTTTCGACTGGTTTAACATTTCTACGTATTATGTTTTTGAGAGTTTTTTCATCTTGTTTATAATTATTATGTATTTGGTTGCAATAGTATAAGTTAATAGTGTTATGTTTATTTTGATGTAAACCATTATTATTAATATTATCATTATTGTTAGAGCTATTGTTAAGTTTATTGAGATACATTTTAATTTGTTGATCAATAACGGAGTTAGGAAATCCATTATTGACTAGTGTTTGCTTAATGTTGTGTAATTCTTTATAAAATATAGATTTTGAAGAAGATATCATTTGTGTGCGTTGAAGTAAGTTTTTTATAACAGCTAACTTATATTTTACATTTTACATTTCCATAAAGGTAGCCGGGCTGATAACTTCAACTCGAACAGGACAACCATATTACTACACAGGTAGGCTTAAAAGAATTACTCAAAGCTGAATCAATCAAACACCGTTACCATAAAAACCCTAATGATATTATAAATATGCCTCTCATAAAAGCAGCCACACATCTCAAAAATAACAAAAATATTGTTATCCGACGTGCCGATAAAAACAATACTTTTGTTATTTTAAACAGACAAGAATATTACTCCAAATTACAGGACATTCTCGACGATCACAACAAATTTAAAAAATTAACTTGTAATACCACAACCCAACTTAAAAAACATATTAATAAACTTATTACTGCAAACAATGCTGAAATAGGATCCTATAAACTTCAAAAGATTATAGGTGATTATCAGCCCGGCTACCTTTATGGAAATGTAAAAATCCATAAAAAAGATCATCCCCTCCGACCTATCATTTCTCAAATACCCACACCAATATATAACCTTTCCAAAACACTTAACAAACTAATTACTCCCTATCTTCCTGGTAGATATAGCATTAACTCCACGGACGAATTTCTACAGATTCTCCATTCCGTAAAACCTAATAATCAAATGATTGCATCTTTGGATGTTCAAAACTTATTCACAAATGTTCCCGTCCAGGAAACAATTGACATCATTATCCGTGATGTATACAACCATGCTACTCTCCCATCAATCAATATTAAACCCACTATATTAAAAAAACTATTATTAGCATGCACCACACAAGTATCCTTTCACGATCCCTTAGGCAATATTTATACACAAATAGATGGTATTGCGATGGGATCTCCTTTAGGCCCCCTCTTTTCTAATTATTATATGGCAAATCTAGAAAATAAAATAATTAATGACAACAATAAACCTTCTATATATGTAAGATATATAGATGACATCTTTGTTTTAGCTAAGAATATCGATCAAATTAAATATCTTAAAAACAAATTTGAAAGTCACTCCGTCCTCAAATTTACATTAGAACTTAATATTAATAACAAACTCCCATTCCTTGATGTATTCATTGATTCTAGCACACATAAATTTACTACTTCTCTATATAGGAATTCTTAATTATATCTTAATTATAATAGTGAATGTCCCCAACGATATAAGTTAGCTGTTATAAAAAACTTACTTCAACGCACACAAATGATATCTTCTTCAAAATCTATATTTTATAAAGAATTACACAACATTAAGCAAACACTAGTCAATAATGGATTTCCTAACTCCGTTATTGATCAACAAATTAAAATGTATCTCAACAAACTTAACAATAGCTCTAACAATAATGATAATATTAATAATAATGGTTTACATCAAAATAAACATAACACTATTAACTTATACTATTGCAACCAAATACATAATAATTATAAACAAGATGAAAAAACTCTCAAAAACATAATACGTAGAAATGTTAAACCAGTCGAAAGTAATAATCAAATTAAACTCATTATATATTATAAAAAGTTTAAAACAATTGACCTCATAGTCTATAATAACCCAACAGGCACTAAACTAAATTCTTTACAAAAAACCAATGTAGTGTACCAATTTACATGCTCATTCAGAGATTGCATCTCTGATACTACTCAAAAACCTAGTACATATATTGGTTTTACCACAACCACGCTCTCCCGTAGACTTACATGTCATCTTTCTGATCAGAGTACTATTAAACAACATTTCTCTGAAAAACATAAACATGTAGGTAATATCAGACAGATTTTGGTCAACAATACGGTGATCCTTACTCATACACACAGTAAGAGGAACCTGCAGATATTGGAGGCCATGTACATCAAATCAAAACAACCAACACTCAATAAAATCAACTTTAAAACAGGAAATAACATATTACATTGCATTTGACTAGATGGTTTTGTTGTCATTTCGCGCTATCCCGCGGTGTGACGTCATAAAACCGCATCGCAAACTTAAGAACTGCGTTTATTATTTTTGGTAACTATTGCCGTTGCCAAGCGGAGTTTTATGTCAACACAAAATAAAATCGTCGGTGATGGTGGATTTTATAATATTTCAGTTTAAACTACCTCTCTGAAGATGGCTCATGTGAGCCGAAAGCTTAGAAGAAAACCAATAAATAATTATCCAAATGTTGGAGAATTTTTGTCTTTATTTTCAACTGAAATTAAAGCAAAAATACGACGTTTAGAACGGCTCATGATTAAACATAATAGACATTCATTGTCTCATATATTTAATAGCATATGTCTAGAAAATATATATATGTACATATATATATATATATATATACATATATATATATATATCTATACATATATATATATATACATATATATATATATACATATATATATATATATATATATATATATATATACATATATATATATATATATATATATATATATATATATATATACATACATATATATATATATATATATATATATATATATATATATATATATATATATATATATATATACTGATGAGTTTTGATGCAACAAAACCGGATTGTATGTGGATGACAAAACCGTTAAGGATTAAAAAAAAAAAAAGAAAAAAAAGTATGTATTTCCTAAAAACAGAAACTACTGGCCAAATTTCAAACTGAATCATTATTCTGATTAATTAAAAGAAACACACACATAAATTTTATATCTGCTCATATGCATAAATAGCAAATCGATTATTTTTGTATTTAAATTTTGTATTCCAATCATTTTCCCAAACAACATCTAACATTGCCTGATGACGTGATAAAGATCTCGAAACATAGAAATTTCCGTGTTGCAATGTACTTTTAAATTTATTTATTGTATTGAGCACTTCTTTTTATAAAAAAAAGTAAATGCCAGGAAACTCAAAATCTTAAAACCTTGTGCACCTCTTTACCTGAATTTATATATATATATATATATATATATATATATATATATATATATATACCGATAAAATAGGTATTGTGCATTGTCTAAATTCTACTAGAATGTCTCTATTTTAAGGTAGTCTGTATGTTGATGTATACAAGAAAGAATATTAAATATACCAAGATTATTATATGAAAAGACTATACCAACTAGCAGAAACCACATTACTTAAAATATTTCAACATCAGCAGCAATTAAAATAGATCACTCTTCTTGAATGTTATTGGAAGATAATGTCATATTAAAGATGCTGAATTTCCGCACCACTTTAAAGAAAGGATTAGTCGAGAAACCACCATCAGTACTAGAGAAAAAATAGATAACATTCAATGAACTTGAAAAAATATATTTTTTACTAAAAAATATCAGAGAAAGCTCTGTTAAATTTTGTCTCTGGACTTCAAGGCTGCCTTGATAATCATCAAGCCTTCTTAACAGGATCTACGAAGTAATGATTGCTAACCCCTCTGATATCTGCTAAAGGCTAGGGACGATTACAAGTCATGTCGGGAAGCTGTCATAGTAAGCAAAGCCAAAGTGACTAAATGTTAACATACTTTACAAAAGATACTGAATACATTCTAATGTTTGACTGATAACTAATTTTATTGAATTTACGTATGTTGGTTATCAAATTCTAATTCTAGCCCTCAAATGTATGTTCATATTAATAATAGAAGTTCTATTTCTTTCCCTAGTCAAAGACAAAAAATCAAAGACTAAGTGTGAAGACTGAAAAACATTAAAATTTATACCATCATTAAAAAAACAATACGATGACAGCGAAAAAAGAAATGTTATAAAATTTAAAGAATTGTCTTTTATAGACACGAGGAATTTTTTTTTAATGTTTTCAGTGCACCATTTCTTGAAATTAAATGTTAAAAAATCTTGGATCACTTGAAACAAAGTTAGTAAAAGAGATAAGAAAAATAACACATTCAAATCTGTGTTATGATTAAATCTGCTCAATACCACAAGATTTTACTCAAACAAAATATTAACGAAAGAACTGTGCTACTAAATAACGTCGACAATTATAGACTCTCATACGGATATCAGGCATGCTATTCATTTTTTTTTTATAAGCGTTTCACCCCGAGCAAGGCATTTTACTGCCACTACTGCGCAGGGAGCTACATAGAGTGGAGAAAGGATGGTTAAATATAGGAAATGTCAAAGGGTGGGTGATAGGTGGGTAAGGATACCGAGAATGAGGGTTGGGTAGATGAGAGTGTTGGGAGAATAATTGGAAGCTACTGTGATAGGAGGTGTCTATTGACCTTACATTTAAACACCTGGAGTTTGTAGCTGTCGGGAAAGCAGACATGTAGAAGGGAATTCCACAGGCGGGAAGCGCGAGAAAAGAAGCCGTTGGAGTAGAAATTACGGTTACATCTTATCTGTTTAACTGTAAGAGGGTGGGGCCTAGTCTAGTATCTCGTGTAAATTCGTGCTTAGGCAGCACCATGAAAGCCATGAAAGTACTTGTAGAAGAGGCACAGGGAAGCCACATCACGCCGGTGAGAGAGTGGTTGCAGCCGGTTTGCCAAGTCAGTATCAACCACGTTACAGATTCTCCTTTGTATTTTGTCAAGAAGCCCAAGGAAAGTAGCAGGGGCACCCGACCAGATGTAGCAGCAGTATTCATTACATGGGCGGATGGTAGATTTGTATATGTGCAGGATAGATTCAGGCGGGAAAAACTTCCGGGCCCTGCACAAAGAGCCGACTTTCATAGGGCAGATTTGGCAATGGATTCGATATAGTCATTCCATTTGAGGTCCGCCGAAAGTGTAAGGCCAAGGAGGCGTAGTGTTTTACTCTCTGGGAGGCAAGCCTGTTCCATGCTAATGGGAGGTAGATGCGATTGTCTATGGTGGTTAGTTGATAACAAGTTCGTTTTAGAAGCATTGAAATTTACTAGCCATTTCCTACCCCAGGCCACTACGGAGTGGGGGTCCTTTTCAAGCTCGGCAGCGAGGTTCGCTTTGTCGCACACACCGGATTTTTGATCAAGGAGAAAGTAGATTGTGGTGTCATCGGCGTACATGCCTACCTGGGATCTAATGGCGTCGGGGAGATCATTAATGTACATCAGAAAGAGCGCCCGCGTTCGTATGGTAGTTTCGTTCAGAAATGTCTAAAATATTATCTATATACAACCGTTTCCTCGGAAAAATGATTAAAATAGACTTAAGGGAATCAATACTCTAGGTCTTAAAGACAATTCTTCTTACAGACGCTACAAAATCAAAATCTTCACAAAAATATCGCTTAAAAGAATTCCGCAGTAGCAACAATTAAAACGAATAGCACTTGTAACTTATAAAAATGATATTGACACGCAATGGTCATCAGCAGAAAGGGGAGCCCAATATGCCAACTACAAGTCGGAGAAACTAAAATAAAACAGGTAAAAAATTAAAATGGCCAAAGACGCATTTCAGAAGCTAAACAGTACTGAAAAACAAAAAAATCTCATTCGAAACAAAGAAAAGAGTGCTGGATTGCTATGTGATATCTATCCTTCTGTATGGTAATGAATGCTTAACGATCTCATCAAGGATGAAGGAGAGGCTTGTGGATTTACAGAAGGATCCTGTGTGCAACAATAAGATATTAGAAATGATTCAAACGAGAAAAAACTCGTACTAAATACCAAATAGAGTCAAATGAGGTTCCTGGGACACGTAATGAGGAAGGAGGGCCTAGAGAACTTCATACTCACAGATTGCATAAAGGGGAGAAGAGACAGGGCAAAGCAGCGCGAGACGTACTTGATAGATCTGAGCAAATAGGCGACGGAGCGGGACTTAGAGATACCAAGAGAAAAAATATTGAGAACGACAAGTGGCAGAACCAAGTGGAAGGCCATGATCGCCTACGCCTTGAAAGGATACGGCACATGAAGAAGAAATCAAACTAAAAGCATTCTTGTGTAGTTAATCAGTAATGAGAAGAGGCAGATTCATACCTAATCGGAATTTGATTTAAACAAATTAGAATTTTAATGTGGATATAAAGTGGGGGATCAATTATCTATTATAATAATATATAAAATGATCCCCTGCTTTGTGGCCATGCTATTTTCTATCCATTTATATTCTAGATGTATGGGATTGAAAAAATGGATTGCAGAGTAGGGTTTGGGAAAGATACCAAGAGGAGGAATATTGAGAGCGACAAAAGACAGAGCCAAGTGGAAGTCCATGATCGCCTACATCCTGAAGGGACACGGCACATGAAGAAGAAGAAGAAGTTAGCTTCCAAACTACTTAAAAAATGGAAGGAAACTGATTCATACAAGTAGTAACATTGTGGGGGATTGAGAATGCTTAGTTCCTGAAAAAAGCTCTTTTAAATGTAATATATAATTTCCGATCACAAACTATCTAATTGTGACCCTATTAGGTTCTTACCTCCTTTTGGCATGATATTCGAGGTTATTATCAGTCCTGAAATATTTAGGCATCTTACATCTCACAACCTTTTCTTTGACAAACAATGTGGCTTCCGTTTCGCCAGGTCTACTGCTGATATGATGATGACCATCGGTGAATAAATCAACCAGGCTTTTGATCAGAACGGTTCTTGATATCTCGATAGCATTTGACAGGGTTAAACATGCTAGCATTCTGTGCAAGCTCCAGAGCTACGGTATTTCTGGATGATTTTTTGATTTAATCCAATCGTTCCTGCCAACCCGTGAAATGAAGGTTATTTTGTAAGGGTAAAATTTCCCATTATTTTATACAAATGCGGGCGTCCCTTAAGACTCTGTCCTAGATCCTTCGCTTTTTCTGATCTTCCTCTTCCTGATGTAATCAGTTCCTAAGTAGGCATCTATGCAGATGGCTGCACCATTTACTTCTGTCTCATTAAATCTGATAAGGCTGAGAAAGTAGATCTGGCTGCTGCACTTTAAAGAAGCTCCAATTTGCGACTGAATCGGGTAGGAAAGGAATCATTAATTTGAATGCCTCCAAAACAAAATTTTTCTTCTTTAACCACCATAGAGAAATATTCCTGTCTACTATCAGAATGGATAATGCTAATCTACTAGAGCCCTTGTATTGAATTTACCATCCACTCTTGAATACTGCTGCCACATCTGATCGGGTGCTCCTGCTATTCACCTCGGGGTTCTTGACAAAATCCAATGGAGAATCAGTAATGTCATCGATACCGATTTGGCAGCTCTCTCACCGGCGTGACGTAGCTTCCCTGTGCCTCTCCTACAAATACTTTCACGGCTTCTGCTTTAATAAACTTACCTCACTGGTGCCCCCTATGTATGATTTTACACGAGCTACTAGACTAGCAACTAGGTCTCACCCTTTTACAGTGAAACCAATAAAATATAACCGCAATTTCTACTCTGACAGCTTCTTTTCTCGCACTTACCGCCTGTGGAATTCCCTTCCATATATTTGCTTCCCCTATCTCTTGGAATTTAAATGTAAGACATCTTCTATCTCACTAACTCGCATCCTTTCTTTCAAGCTCTTTTCTCCATCCACTCCACCCAATTACACCGGTATTCTCATCCGTCTATTACCCTCCTCCTGACTATAACTAACCCCTCCTTCTCTTTATTTTACCCTATGTAACCTCCTGCGCAAGAGTGGTAGTAAAACTGCCTTGCTTGGGGTGAAATGATTAATAAAAAAGAACAGCGCACTGCGTAAATAGCCTCATTCTCTCAGAAAACATCAAATGGAATGAATACATTGAATCCTTAGCTACATATTCTGCTCGGAAGATTGGGTCACTGTGTCGAGTCATGAAGTTTTTCTCGTCAGAATCTTTTGCCCAGTCAGTAAAGTCTTTTCGAGGCTTGATCGCTCTTAACTGACTAACTACCTACTACCCCCTTTCCTGTTTGATATACTAGAATGTCAGTTAAACATCGCATGGTCAAAAGGTTATATATCTCCCAAAAAGTTACCTGAAGGTGAATCCGAAAAAACAACTAGAAGTCAAATCCAGAACTGTTTTATAAGTACTTTCAGGAAGTTTGGGTCATTCTGTCGGGTTAAAAAGCTCTTTCCGCGTCAGAATCTATTTTATAAATTTATAAATATACCATTTGTCCGTGCAGTGAATACTTGTTAGGGCGCCGCTCCTACTTGACTACATAATGGACTGTTCCCATTGCTATATATAGCAATGGTGGATTCTCTACAGGGTAGTCGTACAAAGTGACTAGACTGACGACTCTATGACACTGTCAGCACTCTGCCTTCGGGTCGAGGGCGCTCTCTGCTTCCGAGCAGAGAGCAATAACCCAGTCGTGGTTCCGCCGAAGGGTAGAACCACGACTGGGCAAAAATAGACAGACATATTTTTGGCCCGGCTATATGGCCGGGAATACCCACAATAAAATGACCATGTGTCACATCCAGCCTTGCGTGGGAAGGCTAGTAAATACAGTCGTACAAAGTGACTAGACTGACGACCCTATGACACTGTCAGCTCTCTGTCTTCGGGTCGAGGGCGCTCTCTGCTTCCGAGCAGAGAGCAATAACCCAGTCGTGGTTCCGCCGAAGGGTAGAACCACGACTGGGGAAAAATAGACAGATATTTTTTGGCCCGGCTATATGGCCGGGAATACCCACAATAAAATGTCCATGTGTCACATCCAGCCTACGTGGGAAGGCTAGTAAATACAGTCGTACAAAGTCACTAGACTGACGACTCTACGACACTGTCAGCTCTCTGCCTTCGCGTAGAGGGCGCTCTCTGCTTCCGAGCAGAGAGCAGTAAACCAGTCGTGGTTCCGCCGAAGGGTAGAACCACGACTGGGGAAAAATAGACAGACATTTTTTGGCCCGGCTATATGACCGGGAATACCCACAATAAAATGACCATGTGTCACATCCAGCCTTGCGGGGGAAGGCTAGTAAATACAGTCGTACCGAGTCACTAGACTGACGACTCTATGACACTGTCAGCCCTCTGCCTTCGGGTAGAGGGCGCTCTCTGCTTCCGAGCAGAGAGCAATAACCCAGTCGTGGTTCCGCCGAAGGGTAGAACCACGACTGGGGAAAAATAGACAGACATTTTTTGGCCCGGCTATATGGCCGGGAATACCCACTATAAAATGTCCATGTGTCACATCCCGCCTTGCGTGGGAAGGCTAGAAAATACAGTCGTACAGAGTCACTAGACTGACGACTCTACGACACTGTCAGATCTCTGACTTCGGGTCGAGGGCGCTCTCTGCTTCCGAGCAGAGAGCACAAACCCAGTCGTGGTTCCGCCGACGGGTAGAACCACGACTGGGGAAAAATAGACAGACATTTTTTGGCCCGGCTATATGGCCGGGAATACCCACTATAAAATGACCATGTGTCACATCCAGCCTTGCGTGGGAAGGCTAGTAAATACAGTCGTACAGAAGTCGTACGGGTTCGTACAGAGTCGTAGAGAGTCACTTGAAAGTTAGTCACACTTCCGGTGGCGTACCGGAAGTAATCAGTTGTACACACGTCTTACGACGGATTGGACTATTGTATCTTTTCTATTGCAAATATTACTAATTCACTTCTGTACCTACTAACCGTCTTTCCGCGGAATACAACTTATATTCTGATTCTGTTGAGTTATTCATTTACACTTGGCGACATAACAATACTGTTGCCATATCTGGTAAGGTGCGCCTGCTATTCATCTCGTGGTTCTCGACAATGTCCAAAGGTAGATCTGCAATTTAACCGATTCTGACTTAGCAGCTCGCTTTAAGATATTTTCTTACCAACGTGATGTGGCTTCCTTCCGTTTTTTCTACAAATATTTTTATGACAACTTCTTTGACGAGCTTTTTTCTTTCGTACCCCAACCACATGTACTAGACTGGCATCAATGTACCACCCTTTTATCGTCGTAATAGTTAAATGTAACCACCTCTTCTACTCTAATAGTTTCTTTTCTTGCACTTCCCATTTGTGGAACTAATATTCATTTGCTTACGTCCCTGATAGCTACAATCTCTAAAGGTTTAAACGCAACATCAATTGCCATTTTCAACTCCTTGTTTCCCATCCTTCTCTTATCTTTACTTCAATATCCCCCATACCTTTTATTTCTCTCTGTAACCCCTTACAGACCAGTAGTAGTCCTGTCTTAGTTAGGGTGAAATGATTATAAAAGGTATATATATATATATCAGTGGTCATGTTTGAATAAAATCAAAAGACATCTTATCAGCTGAAATCATGCAAATGTGATAATCATCTTGAAGTCATCTTGAGTTTCCCAACAAAATCATGACTTATCAACCTACCTTTAGTCACTTTCTCACTAACATGATGTGGCTTCCCTCTGTCTTTTCTACGAGTATTTTCATGTCAACTGATCTGATGAGCTTTTTTCTTTGGTACCCTAATCACGTCTATTTACTTGTGCTACTAGTTTGGAACTAATGTCTCACCTTTTATCATCAAAATAGTTAAATGTAACCGACTCCTCTACTCTAACAGTTTCTTTTCTTGCACTTCCCGTTTGTGGAACTCATATCCATTTGCTTGCTTCCCTGATAGTTATAATTTCTAAAAGTTTAAATGCAACGTCAATTACAATCCTTTATCTACTTCATTCCCATCCATCCCTGATCATTTCTATTCCCTCATCGTAACCCCATGCGCACCAGTGGCATTTCTGCCTTTCTTGGAGTGAAAGAATTTTATAAAAAGTTGTAAAAGATTTCCTCATCTTAAATCTTTGTTTGCTAATAGAATGATAGACGGTATAGTCTCAAGCAAATTTGAATCAGGTGACAATTGGCGGACAGGTGCTAAATAAGAATAAGTCTTCTATCCGTCTCCTCTTTGGGCACCTCGAGGTGATGTAATTGTTAGCAAGCTTGTCTCGCTTGAACCATTGAAATTGAGTAGTGAGTTCGATCCTCACTTGGTGCCCCATACTTTCGGGCTTGTACTTAGAAAATCATCTTTGGATACCTCGAGATTGTGTAATGGTTTACAAGCATGTCTCGCTCGAATCATTATAATTGAGTAGTGAGTTCGATTCTCACTGGGTGAACCCTTAGGGCCCCATCTAAGATATGCTTAGAAAATCACAACTCCCTATGGGGCACCTTGGTGTGGTGAAATGCTTAGAAAGCTTGTCTTGCTAGAACTTGTCACAAGTGAGTTCGTTCCTCACGTGGTACACCATACTTTCGGCCTTGTGCCACATCTTAGCGGCGCTTAGAAAATCAAATATTGGTCTCCTCTTCACTGAATTTGAGGTGTTAGCATATTCTACTGATAGAGCAGAATTCTTTCCTCATAAATCTTCATGTAATTCTACTCTAAACTCATCTGATGTTCTTTTCCTCACTTTTCACTTGGAACTGACTCTGTATTGAGTGATATGAAAATAGCAGAAACAATGGTCAGAGTAAAGATTTCTAAAGAGGATCAAAACAATTATCATGAAAGTATTTACTGAGTAGGTACAGTGAAACTACTTTACGGCTGTAGAAAAGTGACTGAAGCTGAGATGCCAGGTGAAAACTAAAGATATTGCAGATTCTTTGGATTTTATCAAATATCTCTAAATATATAGCAAGAGAAACTGACCCTATGCTGCAATAATAATCAAAGCAAATAAAAATGGTAACCTTGTAAATAAATAAGATAGATTCTGTTGAGAATATTTACCAGCCCGGCACGGAGAATCAATATTCCAAGCAGCAGATTCAGGAATTGATTCATGTCAGTGGAAAATTTTAATCCTAGGAAGTCGCTACAAGTCAGTCTCTGGGAGGTTAACATCAGCCATAATGATGGAAAGTAGAAAGGGTTCTTTCAGACGATAAAGAGAGAGAGAGCTGTTTCGTCTTGGCGGCTTTGAAATTAACAGTCCATTTCTTGCCCCAGTTAACAACGGAAAGTCAATTTTACAGCAGCTACCCAGTTTCACTTTCTCGAAATAATTAAATTTACCATTGAGGCAGAAGTAAATATTTGTGATATATTAATACGAAATATCCTAAAAAAGTAGTCTTTCAAGTTAACTATTTCGCGATTTGATAGGAAAGACCGAACCAGTTCAAAAATTAATTCAGAAGTACCATAACATTTTAACTTGTAAAAAACATAAGTATAAAAAACCCTGTCAAATATATTTGAGATATTCAAAGCAAAACCGCGGATTTAACATTATTATCTAAAATTTGGTACAGTCTTTCAGGAATAATCATTAACATATCAGCAGTAGACTTACAGAAGCGAAAGCCATACTGCTTGTCTAAAATTCCTGGAGCTGAGATGCTGATGCAATTCTTAAATGACCCAAAGCCTCGGATAATTTGCCAAAAAGAGGGAGAAGGATAATAGGACGATAGTTAAAAGTATCAGATGTCTCGCCTGAGTTCATGAACTCTGAAATTATAGAATAGAATTTCTAAAAAGCGGGAAAGCAAGAAACAGCAAAGCATTGTACGGTTTAGAGAGAACAGAAACCAGTTCAGGAGCACATTTCTTACGGGTTGTTGCAGGGAGACCATTAGGTTCACATGCTTCGAGGGAATTCAGTTTAAAAATGATGTCATAAACTATGAACGGACTTATATGCGTATTAATGAACGGACTTATATTTGTATTCATCAACGGAGATTCAGTTCTAAGTAAAAAAAAAGTCGGAAAAGAATCTCCAGATGAGTAGAATTTGAAGCGAATTCATGAGCCAGACGTTCTGCTTTATCAATAATGTTAGCAACTCAAATTGATTGAAGAGAAGATCGGTAGATTACTTACTTTTATTTAAGACACTGTTACTGAATCGCCAGTATTAACGAGAATCAAGCCAGTTAAAGTTTATTCGGGGCCTCATTTTATCACAAAAAAAAAGGTTAGCTTCATTGAGAAAACATTTACAGCTGACACAAATAGACAACCTGGGATTAGAGCTGTCACACTGGAACACCCGGAAAAGGTGTTTTTTTATTAACTATAGCCCGTGAACAGGCCTGTGCAAAACAAAAAAATTGTGGTTTCACCTGCTATTTCAAAGAAGGAACAAAAGCATTGGAGCCAGCTTTAACCCAAGAAGAAACCTCAGGTACAATTCTAAGTAGAAATTTTAAGAATATCAACCCAAGGGGCATCTCTAAGAAAGTCACGAAAAAAATACCACGGAGTACAAAGGTGACAGGAGAAGGTATTGTGAAAAAAGGACTCCTTTCTAGTAGCTGAGGCAAATAAAATATCAACAGGTACTACTCTGGGATATAAATTGCCAACAGGCCGAAGTTGTAATGTCTTTCAAGAACTAATAGAGGGGGTAAGTAAAAAGCCAAGTAAAGAGCATGTTGATCATGTTCATTAAGAAAAGATTTAGCAAAGTCCACTGTATGACTAAGAGGTTGATCAGGGGAAAGTTAACTGAATACCGGTTACATCAGCAGCATTATAACGCTAATATCATCATTTATCCATCACACTCAAATGGTCCATAGGGCAGCAATCATCATCATCATTTATCCATCACACCCAGATGGTGCATAGGGCAGCAATCATCATCATCATTTATCCATCACACTCAAATGGTCCATAGGGCAGCAATCATCATCATCATTTATCCATCACACCCAGATGGTGCATAGGGCAGCAATCATCATCATCATTTATCCATCACACTCAGATGGTGCATAGGGCAGCAACTTTTTGTTGCTGTTTCTGTAACAAACTGTTTTTTACGTGGCAGGGTTGTTAGCCCTGCACCCAACCCCGGAGGACCGGTGGACCATTCTTGGTACTTACGTTTACAGCACCTGGTATTCCCAAATGGTCATCCGTTTAAGTACTGGGCAGGCTCGATGTTGCTTAACTACGGTGATCGAACGGGAACCGGTGTATTCAACACGATATAGCCGTAGAACGCTTACGCCATCATGATAATCAATATCAAACTCACCAAGCGTTAAAATATTCGCAGATAGACAAAGTGAGAGTGTCATTTCTATATTATCACAAATTCTATCTAATGTATTAGTCTTGAGAAAAAGGAGAGCCATAAAGAAAAAATAGATTATATAACAATGTGCAATAACAACAGTCGTAACCATATGTATCATCCGGGAACAGAAAACGCGATTCCTTTGCAACTGGAAGATTTTATCGGATATAAACTCCAGGGCCATGAATATATTTCCTAGAATGTTTTCGACAAAATAAAAAAGCAAAAATAATTATCACGCTCATAGGTTTCAAAACAAACTAGCCAGAAGGTTGTTAAAACTAAAGCATAATGCAGCCTCAGGGTTACCCACTGGAAATACATACATGGCACGAAACATACCTTGTAGTTATGCAATTGTTGATAAGAGCTACCAAAGAGTTGGTGGTTGTTACTACGAGTCAGATGCAGCAACCCGTAGACCTGCTAACAAGGTACCCTCATAATGAAATGTCGCAGACACTGATTAGTCAATTTAGCAAAAATTTGAAACAGTTAAATCATTATGGCCAAGGAAGAAAAAAGAACGGGTAAACGATATTCTAAGCAGAAAAAAGGGAGGTGTGTGTGTGTGTGTATGTATGTGTGTGTGTGTGTGTTTGTGTGTGTGTTCATCAGAATAAAAAAATTGTCATTTTTATATATTCTGTGTTACTTCAGGACGTGGATGGTTATGGTTCTCCATAACTTCCTCTCTTTTTCCCTTATACCACCCTTTTTTCGTCTATGGTACTGTCAATTTTCACGAATTCAAAAATTGGTTATCGTTGCCCCACTTCCTGGTTGTCTTGCAATAAATATTCTATGGGTGTTGAATTCTTTAACACTGTTTCGTGTACCACAGATTTAACTGTCTCTTTCTGTATTTGTCTATATTTCTGAAACGAGATAATATTTACATTATTTACACAGTTCAGGCTACTGTCAACATGTTTATTGCTATGTTTAAAACGTTTTGGTCGTTCCGCATTTCTTCAGGTGCTAGAAATTTTGAACTGAACCCTTTATTTCGAATTCTGGTTTATATCATCCTATCTCAACACTGAAAATGTTTTTTGTTCGCTGCTGCTGTAGTCAGATTCTCAAGGAAACTTAGCACAATAGATATAGACGTTGGTTAGTTCCAGTAAATTGACCCAAAGATTTGTGTGTTCAATACGTGACTTGATACACTCATGGGCGATCATGACTCATAAGAGACACGACTGACTGGGCAGAAGTTTTTTTTCCGTAGTAGGTCGCCATTAATTTCTGCGGTAGACTATTTGCCAACCAAGGCTAAAGAACCTTATCTGTCCTGCTATTTAACCAATAAGGATGAAGAAGCGGTGGATGGTAATTGCGCGTAAGTTAGTGCAAGAATTCCTATGGAATTCAAACTCGGCTTTCCAGTGTCTCGTTTTGAGCCGATATCCACTGTACAACAACGCGCATTTACACAACTCATACTTGAATATCAGTACCGGCTTATTATAAGCGTTCACAAAGCGAAGTTTAGATCTTAGGCCGTCTCGTACTAATTCCTTTACAATATCAACTGATATGAGAGTACCGACCCAGTATATCAAAAAGGGTTAATCTATTCAAGTCGCTATAGACTCGAATTTCATATACTATTTGCATTACAAGGATACAAAATGTTCATTAAGATGCATTTCAAGCAAGATACCATAAAATAACCTCGACAAAGAAATACGAAATTCTCTACATTTGGTAGATCATGGAAAATTACATATATTCGGAAACAAGTATGAATGAAAGAGAAATGTGTTATTTGAGAAGAAAGAAATTAGATTCTTTGGACACATATTCACATCAGATGAGTAAAAAAACAGATCCAAGAAAGATCGAAGCTGTATTTAACTGCAAAGCACTAGAATAAAAAAAGGAAATGAGAATTTTTCTCGGAATGACTCGATATCTTGAAAATGTTATAAAGGATTACGTAACGATAAGCGCATTGCTAAGGTGACTGACTCGAAATAAATTAAATTCAAATGGAATAAGGAAGAGATAGAAGCAGCAAGAACAAACATAAATTAGTAATAACAAAACACAAAGGAAATTTAACCCACAAAAAAAAAAAACAATGCTACTGCGGAGAAAAAATGTTATTAAAATACACCTTTAAGTGCCGAATCTAGGTGCTTCGTCAGTGTTGTTGCCCTCATGTCACTAGAAGTTTTGCGTATAAATAAGCAACAGACTTCTTCGATAGGCAACCCAACCGAATATGATCAGTATTCGACTCGCTACTATCTTTAGGACGTGCATTATATAAGTTCCCCCTAGAAAACGGCAACTAAACAAGACTTCACTTGGGCTATAAGATGTTACAGATCGGGTATGCTCGGTTGTACTGATCTTCCTACATACAGACAAGACAGGGTGTCCTTTGGAAGAGAAGAAAACAAACCAACATATATATATATATATATTCAAAATAATAACTAAGTAGATTCTGCAAGTATCTAAGTTTTAAATTTATACTAAGATAAACTTTAAGAAAAAAAATTAACAAACAGAACCTAATTCCGTTGCAATCCAGCGCACTAAGGCGTTGGATAAGAGGGGGGGGGGAAGAAATCCGCGGAATAAAGACAAGACATACGATACTCCGCAGTAAAGAAAAAAAAACCAAACGGAGAATGACAAACACCCTAAAACAAACACCCTAAAACGTACATAGGGGCTACACATGACTCGTTTAAAATTAGGTTTTATAACCATAAGACCTCATTTAAAAATGAAAAGTACAGACACAATACGACCTTATCTAATTACGTATGGGACATAAAAACTAAAACTAAAATAGACCCCATATTGAAATGGGAAATAATAAAAAAAATGTCCCGAGTACAACAAAGGCAGTAAATTCTGTAATTTATGTGGTGAGGAGAAATTAGCGATAGCTAGGTTCGAACCTGCCCATAATCTACTTAATGGCAAAACAGAAATCCTAAACAAATGTAAATTCCATAAGATTAAATTTCTTGCTTAGTGTGTTAGCGTAGATTTTTTTTTCTTGACCCCTCCCCCTGGTTTGTGGTCTGGTTGGTTATTCCTTGTCTTGGTGGTTGTCTGTTTATTTGGTTAATCTTTGGTGTTGCCTTTGCCCTGACGAGCCGTAGTGTGAAACCGCGGTAGGTTTTGGCTAGCTTGAGATTCTTTGTGTATATATATATATATATATATATATATATATATATTGATAAAATAAAACACTTTATCATATTGACTTATTTTTCTTTCTCTTCCTTCCTTTTTAACTTCATTATTACATCTAATTTGTTGGGTCTTTCTCTTTTCTAACTTTCCTTTTTATTCTTATTTTTCTTAACTATATCTTACAAATTGTTTACTGTGGAATGATTATCGTGACTTAGACTATTTACAAAGAGAAAACTCCTAAAACATTAGCTGTCATGAACAATATTTTGTTTGGTTCCGTGCCTCACGGAAAAAAAGCAGAAATAAACCAAGGGAAAACAAGTTGGTAGTCGTTGTGAACTTTTATCTGGTATTAATAATATTTATTTCCATATAAAAACAAAAAGAAATGTGACACAAGACCAAGAGTGGGAATAGAGAAAACTGGTCTTACTCTCTCTATTCTTAAAATTTAGCTAAAAGCGATTTCTTACCATTTTTACTACAATCACCATAATACCTCAAAGGCTCGAAATTCAGACTAATCCCCATATGTATAATTTTTATAAATGTTTACCTCGTATCACATAGCGATTTTTAAGCGCAACTTACATGCGGCACAAGGCCGAAAGTATAAGGCACAAGCGAGGATCGAACTCACTATTCAGTCGTAATAAATCTACCGAAACAAGCTTGTTAACTATTACTCGAAGTGCCTAAATGTACACTTTGTAGGCGGGGGCGGGAAGAGAATAAAAATAATTTCTAAAAAAGAAAACCCCTAATGAATATTTTTCCGCTAGCGTTAATGCAAGTGTTTATCATTAGATAAAGCCATATATAATAATAATAATAATAATAATAATATATATATATATATATATATATATATATATATTATTAATAATAATTTTAACGTTGACAGATGTTACTTTCATTCATTTCTCAAGGTACCCAAGTACTTTCGACCTCTTTCCGAGATTATCTTCAGGGGTGTGGGTTATGGATAACTCACACTCTTGAAGATGACCTCAGAAAGAGGTTGAAAGTACTTGGGTGCCTTGATATATATATATATATATATATATATATATATATCATCTCTTACAGTATTTACATTATTCGGACTATTGTCCTCATTTTTGTTGCTATTTGTACGACGTTTCGGCCGTTGTACGCTCCAGCCTTTTTCAGGTGCTAGGAATTTCGAACCGAAAGAATGCCGGAGCGTACAACGGCCGAAACGTCGTACAAATGGCAACAAAGATGAGGACAATAGTCCGAATAATATAAATACTGTAAATACTACCTCATCTCAGAAATATAGACAAATATTCGCTCTTACCACACTCAAAGAAGGAAAACCTGTGAGGAAACAGCTAATAATCTACTGCGCTTACTTGGGTTAACTTTCACAACAGACTTCAAGTGGAATGACTATATAGAATCCATAGCTAAACCCGCTGCCAAGAAAGTCGGTTCTCTGCGCAGGGCCAGGAAGTTTTTCCCGCATGAAAAAATCCTGCTCATATACAAATCTACTACTCGTCCGTGCATTGAATACTGCTGCCATAGCTGGTCGGGTGCTCCTTGACAAAATCCAACGGAGAATCTGTAATGTGATCGATCCCGACATGGCAGCTCAGATACAGTCACTTTCTCACCGACGCAATGTGACTTCTCTGTGTCTCTTCTACAAGTACTTTCACGGCCTCTGCCGATGAAACTTAGCTCCCTGGTGCCTCCTAAGCGTGAGCTTACTGTGAAACCAATAAAATGTAAATGCAAATTCTACTCCAGCAGCTTTTTTTCTCGCGCTTCACGCCTATGGAATTCCCTTCCATTTACTTGCTTCCGCGACCGCTACAATCTCCAAGAATTTAATGTAAAGTCAATAGTCATCTCTTATCTCACTAATCTGTATTCTCTCTCTCATGTTCCTTTCTCCGTCCACTCCACTCACATCAGTATTCTCGTCCTTCTCTTACCCACTTCCTGACACCCCTTATAACCTAACACTCTTTCTCATAACTTTCATTCTATGTAACCCCCTGCAAACAGTAGCAGTAAAATGCCTTGCTTGGGGCGATATGATTATGAATTTTTTTTTAAATCCTCTCAAATATTTGGCCGTCATTTTTTAAGACAGTGGTACACTCATAAAATAATATATTTTAAGACAAGCAAGTATGGTTGCTGGATTATTGGGACAATATTATCTTCTCAAATCTTAATCTTATTTTCTGCCTTGAGAGAGATTAAGTTGGGATTATAACAACTCTATACATTGTTGG